>VWZY01007191.1:189214-205303 GCA_013399075.1 Chloroceryle aenea | reverse complement strand
AAAGCATATCTGTCCCTTTTTCACTGCCACACTCTGACTAAATTTCATCACTTCTGTAACAAGATAGACTTACTCAGAAAACACTTATGTTGCTGTGGCATGAATTTCAGTGCCTCTTCAAACATTAAGCTGGATGGAGTAATATTCAAATCATTAGCAAGTCGACTTTGATTCATAGCATTTTAAGAATATATAAGAACAATCTTGGGTTGTACATACTTTAAGACCACAGAACTACTCCAGTTTGTCCTTGCTATAATCCATATAAATGTTAATATTATCACCATATAAATAGAGAATTAATATTTATCAGCAGTGCCAAAGTTCTGTGACTTCTTAGAATGTAGAAATAGGCCAGGTAATTAGGAGTCAATTCTAGCAGAATTTTCAGTTATTAGTTAAAAATAAAGTCTCAAAGAATGTAGCTAATGAAATCTCAGTTTAGCACAGGATATAATTGACAGAGGTGATAATGGTGGCCATCTACAGTGTAATCTCTTCCTCATCATTATCACAAAGATATCTACTTCCCCGATTCCTTTCCAGGGCAGCTGCAGGAAATACTCTAAATACTCTCTTTCAATTTCTTTCTGCTTGGTAGTACAACTGATTGCTCCTTCTCACCTCATGAAATGAATTACAGGCATGGCCTTTTGCACTGCATTGCTTTTGAGAATTTTCAACTATGCCATTCAAAAGATTGTCCTTATTGCTTCAGATGAGGCAAGTCAGGAAGACGTTTGTCTTGGGGAAAAAGATTCTTTGTTAATGAAATTGAAATTCACTTTTAACTAGCAATGGAAACAGAAAGAGATAATAAGGCTTGTGGTAGGTAAGTGTGTTCAATGAGAAAATTATGTTGAGCTATGAAACTGAAGTTATTAGTGATGTCAGTATCAATATTTGTTCCATTTATTTGCTGTTAATTAAATCACACAGCAGCTATCCATAGACTTCAAAACCAAAGGCTATTTGAAACTTTATAGTGGACTGGAGCCTCCTTGAAAATAGTATTTCCATTTTCTAAACTTTAACAAGTTTGAGTGAGAATCTAAATTTGTCAGATGGGGCTGTTCTAATGAAATTCTAATGAAATTTTTGCAATTCTTCTGAACAGATGGAGCAGTTCAGTTACTGTGTGGAAAACAGTTGAGGTCTTCTTTGGACTGAGAATGTTGGGTTAGAAAGCATACTTCTTCCTTTTTTTTTTTTTTCCCCCTTTCTTATTTCCTTCTACTCTTCCAATCATGTGACTAGGAAAAAATTTATCTGTTTTATGCCTTTGTTACCAAAAAACTGGTAAATGAAGAACTCTAATGCTCAATTTAGGATTAGAATGTAGGCATTTCTTTGTTGCAGCACTGGATGCACAGGGGATAGTTACACCTATCGTGCATACCATACCTAATTATCCTATACACATAGTTATTATCCTTGCTACCTGGATCTCCCAGAGACCTCCTTTAGGGTCTTTGGTGATCTCTGGTGGTCCCTAGTGGAATGTCTTAGTGTCCTTTCCATGAACTTTGAGGCTTCCTTCCACATAAGGTCATATTTCAGCCTATCCTTCTGTTTGTAAAATCATTAACTGTCATCCACTAATCTCTGCACTCCTTCAGGATACCAGTTATGTTCTTGATTATGTTCTTATCTGAGGCCCCATACAACATTTGCCTCCTCCAGGATATGCCAGTTAGAGTTGCAGAAGTTGATATCCTTACTTGCATTCCTGCCTGAGGCTCTTTGCAATATTTGCCCTTGATTTATAACATCTTCATCATGTTTGACTCTATTACATTTAAGACGTCAGCAATCAAGGTGTAACTGCTTTCCTGAGCATAGAATTCATGTTGGATTTTTTATCTTGTCTGTTGTCCTCTCTGCACAAACTCTATTCTGCAAACTTCCCTTTATCTTCCCTTCTCTTTCTCCTCCACCTTTCTTGGTTTGGTATATTTCTTTGTCACAAAGTATGATTTTTGTTTCTTCTCCTGTCTGCTTTAGTGACTTGCTGGAGGTTGTCACTGTACTTGCTTCTGGAGTTGACAGTAAGCAATTATCATCAGCAGGATTTCTTTAGTCTGTTGCATTATTAGTAAGGTAAGCAGATGGAAAAAGGGTCATCAAACATCAACATCTTGTCAGCCTGAGGTGTAGAGAGATTCTTGGAGAGTAGGACAGTATGCTGCTTTAAAAAAAAAAAACTCCATTAAGTATGTTCCAAGGAATTTTAGTTCATTCAGAAATATTAAAGTTTTTCTTCTTGTGTTGCAGAGGCACCCACAAAACAGACAGCAGGAGTTATCCAAAACCACAGACTTATTGCAAACAAAATTGCCTTTCATTCCTTCTGACAAAATTAAATTACAAGTTTGGATGTCAGTTGGGGATATAAATACTACACAACTAATTCCTAAACTTTAAGGAATATTCTTTCTAGGAAGATGAACCAAAATGTATGTACACTACACTCACTTGTAAAGGAAAAACCTCCCCAACAAGGGTACCCAAAGGTATCACTCATCCCAGAAGAGGAGTGAGGCTCACTCAATCCATGGAGACTCACTCAATCCACAGGGGTGTCCTTGGATGGTGTACAGAATATCCCAGGGGAGGGTCTAGTGGCCAGACACACTTGTTTTGTAAAGAACCAGCTCACTTGACTCTTTGGTGGGGTTCCATTTGTACCATAGTGGAGGGTGGCCGTGGTCATTCTAATTGGAGGGCAAGCTCACGACCAAAATAGGCTAAAAGTCTAGACCCTGAGGTGCCAGTTAATCATGATGAAGTGCAGTTTAAGGGCTGTGAGGCTCCAAACTGCTCTGGCAAGCTCTGGTCAGGGTGGTTGCATCTGCCACAAGCATCTACCCAAAATGCCAATCTATTAAAACCAGAAATTACTCGTCATTCCAACAGACCAAAGTGAATTACAAGTTTGGTTGTCAGATGGGAATGTGCTACTATACAATTAATTTCTAAAGTTTAGGAATATTACTTTTAGAAAGATGAACCAAAGCATGTGCAGACTCACTCATAAAAGGGAAAACTGCCTACTCAAGGGTACCCAGAAGGGGTATCAATCACCCAAAAGGGGACAAAGGCTAACTTAAGGATGTATCCAGAAGAAATATTCACTCAGGTGGTATGAGGGTTCACTTTACAAGTTTCCTTCGGTGGCATCAGGATCCTCAACTGCACAGCCCCTTGCTCTGAGGGGACTGACTCTAAATAGATTCTGCAGGGCTTCATTTATACTCTAGTTGAGCCTGAACAGTGGTCGTGCTAATGAGCTGGGGGGCAAGTGCATGACATAGGCAGGCTAAGGGCCCGGAAAAAAGTGATGAAGTTCTCTGCTGCTCATCTCAGTCCAGGCAGACTCTCAGAAATTGGAGTCTGCAGAGTGTTAAGTAAAAACAATTTCATTAACAAACCAGGTATGTTAAAGTACACTTCTGAGATTTCAGACAATGTAAACATTTGAAAATAACTGTGAAAACAGAAAAATTGGGGTTGTACTAATCTCCTCATGGTGTTTCCACTCAGGTAGCCTATGCTAAATCCTCAGTGACTTTATTTTCTGGTAAGGGCTAAATATGTATTTCTTGAGGTTAAAATCTTCCCTATCTGTAATTAACTGTGCTGTATATAAAGTTCTTTGTTTGACAAAGAAGTAAAAGTTTAACCCATTTGTGAACATGTAGGAAGCTCCTCAGGGCCTGTACTTCCAACCTACAGACTGAAGCAGAGGACATAGCCTTCTCCTCCTCCCTCTTTCCCATCCACATATGCATTTGGGCAACTGTTTCTGTGGTACCCACTCCCATAGTTTTTTCAGGTCTGAGTCAGAATCCCTCTTTAACCTGCAATTCTTCTGTGACATTATGAAGAAAATAATAAAAAAAAGTTTCCTTATTGTCAGTGCTGACTTGACGGAGTTCAGGTTCATCCAGAGATTGTGAACTGCACCATAAGCTTTGGATAGTTTACTGCACATCTAGTTCTGCTTGGTGAAGCAGTTGGTGCAGGCAAGAAAAAAAGGCTTTGGATTGTGAAGATAAAAAGATTTGAAAATGATTATCTGCAATCTCAGTCTCAGCTGTGTTTCTCATAGGGTCTCCTGAAGAAATGTTACTCTGCCAAGGCTGCATACCTGTTCCAGCAAGACAAGTTCTACGATGTCAGCTATGACACTGGCGACAAGTCCATTCAGTGCAGCAGGCGTCCAGATGCATTCAAATTCTGGCTGATGTGGAAAGCATTGGGAACTACAGGCCTTGAGGAGAGAGTAAACAGGGCGCTGGCTTTGGCTAGGTACTGCCTCAAAATGTTTAATATGTCTAGTCTGTTTTATTGACTGAAATGTTGACACTGCTGATACTCTGTATCCTGGAACATATTCACTGTTACTTTTTTTTCCCCCCTCCATCTTCTTTTATTTGTGTATGATGGGAGGAACTAATAGCAATAATTCGTGTTATTACATTTGCTACAATACTTAATGATTACTTTTAGCAATAAGCATACATGTTAGTAAACAGAGAAATCCAAATTAGACTATCAATCTACATTGTTTAATATTTGTGTTACCTGAACCAGACATAGATTTACCAATCCACCCTCTTCTGACTCATAACTGCATGTGCTGGTGCTAATGAAAAATCAGCCCTATGTGCCAGGCTCTGATCTGTGTCTATCAAAAAGTAAAATAGCCATTTTTCTGTTCATTTCATTCCTCAAGCCTGAGGAAACACAGAAAGCTGATCATGTGAGGAAATTCATATGAGTACACCCTTTTAATGTTAGGGTAAAGGAGAGGTATATGAAGACATATAGTTCTGAGGTACTACTTTTTTTTTTCCTCCACAAGTTTGCTGAAGTTCTTAATGCTTACAATATGTTCTGTTAGGGACTGTAGAACCTTTTTCTTGCAATCTTCCCCTTGCCTGTTCTGTTCAGTTTTACTGAAGTTTTGGTCTTGCAGAATTGACTTGCACAAATGAATTCTGCATAATTCTTGCTAAAGGTGTTTCAAAGTGATGGTGATGTCTCTGTTTCTGGGAAGAAACTTCCATACACAAGTTATTTTGTCTTCTGAAATAATATTGAAATAAGGGTCCATTAAAAACAATTCAGTTGAAGTATTATATTTGTTCAGAATTTATACAAAGTAAATCACAATAAAATCTTCACCAATTCTGGGTCAGTTACACACTATGATAAGACAAATCATTAATACTGAAAACCAGTCACCCATATTCACACTGTCATTTAATTTTTGATATGAACTACCAAGTTGAAAGGAATTGAATGCTTACTACAGGGAAAATTAAAGTAATAGTCTCACTTTAACAAAGTCACTTAAAGAAAAGGGAAAATACACATTACCTAAACACAGAGTGGATCAGAAGTCAATAAAAAGAGAGAAGCAAAACTAGAAAAGCCCAAATGAGTTGTGGCTTTTTTTTTTTTTTCCTATTTTTTTTAAAGCCACTCATTGTTTGGCTTGTTAAATGTTTCTTAGTATCTTCTGGTTAAATTGCACCTTGTTTTTGTTCCAAAAGCATTGTACTGTTCTGTGTCTGTACAGAGTAAGTAATTCCACTACAAGTAGGAGAATTCAGCCTTATCAGGGTCACTGGCCAAAGTTGTTTGACTGAGTGAGTAGTGATTAATGACCTTTCTGGGATCAATATTTTCTTTGAATGTTAGGATTCAGCTGGTAGTGCTTCTATGGGGTGATTGGGTTAGTGCTCTCTCTTTTGTTAATTTTTAATTTTTTTTTTTCCTTTAAGAAGAAATTTAATTCTTAGTCTTTATCTGGTGAAGTATATTCTTTACCATATAGCTACATTGCTATATTGAGTTTGCATGGACATGGGCAATTTGCAGCTGAGACATCAGGTTTACTGGGCACTGTGACAGGTTTCCTAACTACTCAACAGCTGTGCAGCCATTCTCCTGATTTGTTACAGTGGGTGTTACTTTGATGTTACAAAGATAGTATTGCAGCATTCCTGAACACAGACCTGGATTAGTTTTGGAACTAGTCCACTGACTATAGAATTTAAGAGCAAGATTATTTTTTCCCATGGACAGGCAGAGCTGCAAAGTTCTACTGCAGGCATGTATTTGTGTTACATCAAACTTGGCCATTGGTTAATTCATTAATTTCTTTTTGCTCTGGAGATGGATCGTATTTTCAGTATATTGGATATCCCAGAAACATTACAATGCTACCTATTTGGAAAGGCTTATTTTTAAAATACCTACATTAGAGCATCCTGCTGATCACTTCAGAAAAAATTTTGCTGTTTTTTATTGGTTGGTTTAGTTGTGTTGTTTTGTTTTGGTTTTCCCTCCAATTATTTTTGATGCAGGGGTGTTGCATTATGAAGTATACAAAAAAAAAAAAAAAAAAAAAGAAGTAAACTGCTTTTTGAATACAACTATAACTACCTCTGCATTTTATGCTTAAGCATCTTTACAGTTTTTCTGCCTAATTCCAATTCTGACACCCACTCTTAGTAGACGTGTCTACTTTGACTGCAGATCTCCACCCCTCATTTTCTGTAAGGCTTAATCATAGCAAATACCACTTTGCTGTGCCCTCCAGTCCTCACTGAGACTTAAACCCTTCTGATGTTCTACAACAGTGACATGATAATATAACTCCCCTGTCAACTGTGGAAAGATGCACAGAGTAAATTGCTTCACTGCCGTCAAATGGTCCTGGCAAGATAAATCATGGGTGATGGATTTTCTAATGGCTGCCTTCTTAGGCCACTGGCAATGTAATTAAGAACATGATTAACAGTGTTGTGAGCTTGACCGACACCAGATATTCTGTGTCACATGGTTGTATATAAAAGAAAAAAAGCACATATGGTAAGAGGGGTGACTATTAAACTCTGAAATAGGCAAAATAGCTCTAACAATTCAAAATCTCAAAAAAAAAATCCAACCAAAAAACCCAAAACAAACAAACAAACACAAAAACAAACAAACAAACAAAAATCCAAAAAGTGATCCTACATCCCTCCCCATGATTTATAAAAAAATGGAGGGCTGCTGTTTTGTGAATAGACTACTGATTTTGTTGAATGTTAGTTTTATGGCACAGGCAAGTATCTTCTATTCAACAGGACAAAAGCACTGAGCTTGTTTTACTTACGACAACTCACCTACAGAAACAGGTTCCCCCAACGTGCTCACGTGATATCTAGCCTCTTATTTAGCTTTCAGCATGCACCTTTCAACCTACACAGTAGTGTAGGCATTAACAGCCACGTAACAAACAAGAGCACACAGTAGGATATAAATGGTCACGGCAGAAAAGACCCAGAATCTCAACTTATTCTAGTGAGAGGAAATATCTCAATGGTGCATGGTGCAGCACAACTAATAGAGCTGTGTGTTGTGGGAACTGGCACTTCTACCACAGCAATCATTTTGCAGTGATGTGTGCTAGGAGGTAATGAGTCATGTGCACAATACTTGTTAATGATAAACAGCAGGACAAGTCCCCATGCTCTGTTTTGAAAAATGTGTACCATCTAGGGTATTGTTCACTGTCTCCCTAGCCAACCTGTTTCTACAGCGTTTCTGCCAAGTAGCAGACATTGCAGATATAGCAGTGCTATAGAGGTGTCCCTCTGGGGCTAGGTTTCAGGCATATGCATAGGACCAAATGGGGTTATTTTGACAGTATTTTTCTTACTCAAGTAGTAGTTAAAACTGTTGTTTCTGTGATGACCAGTAATGCATCTGCAGGCAGGAAAATTCCCAATAAATGCAGAAAAATTACAGATTTTTACACAATTGGCGATTTAACTATCTCAGTTTTATTACTATTAGACAGCAAAATCTTTATGTAGAAGACTAAAAGTCTGTTGAAATGGAAAAGCTGTGTGAATCTTAGGTGATTTCTTTGGAGTTTTCATTGAGAAGGCTTTGAGAGGGTGGAATAAAGAGAAGTCTCAACTATGTCAAAGTGTCTTCTCTGCTTCAGAATTCCTATGTGATGTGTGCCATTATAAAGAAGAGGTCATTTAAAAAAAACCCCAAAACTATAAATTGATGCTGTTTTCATCCAAAGTTTTGATTCAAACCCATCTTTGGATTGAAGGCTTCTGTGTTTTCCATTCTGACAGGTGAAAGAAAAGAAATATTTATTTCAATGCATTGTTAGCATAGGATGCCCAGGGTTTCTTGTGCATCAGAAGCAGCTCACTGAATGGAAATGTGCACTGTTGTGTACACTGTGGAAGAAGGACAATACTGGGAGAAGTGCTGTGCTTGAAATACATAGGAACATTCATATTCTGGGCTAAGCTAAAAGGTTCGGTGAAGGTAGTAGTGCAAAAGATGTCAGGGTGACCATGAAATAATATGGCAACACAGCATCAGCACTTGAGAAATAAAGATGGTGGAATTAATTTGTAGAGTAACATCAATGGAAATTTGCACTGGGGAAAGTTCACAGCCTGCTGCAAATAGGATCAATTTGTGCCATGTGGCTGCACTGAAAATCTGTGCTGGAGGATGGAATTTGGCCTCTCCTTAGTGCTCCTTGGCTGGCTGTAGCTTTTATTTGTTTCCAGGAACTGATAGCTACTGCATCTTNGTCTATTGTTTGATTTGGTTCTTTTTAGCCAATTACCAACTTATATTTGAAATATATAATAAGTTTATGTATTGGAGCTACATGGATATGATTGAACACATAGAACATGCTCTGTATTCCCTACCATCACTCTGCCTATTTTCCTGTCTCCTGAGTCTGTATTGTCTCAGGGGGTATAGATGGAACACTTTTCTGTGAAAGTGAAGAGTCTGGCTGCAAAAAAGCAACACTTGCCAGATTTAATCAAAAAGCCTGTGAGCTGGATGGGAGAATATTTTGATCCTAAAAGTGGACTTTTTGTCATTGAATTACATGGTTTTTTTTTCTTTAATTTTGTTTCCATATCCATACTCCTAAAAACTAACCAAAAGTTGAGATTTTTTTCCTTCTCTTTGCTAAACACGTCAGCTTATTAGCTGTTGGTGATCTTGCTTGGTGATCTTGAGGAGAGTGAGTAAAGGAGGCAGAGCTAAAGCACTGTATTTTTCCATCTATCCTCACTTCTTTGGTTACTAAGGTTAATATCTGGGGATGTTGCAAAGACCTGCCATTTTTAGCCAGACCTTTTTCATTGTTGGAAGCATACATGTGTGAAAGACAACTGGGCATGTAGTGTTGAGAGAAAGAAAGCTTATGGAGAATGAGGGGGAATGGAGTAAATACCACACATAGAGACCATCAAACTGTAAAGATGCAGATTCGGTTAACACTTGCTGATGCCATGAGCATTCCAGGTTAGGCTAGAAGAAATATACAAATTATTTTACACTATTCATATCATATAAACTTCCCCCTTGAACTTTGAGAACTGCTAATTTGAAAGTGCATACTGGTAAATGTTCCATGAAGGGAAGAATTTTGGGCTGGTAGCACATGGTAGGGTTACTAAAGTGTCAAGTCTGTTAAAAGCTCTCCATTTTCTGTTACTGTATAGATTAGCAGAGAGCCTTGTACTGTAGCTGTAGAAGCTGTTGGTGAGAAGAGAGGCTGCTGTTTAGTTCCTGCAGGAACAGGACACCCGGATTAAAAGTGGGAGGGAGTGCTATAGTATAGGCTATGAGAAGGAAGTTGAGCAAGGGTTAAGAAGAAGTGCGTGGGGACCAGCAGTGAGAATTTAAGGGAAGACTGCTGTGAGGCAGGTAGGCCCAGTTATGCGAGCCCTTCCTGAAAGGAAATTGGACCTTGGACAAGAAACTCAGGAAGATAATCCTCTGATATAAGCAGTGAAGAAAGTCTTGTAATGAGAACCACTCTATGGCCTGGAAACGCTACTCACACTTGAGTCATCTTGAACTCTTCTGTGGAGTAATTGCTTACCTGCATGGATAAGAGCTGCAACAGGATAACCAGAAATAGAGTGAAGTATGGTTGGGGGTAGCTGATTTTTATTTATTTATTTTTTCCCTAGGATGAATGGTGTTTTCAGAGGGGAATGATGTATTTGATGTGTGGAAGGAAACTGAGATAATCAAGAAGGCAATATAGGCAATGGCAATATGGTAATATATGCCATCTGTCTACTCCTGCCATCTGAGTTGAAATAGTTTTAAAATAAACCTTGTAACAGTGAGCTAGTGCTTGCACTCATGAGGGAGCCGCTGCCTTTTCAGGGTCTGTGTTCATGTGTGTGCTCAATGCATGCTCTTTGGGGAAAGAAATGGACCTTTAAGAGTTGAGCTTTATTTCATTCAGTGGCAGCAGGTGGCAGGTTTGCAGCTCTGTTCCTGCTGACAGCAATATTCTTCTTGATGATTAAATTGTATTTAATACATTTCTGAAGTGAGGCAGAAAATGATATGAGCAGTTTTCAGTGCCCTTTCATGAAAGAACATGTCTCAGCTGGTGGGCTCTCCTTGTTCAGGAGACTGCTTGGGATTGTAATAGCAGCCACATTCACAGTGGAACAAAGAGGAGGTGTAACCCAGCTACCAAGCTCCTTTTTAAATTGTTTTTTTCTTTCAACCAGTACTAATGAGGATGGTGTGTGGAAGATGAGAGGGGTGTAAGAGTTTATAATCCATGTTATAATCTAGACCCCAATTAAATATGGTGTTGCAAATAATGTATGTCAAGATTGACTGAGTGGTGTTATGGGTAGTGTTGTATGGGATCAGAAGACACATCTATTCCTTGTGTTACCATGGCCTGTACAGGTTAAAAAAACCCNTTGTCGGTTGGGGGGGGGGGGCGGTGTGTGTGTAAAGAAGGGGAAAAATTGTATGCATTTCATGACTTTTTTTGTTGTTGTCTATACGTGTGGTTTTGCTCTATGTTTTAAAATTCTGCATTTTTAATTACAGATACCTAGTGGAGGAAATTAAAAAAAGAGAGGGATTCCGTCTTCTTTTGGAGGTAAGCAAAAATGGAACTGNTTTTTTTCCTTCTCTTTGCTAAACACGTCAGCTTATTAGCTGTTGGTGATCTTGCTTGGTGATCTTGAGGAGAGTGAGTAAAGGAGGCAGAGCTAAAGCACTGTATTTTTCCATCTATCCTCACTTCTTTGGTTACTAAGGTTAATATCTGGGGATGTTGCAAAGACCTGCCATTTTTAGCCAGACCTTTTTCATTGTTGGAAGCATACATGTGTGAAAGACAACTGGGCATGTAGTGTTGAGAGAAAGAAAGCTTATGGAGAATGAGGGGGAATGGAGTAAATACCACACATAGAGACCATCAAACTGTAAAGATGCAGATTCGGTTAACACTTGCTGATGCCATGAGCATTCCAGGTTAGGCTAGAAGAAATATACAAATTATTTTACACTATTCATATCATATAAACTTCCCCCTTGAACTTTGAGAACTGCTAATTTGAAAGTGCATACTGGTAAATGTTCCATGAAGGGAAGAATTTTGGGCTGGTAGCACATGGTAGGGTTACTAAAGTGTCAAGTCTGTTAAAAGCTCTCCATTTTCTGTTACTGTATAGATTAGCAGAGAGCCTTGTACTGTAGCTGTAGAAGCTGTTGGTGAGAAGAGAGGCTGCTGTTTAGTTCCTGCAGGAACAGGACACCCGGATTAAAAGTGGGAGGGAGTGCTATAGTATAGGCTATGAGAAGGAAGTTGAGCAAGGGTTAAGAAGAAGTGCGTGGGGACCAGCAGTGAGAATTTAAGGGAAGACTGCTGTGAGGCAGGTAGGCCCAGTTATGCGAGCCCTTCCTGAAAGGAAATTGGACCTTGGACAAGAAACTCAGGAAGATAATCCTCTGATATAAGCAGTGAAGAAAGTCTTGTAATGAGAACCACTCTATGGCCTGGAAACGCTACTCACACTTGAGTCATCTTGAACTCTTCTGTGGAGTAATTGCTTACCTGCATGGATAAGAGCTGCAACAGGATAACCAGAAATAGAGTGAAGTATGGTTGGGGGTAGCTGATTTTTATTTATTTATTTTTTCCCTAGGATGAATGGTGTTTTCAGAGGGGAATGATGTATTTGATGTGTGGAAGGAAACTGAGATAATCAAGAAGGCAATATAGGCAATGGCAATATGGTAATATATGCCATCTGTCTACTCCTGCCATCTGAGTTGAAATAGTTTTAAAATAAACCTTGTAACAGTGAGCTAGTGCTTGCACTCATGAGGGAGCCGCTGCCTTTTCAGGGTCTGTGTTTATGTGTGTGCTCAATGCATGCTCTTTGGGGAAAGAAATGGACCTTTAAGAGTTGAGCTTTATTTCATTCAGTGGCAGCAGGTGGCAGGTTTGCAGCTCTGTTCCTGCTGACAGCAATATTCTTCTTGATGATTAAATTGTATTTAATACATTTCTGAAGTGAGGCAGAAAATGATATGAGCAGTTTTCAGTGCCCTTTCATGAAAGAACATGTCTCAGCTGGTGGGCTCTCCTTGTTCAGGAGACTGCTTGGGATTGTAATAGCAGCCACATTCACAGTGGAACAAAGAGGAGGTGTAACCCAGCTACCAAGCTCCTTTTTAAATTGTTTTTTTCTTTCAACCAGTACTAATGAGGATGGTGTGTGGAAGATGAGAGGGGTGTAAGAGTTTATAATCCATGTTATAATCTAGACCCCAATTAAATATGGTGTTGCAAATAATGTATGTCAAGATTGACTGAGTGGTGTTATGGGTAGTGTTGTATGGGATCAGAAGACACATCTATTCCTTGTGTTACCATGGCCTGTACAGGTTAAAAAAACCCCCAACAAACAAAACCACAAAAAACCCACCACAATCAAAAAACAAACCCAAAAAGACCCAACCAACCTAACAAAAAAACCCATAAAATTTGTTTCAAATTAGCAGGAAATGTAGAGTGACCCTGGACTGGTCTGCTGGGAGCTTTTTTTGAAATCATGTGTGTAACAGAAACCTTATTTTATAATGCATGGCGAACAGCCATTCTTGTCGGGAGCCTTGAGGCTAACTGTATGCTGAATTTAAAGGCAGAATTTCTCTGGAGGGAAGCAGAGATGTGGAGCCTCAGTCTTTGCTCACAAGGCCTCCTTAGATATTGGACAACATATATCTGGGATGTGGCAATACCTTGCAATGAGTCCTAAGATTCTTATCTGGAAATTGAGAAAGGCAGCATTTTGTCCAGCACTGTGTAGTGTGCTAGATGGTATAGGATATAAAAGGAGATTAGTGTTGTCCGGTAGAAATATGCGTGCAGTGCAATTTTTCAGTAGAAAACTAAGTCCCTTTTCAGCCCTGCAGAAAAGGACATGGGGGTGCTGGTAGGCGAGAAGCTGGNAAAAAGACTGGAGAGGGCCTGTTTACAAAGGCCTGGAGTAAAAGGACGAGGGGGAATGGTTTGAAATTAGAAAGGAGTGGATTTAAAATAGAAATAAGGAGGAAGTTCTTTAACACGAGAGTGGTGGAGCACTGGAACAGGTTGCCCAGTGAGGTGGGGCTTGATGGAGCTCTGAGCAACCTGCTGTAGTTGAGGATGTCCCTGCCCTCATTAGGGGATTTGGACTAGATGACCTCTAGAGGTCCTTTCCAACCCAGACATTTCTATGTTGAAGTGTGCAAAACTTGAGCTTGTCTGTTTTGTGCAAAATACATCATAGGAAATTTTCATTAAAAAAAAACCAAACAAGCAACACTTAAAAGAAAAAGTATTTTTCTCTTTAAAGTTGCTTCACATTTTAAATCCGTAAGTTATCTGTCTACACCTCTTACGTTTTTTTTCCTAACCAATTTTTTTTTAGTGAGCAAAGCAGAGTTAGATATGTATATAGGAAGAAGAAATAAAAAGGAAACCCAAATAGGTTTCCTTTTTTCTATCAGCAGGAAAAGACATAAATAAGAAAACTATTTCTAGTTTCAGAAAAGGGAAACAAAAGGTGAGTTGGAGAGAGGAGATTTAATGAAAAGGGTATAAACTCCCCCCCCCTGCCCAAAGTTATAAAAAAAATGAACCTGAATGCTTTGACAAGCTCTATAATATGTATTCTGATCCCATTTGTTGCATCTCATAAGCAATCACTTGTTCTCTTGTTTAGCCAGAGTATGCAAATGTTTGCTTTTGGTACATTCCACCAAGCTTAAGAAAAATGGAGGATGGACCTGAATTTTGGCAGAAGCTACACCAGGTGAGTGTCACATGAACAGTTGTTATCTGTAGCTTACTGTTTTATCTGTGTGCCAGATAAGTATATGAAATAGCCCTTGGCTTTGCTTACCATAAACCTATCAGTAGAACGTGGATTTAAATCCTTAAATAGGTGTTGGTAGGATTTAGGTTCTCTCTCTATTTAGACAAGGCTAATTACTTTTTTTTTCTTAAAGTAAGAGAAGCAGGCATTTACAAGTATTCATCTTGCTATCAAAGCTGGTAGCAGCTGGCAGAATGGAGAGAAAATGTACATTGTTGTCTGCATCTTTTGTCTAGAGTATTCATTACCCGTTTCAGACACTTTACACTGTCCTTGGAACTTGCCTTGCATTATCTATGATGATCTATGATAATGCAAGTGGTGAGGTGCTTAAGAATACATTTCTGATGTTAACTCATAAATGACAACAGGAATGCAATGAGGAAAAACTTCATTGTTGAGCGTTTTGGTATCTCTTTGCCATCCTAGTAGGGAATCATAAACATCTTGAAAAAAGCAGCAGTAAAACATTTAAGTTACTAGTGGGGAACTTAAGTAAGAAACCAGTAGTCACTGTGGTTTACACTTTACTGAATAAGCTGTTCTGTGAGGAATTGAACTTAAATCATTGTTTGCTCCTCTCTGTAGCAGCTTTGGTGTTCTGCATTTCTTTTTTCCTAGAATTGCTATTAGAAATTTAAGCTAGAACATAGATGCCATGGTACACACAGCTATGCTCTAGTTTCATTGGTATAGTTACAAACAATATATACATGTATATGTACCATATACACATGCCTAATTTGTCTAGCATCTGCTGTCCTTTCAGCAGCTTTCCTTTTGCAGGAATTGATTGCAATTTATACTGGATGCTGATGTCTTTAGGGGTGAGGTCTTCCTTAACCCTATCTATATTGTTTTGGAAAGTAATCATAGAATGCCCTGCATTGGAAGAGTCCTCCAATGGTCATCCAGTCCAAGCACCCTGCAGTAAGCAGGAACATCCTCAGCTAGATCAGGTTGCTCAGAGCCTTGTCAGTCCTGACCCTGAATGTCTCCAGGGTTGGGGCCTCAACTGCATCCCTGAGCAACCCCTTCCAGTGTTTCACTACTTGCATAGTAAAGAACTTCCTAACGTCCAAACTAAAGCTACCCTTCTCTAGTTTAAAACCATTGCCCCTTGTCCTATCACTAGATGGCTTTTTAAACAGTCCCTCCCCAGCTTTGTTGTGGGCCCCCTTCAGGTACTGGAATTCCCTTATAAGGTCTCTCTGGAGCCTTCTCTTCTCCAGGCTGAACAACCCCAACTCCCTCAGACTGTCCTTGTAGGAGAGGTGCTCCAGCCCTCTGATCATTTTCATGGCCCTCCTCTGGACCTGCTCCATCAGGTCCATGCCCTTCTTGTGTTGAGGGCTTCAGAGCTGGACAGAGTACTCCAAGTGAGGTCTCAGCAGACCAGAGTGGCAGAATTACCTCTCTCTATCTGCTGGCCATGCTTCTTTTTCTGCCGCCCANCTTTTGCTGCAGCCCAGGATGCAATTGGCCTTCTGGGTTGCAAGTGCACGTTGTTGGTTCATGTCTAGTTTCTCATCTTTCTGTAGCCCCAAGTCTTTTTCCACAGGGCTGCTCTCTGCCACCTCACCCCCCAGCCTGTATTGATAATGAGGTTTGTTCCAACTTTTGCAATACACAGCCACAATGTAGGTACAAGGACTTTGTATTTGCCATGCCATATGTGGCTTCCCTTCCTCTTGTTAGAGTCAGAGACTTTTATATATGTATAGAATCATAGAATCATAGAATAGATTGAGTTGGAAAAGACCTCCAAGATCATCGAGTCCAACCCCTGATCCAACTCCAATTACTATATCATGGCACTAAGGGCCATGTCCAATCTCTTTTT
>VWZY01007191.1:175112-187034 GCA_013399075.1 Chloroceryle aenea | reverse complement strand
TTGAGGTAGGCTGTTTGTTTTGAATCCTGGAACCTTGGACTTTAGGTATAACATTTGCCCTCTTCAGTATGCAAACCAGAAAAGTGAAAGGTTATAGGAAAGAGTGTCCTGCAAGATTTGAGACAGTTACTAGATGGTCATTTGACTTCTCACCTGAACACTGTAGGGAAATGGAAACAGCATGGTGGTGAGGACGAAAAGAACAGCATTACTCAGTTACTCGGTTACCCAGTGAAACTGTGAATTCTGTGTGCACCCACAGTCTTATATGATTTCATCCTGCAGGATTACAGCAGGAATTGGCTGTGTAGTGGAACTGGTTCTAGAGACAGTATAGCAAGGCTTCAGCTACAGTTGCGCAGTCCATGTTAGTCTGTGCTGTGAACATTTTGCAGTACACTGAAGGCATAGCAGATAGCATAACACATAAAGGACCCTGGGATGTAAGGTGTTTTTCATTTACATTTTTCACAAGTGAAGAGGATTCCTTCTTGTAGAAACCTTACAAATCATCACTCTGTGATAACTGGGGAGCTGCTGCTACATTCAACTTGAAGTATTTGTAAGTGGGTTATTTTGTCATTGCAAACTGGAGGAAGTTGTCCCTGACCTGGAACTGACATAGACAGGATGATGGAACAATTGTTTTGCTAGTGCTGTATGTGCCCCCTCGTGGTATTTTTTCTCCTCTTCCTCTTGTGACATATTGTAAGATTTACTTTATTTACGACCAACGATGGCCCATATGTCATGGGGTCACAGTGAGAAAAGTGTAACTGGAAATTACAATGCAGAAATGGAAATGAGGGAAAAAGTGAAAAATTTAAGCCCAAATTATTCCAATTTTTGTCTTTTTTTCTGTAACTGAAAGTATCTTTGCATATTCTCCCTTGTAACAATCTTTAGAATAGTCAGCTTTCTCAGCTTATGCTGAAGTGTCTCCAGGTGATGCAGAATTAGCTGAATGTGAGTAATAGCGTCTCAGGAAAGCATTCTGGCAGCACAGAGGGTACTAGGGCACAAGGAAGAGTTTGGGGAGATGTTTCTGGAACTGTTGCCATCCTGTTGCTAAGCCAGCCAATCAGCCATTTTTTTTACATTCTGGATCAGCTTGTAGTCAGCTCAAAGTCAGTGTCATCTAGAAGACTACAGAGGAGACACAGAAGTAACCATCTTTAGCAGAGTCCTTCTGTATGAGCCTGGCTTTGCTGAAGGATCCTGGAGTGTAACTGTAGCTTGACCACTGCATGTTGAATACTGCTTACTAAAGAGTGCTAGTGGTACATTGCTAAGCACCACTTTAAACCTCAAAACTGGGGTTTAAAAGGTGTCAGTAGGCTCCTGCTAGGTCTTTAATACTTTACTAAGCTTTGCCTTGCCTGTAGTTGTAAACAACGTATGCTGAAATATCAGATTTTTCATCGTTCAGTAAAGCTTTTATATGCAATTCCAATAACTCAATTTTAGCATTTCAGTCTACTTGTGTGTTGTGTTCAGGGTTTTTTTTTTTTGTTTTCTTTTGTTTGCTTCTTGCCCTTTTGTGGGTTTTTGGCCAGATAATTTAAATTTTTTTGGCTGTATTAGATGACTCAGGATACAATTTCATATTGGAATGCCATTTTTGCCCCTACATTCTCCCCCTTAGTGAAGGAAAATTTATTTCTGCCTTTCCCCACCACTTTAAAGAAGAATATAGCTGTCTGCTATCCGAAGGCACATTTGTAAAATAGCCTGTCATGCTGACTGGTGTTGTCATACGTTTATCTAATGAGAGGTTTCATATCAAAGCAGAAACATAAGGAGGTTGAAGTGGTGTTGCCTTGGCAACCTCTGAATCTTGTGGTCTTTGTGGTATAAATGAAACACCAATCAACAGCCCGATTCAGTATACTTCATGGATGCAAAATACCTATTGATTACAAGATTTGAATGGGAAGGGAAAACAAGACCTCCAATTGGTTATATTAATAATCTTTGCCCTGTACATTTTGGAAGAGCTAGAGAAAAATGACAAAGATTTTAACCACAACATGAAATGCAGCGAGCACAGGTTTATGCACAAGTAAGGTCCCAACATGACACTCCAAGTGTATTTCCATGTGGAATTTGCATGCAAAATGTTGTTACTTGAATGCCTGCCATCTTTGTGTACTTTGAGTTTTTCTTACACATGAACAATAAACCAGAATATATTTTAATGTGTGTGTTTGAAGAGTAATGGTAGAGTCCCATTTCTGTGAATTTTGCTTGCATAGAGTAATTTTTATGGTAATAAGTAGCCTAATGACCCTAGCATCTAGCTCTGTTTGGCACAAATTTCCGTGAAGGGCCACATCAATTGACCTGAAGATCAATCGTAAGATTTATACAGAAATATATGGGAGTTAGATTGGCTAAAACATTATGACTGGCAGATCTGGAGCTATTCATCAGTCACTTGTGAATACTGTATGTTGATCTAATTGTTTCTGATCCCGTGTGCTTTCTTGTTGCATTGATATAATGTATTCACACAGAAACACATTTGGAAAAGAACAGAAAGAAAAAGAGTGGGTTAAGTTCAGTGGTTTTTTGCCAACATGTTAGGTTTTTTAAGAGATGGTGCCATCACTTAACCTTTTTGCTTTCTCTTAAAGCAACCTACAAATGTATTGTGGACTTCAAGAAATAAAAATCGTCAAGTAGAAGAGATTGCTTTTGTAGGTCTAACAGAAAGACCTTCCAGAGGGATGGATTGTCATTTCATTAAATCAGATGGGGGGACCTCCAAAGGGGTTGTCTGAAGAAATTTGATTTGACAGAGAAATCTTCAGGGTTGATAGAAGCTCCAGATTCAGTTTATGTAACTTGAGGCAATTACCAAAGGAAGGCTATTTAAGGAGTTGGCACAGTTTTCCTCCATCTTTAACATGGAGAAGGAGAAGGGGAACTCCTAGATCATGACTTAAGCAGCCCAGAGTCAGAAGCACCCTTGTGAAAGACTTGTTAACCTACATTATCCAGGAGGGGGAACCTTAGGCATGTCAGGAGCCTAACTCAGATGCTTAGTTCATAAACACTAGTAAGAAGAATCCAAAACTAAATCCTCAGCATGCTGTGTGCTGGTTTAGGTCTCTATTTTACAGGCTCATGAAAGATGATCTGCAAAATCTCTTCCTAAATCAAGAGGCCTAACTGAATTCTCAGTATTTTGTTCAAGAGAGGCAGAAACGCAGCATTCTTGGAGAGGTGAGAGCAGGAACCTTGATGGAGGCAGGGCAGAAAGCAAGGACCATAGGGGAGTGAGGCACAGTAAGCCCTGAAACCACAAAAGGAATAACAGAGAAATAACCAGGATGTATTCTGTATTATGACCATTTCTCAGCTGGGATGATGCTTGGAAACTTAGCACTAAAATAAGCAGTTGATTGTTAATGTAAAAGCATCTCTTATTTTGCAACTAATAGTACATAATAAACAACAGCAGATGAATAAAATCTGCATAGTTTAGCTTCATATAAATGACTGTAATTCTTAAGAAGAGAGATCTGAGCTCTGATAAATGAGAAGGAACAGTACAGTGTAATGCAATAGTAGAGAAAAATTATAGAAGTGTTTCATACCTTGTTGATGAGGGATTTACACACTTTGCCTTTTAATATATTTTCTGAAGCTTTATATACCTCATCAATACAAAACTGACTGTAGCTGTTAATTAAAAAAGACACTTTGCATGAATTTGTTTTATATGTCTCCTCCATAGATTTGAGTTGTAAGAACATAAAAATAAATGCTTTAAAAAGCATTTGTTAATTCAAAATAGAATACTTTGGTTTCTGACTGCATATCTGCACATAACTGGAATTTATGTCTTTGTTATATTTATTCTTGCACAAATACTGAAGTGGTAGTGATAGACTAAGGGGCCAAATTCTGTTTTAGAGTCTCCATCAGGAGAAACAGGGATCATTTCACCTTGATGGTGTACATCTCACCACAGCATTAGATCCAGGTGCTAGAAGTACTTCAGTATATATTTTACACTAGTGGGGTTGTGCTTAAATTTTAGCCACATATAATGGTTTGCAAGACTGATCAGATCTCATGCTTGCTTTTCATGGGATGACTGGCATATCAGATGTGTATGGGAACAGAAAGGAGGTATATTTGTATGACTGTACTATCATCCACAGTAGATGCAATAAGATGAGGAAAAGATGTGAACTGCTTCCAGCCCATGCTCTCCATAAACATTTTTAAGTGCTATTTTAGTAATTTATGATATCACAGTTGTAGGGATTTCTAGCTCTCTCCGTGCTTTGGTCCCTCTTCCAGACTGTCTTTTCAGGAGTGGGCAATACCAGTTGGGATTCAGTTAAAATTGGTCATATTCATGCAGAAATCTGTACTTTTTTTTAGATCAGTGGTGCTGTTTCAATTGAGGCAAGTAGGCAAGATTCAACATCACTAAATTACCTTCCACTTCATTTTGACCATCTAAGTTCTGCCCTTTGGATAGCTGACTATTTCTTTTCTGCCCCTCAGTCCTTCTTCAGACTTGTAATATCAGATGACATCTTGAACTGAAAGTATTTACATCCCATCCATCAATGATAACATATCTGTCAGAAAAAACATCTCTATTGTAAGAGCACTGTTACATAGCTGCTAAAACTACCCCTCAGTTCTTGGAACAAAGAGAAGACACCCAGACAACTTTGCTGCTGCATTGTTTACTACATGAGAGTGCAGGGCGACTTTTGTCAGAGACTTAACATTGAGCTGCGCACGTTCAGGGCCCACTGGGGACTGAGGTCTATTGATCCCTAGTGCTCTGCCTACAGAAACGATCGAAGCTGATAGGAGGGAGCCTGCTGTAGCTTCATACGTTGCATTCAGGCTGAACAAGCATTTCATCTTCCCCATGCCACCTGCAGAGTAAGATTGCCCAGATCTCCAGAGGTGAAGAAGATTTCACACTAGCCATTTCTTGTTAGAAATAATTTTATGGATAATGTAGGGTCCAATCATTTCTCCATGTGGTAATACACATAATGGCATGAAATGAAGCTGAGGGTGGGGACAGACAAAGTGAAGAAAAATATTGTGAGGAAGTAAAATCATAGGAGACTGACACTTTCAAAGTAAAGGACCAAACCTTCCAGCGAGATCAATGCAAGGTGAATTTTCATCATGGTATGTAATGCTCTGTGAAGATACCTTAGCTAGCTGAGGTATGGTATAGGAGTGGTATGGACATGTGTAAGTACAGTACTTAATTCAGGTTAAAAACTACCTTACAAGGAGTAGTTAGTTAATATGACTCTTCTTCCAAGCAAACCACCTACAGCAGTGGGCTATGTTTGATGGAGATGTGCTCCCTTCTGCAGGGGAAGCATAGGCTACGCTTGACCAATGTCTTAAAAATTTTGCATACTGCCTTGCTAAAACCCGAGAGTTATTCTAGCTTTCAGTTCAGATATAGAAAATAAGAAAGTTGATTTCAAATCTTTGCATTGTTAAAAGGTTCACGCATAATAAATCTTTGTTTATGTACAGGAAGCATCTGAAAAGCCTTATTTTCTAACTGAAAGATCACATAAACAGACGTTGTGGGGATGCAGTGGGACTGCATTCTCCACTTTATTGCTACAGATTCAATTGACTAAAGAGTGCTTAAACACTGCATAAGCACTTCTTGCTATTTGTGTGAACAAAGACAGTACTATTTAATTTGTCTGGCTTTCAAACAGATATAGCCTGTTATTCAGAGCAGTGGACGTTTTGCATCCATTGTTACAAGTCTTAGAGTTTGTAGAAGGACCAAGAGGATAAAGCTAAACCCCATTTGTTTTTTAGAAGAGTAAGTTTGGGGGGGGATTAATTGGAAGTGGCACAATTTGTATAAATTAAGTAGGCAGTTGGGGACATACCTCAGAAAAGTGTGTTCTCTATGTTTGTGGAGAACTGAAAAATAAGACATCTAAGTGCTCCTAATTTGGAGATAATGGTCATCTTGATTAAAGGACTATACTAAGATAAACCTGAAGCATTGGAATCCTCCTATTATGAATGACCAAGGTAGAAAAGAAAAATAATTTCAGTTTTTACCTGCTTTGAACACAGGAACAAAGAATAATTTAAGGGTTTTTTTTCTGTTATTATTAGATAATAAGCAAAATCAGCTAATCTGAAAACTAAATAAACTCTATGACATTTTTTAAAAGCAAGCATTAAACTGTTTTCAGACCATAGGAAGCCAAAGGAAATTTACATTGAATCTGCCCTACTAGTGAACCCTTGTTGCATATCTGAAAGGCAGGTAAATTAATGATTAATTAGCAACATTTTACAGATAAAGAAAATAAGGTAAAAAAGGCATGGATGTAAGAGTTCATAATCTGTTTTTTGCATTAAGAGCACTTCAACATCATCCTTTTTTGTACCTTTCATAATTTCTGAATAGCATAACAAAAATAAGCACTAAGCAGTCATGTTGCCATGACTCGCAGCCATGTTGCCACACGTAACAGTACTGCATTTTTGTTCATTACTGCTATATAAATGAAAAATTTCCTATTTTGTAAGGCAACGCTGTGAGACTGGAATTGTTCACCTGTGCTTGTTTAATGTAAATGTGTTCTCATGCATGCACATGTATATGATTATGAATTTAGATATTGGGACCATGTAAAAGAAAATTATTCTTGAAATGGGAGTGGATGGAATAAAGCATAGTATTTCTGAAATAACTAGATTATTAGAAAGAAAACTTGTTAAAAGAATCACAGAAAGCTGAGGTTAGAAGGGCCTTCTGGAGGTCATCTTGTCCTTGCTCAAGCAGGGATACCTAGAGCTGGTTGCCCAGGGCCATGCCCAGATGTTTTTTGAATATCTCAAAAGGATGTGTATTCCACAGCCTCTCTGGGTTAGACTGTGCTGATGCTCAGTCACTCTCACAGTGAAAAAGTGTTTCCTTATGTTCACAGCACACCTCCAGTGCTTCATTTTGTGCCCACAGCCTCTTGTTACTGGGCATCCCTGAAAAGAGTCTGGATTTATCTTCTCTGCACCCTCCCTTCAGGTGTTTATATGCATTGATAAGATCCCCTCCAAGCATTCTTGTCTGACCAGGCTAAACAGTCTCAGCCTTTCAGAGGAGAGATTCTCCATTCCTTTAGTAGTTTTCATAGCCCTTCATTGGACTCTCTTTGGTATGTCCATGTCTTTCTTGGGTGGGGAAGCCCAGAAATGGACACTTTACTCCAGGTGTGGCCTCACCAGTGTTAAGTAGATGGAAGGGGATCACCTCCCTTGACATGTTGCTGGCTGATATTCAACTTGGTGTCCTTTTCTGCTTTCTAGCTGGCTGGCTCATAGCATTTATTGGTGTGTGGGGTTTTTCCTCCACAGGTTCAGGATTTGACATCTCCCTTTGAAAGACTCTTGTCAGTCCACTTCTCCAGCATCTCTTGCATGCATGTTCTAGTTTCTCTTAATTAGGTCAACTTTTTCACTATCTTAATAGTTTTCAGCTACTTCTGGAGGAACCACCCCCCACAACAAACCTTCAGCCCTACAAAAGCAAACGCAACCTTATTCCTCGCAAATATACACTTTCCAAGAAATGGTTACCTCTAAATCTATAGTTTGTTCTTTGACAAAAATACAGTATTTATTCTCAGCCTATTTGCAGTCAAATATTTTGCATTCTGAGCTGTGGCAATTGTTATAATATTGATGTATTTTGTTTGTTTCTGCTCATGCATCAAGGCTCCTGACTGCATAGTACTTGTTTGCCCAAACAGCATGTATTTTCCTATGCTTATACAGGACTAATTACTCTTCCTTTCCTTTGCTTCATTTTGAAGTTAGAACATATTGACTAATACTTTAAATGACCTTTTATGTCTGCTGGTGAAGAGAGATGCTTTTATTAGGAAACGAGAGTTTGAAGAGACTCAACACAGTTAATTTAGTTCTAGTTGACCCTATTGACTATGTTCTTATAAAGCAGTCTTGTGCACTCCTCCGTTATGCTGTCTCAGTGCTGTATGTACATTAATAACCAATGATAGGAAAAAAAAATAATTGAGCTACAGGCTGAACTCCAAACTACAGAATTTTGGAAAGTGTCATGGATCATGTTTAATAGCCTGTGGATCAAAATGAAACCCAATATACATCACAAGGGAACTCAATAATTGAAGCATCCCAGGAATGTCTAAGTACTGGAGTCTTAAGGTCAGTAGAAGCTTCATTCTGTTTTCAGTTTTTACCTGAATAAAAGCTGTCTCCACCTCCCATCATCTTTTCATTTTATAGCAAATGGTAATAATATTTTAACACACTGACTTAAATTATTTTATCTGGATTCCTGGGGGAACAATGAACTCTGTTTTCTTTCCCTTCCACATCCTAATTTTCTGTGAAATGAGAAAAACAGTCATTCAGAGGCATTAGCATTTCAGGCTGTGCCTAGTACACTTGGCTCCTATCTGTTCTGGGTGTCTGCAGGATGGTCTCACAGGGGCACTGAAGATGTTTTCTGTGTCTGTGAAGCTTGTCTGCATGCCAGCTCTGAATTTACTCCTTTCATAGGAGAAGGCTTGGGGAGACTCTGAAGGATCCTAACTGGTCCCTTGGTATAAGAACACAATAAGTTGCAATCCAGGGACTGCCCAGATGGTATTGTGTGGCTATGTATAGTCTTGTCTCAGGAAAACAGCAGTAATTGAAGAATTTTGTGGACCCAGTGCTCTGTGGTTTGCACAGGAGATAAATTCTATTCCTATATGAAGGTGGTGGAAGGAGAGTTGACTTTTGCATCATCCTACTGACAGAAAAAAAACCAGCTTGGAATGAAACTATAGGAACCCTAGACAAATTGAGACCCTTAGGCCTTTCTTGATTTGTGATCATGGGGATCCTGTGCGAGGGCTGCATAGTGTGATTGTAGCAGAATGGGCTGGTGCAGGACATGCTGGCTGATCCAGAGCCCTCAGGGTTAGAGGTAGCAAGGGCAGCCATGTAGCTCAGATCAGTCCCATCTCACAGGGGACAGTGATGTTCCTTGAGGACCATCACTGTTTCACTACATTGTTTTATCTTGTTCCTGTAAGCTGTTCCTAGAACTACCCTTCTGGCAAGATGTCCAAGCTGTGTGTCTCCTTCCCTGTGAGGATTTCAGTATTCCTTTTCAGGAGTTTTGTCTTCTCTGTTATACAGTGGGAGCTTGAATTGAATGGGGTTGATAACTGAGGACTGCAAATGAGAGAGTAACAGATGATTTTTAGGTGAGCACTTACAGTGACCATTTTAGGGTGCACTAGGGATTGATGATGTGACTGCCCAGCACAGCCACTGTCTTTATGCATGATGGTATATAAATATTTCTTAACCTTGCTAATAATTGATGTTAAAATGTTGAAGGATATGTGTGGGGTAAAAGTAATGGGTAAAAGTAATGTCTGCCTCTCCCATTGCTCCTTTGCATAGGATGAATTTCACTGAGAGTGAAAACAAAGACTGTGACCAAGAAAAATTATTTCAGTAGTTTTTTAGTTGCTAGTGCATAATTTTTCTTGCTTTTGCATACAGCAAAACTGCAATATAGAATGGAAGACACCATTTCTTGGTTTGCATCTTTTTTAATGCAGCCTCTCCCTCTGCAAGGATATGGTAACAGGAGCTTCTCTGAATGCTGTAAATATCTTATAAAGGTACTTGTGTATCAGAAATTTCAGGTAGGCTAAAGTACAATCTACGATCTCATGAACGAATGGTGAGTGGTAGTCTGGTCTGTTGGTAGTGGCCTTTCAAACAAACCCTTTCTATTCTACACAACAGAGTTTTGTCCAGTTGCAAATCTTTCTGGTGGCATCATAACCATTTTGCCCTGCCAGCTGGTACATGCTGTGGTTTCTGAATGAACCAAGTGTTTTCTAGCATTCTATGGTTTTGTCATGTTTCCTAAATAGCAGCAATGAATTTGCTGTAGTGCAATAATAGTGATTACAAGATAAATAGCACAGTGATTTTTTGGGGTTCATTTTATAAAGGATTGGATAGAAGGAAAATAAAATCTTTGTTTCACACTTAATGGGGCCCAGCAGCATTAGTCACTATGTATTTGATGGAAAACAAGAGAAGATATCTTTCTGCCTTATCAGACAGTAAACAGAAGCTACTTAACATATAAGCCATTGTTTTTCTTCACAGAAAAGGTGACTTTGCACTGTAGGCTGAAACAATTTTAATACTGGCTTAACCTACCTGGGGTAATATTTCACTGTATTTGTTATATGAGGCTTAAGTGGTGAACTCCTGTGTTGGGTGGAGTTGCAAGGGATCTGGGCACTTGGGCATATGCTGCATTTCTAGAAAAGAATGAAAAAATTATTTGTATTACAAATACTTGATCAAAGAATTTGTGGTGATTGTTTTAGGGTACAAATGAAACATTTATGGCTTTACACTTCTGCTTATGTTGGATAGCTTATGTAGACTTCTCTATGGAAGAGCAGTAGTGCATGGAATTGTCCTTAGTTTGCTCCTGGTAGTCCAGTCTCCAGCAAAGAGCTGCAATTAAGCTGTTGTACTTTCCCTGCCATCCCCCTCTTTCTCTGCACTTTCTTCCTGCGTCCTGCATCAGCAGCTGTTTACCAGTACAGTGTTTGTGCTCTTACTCTCTGAACAGACCCGGTGTGTTGGGAGAGATGCATCTGGATAGAGGAGGCAGTTCCTCTCCCCTTTCCCTCTTTTGGGCAGACCAATTGAGCCAGTCAATCCAGACATCTGTGAGAAGGTATCAGCTGGCTTGATCTTCTCTTGAAAGTATACTATGAACTAAATTGTGCCTGCAGACAACAAGGTATTAGCCATTTTTTTAACAAGCCACTGTTGCTGCATGTGACTTATGAAAATAAATGAATACATTACTTCGCATGTTTGCATCTGATTTGCATATAGGCATACAACTGAAGCCAATGATCAAAAAAGGACTTAAGAACAGAAGGAATGACCTGGCCATCTCTGTATTTTGGGGACTTCTCTCTGGGTAGTCCGGTAACTTTTGTATAGTCGCATCTTCTAGAAAGGGATCTATTCTTGACTGAGAAGTATCAAGGAGTGGTAAAACTACAGTTTTTGTTGGCACTTTCTTTCAATGACTAATTAGTGTTCCTGTATGAAAGGAGATTGACTCAGAAGGGAGGAAAAAAGGTGGTGAAAAACATCTTTCCACACTAATATTGTAGCCTTCTCTACTTTTCCCTTTTTGTATGTTCATAAACTATCAAATCACTTCTCAATCTTTTGATTTTAACAAAAAAAGATATATTTATAAAGATTCACATCTTTAAGTCTTCATTAGCCATTGAATCATTTCTGTGGCTGTTATCATCATCCTTACAGTTTTTCATTATTGTTTGAAAAAAACCTACAAAAAACCCAAACAAACATCTGAACTATGTATTGTCTTCCAGCACCTGAGTTTCCACTACTGCATGTAGAGATAAAATTGCCTTAGTGCCTGTGCACATTTTTATAAAACTGTGGATCATACTGACTTTTTTCTTTTACGGTACTTCTTCGGGAGCTCAAGTTGATAAGCCTTTGTAAAATATACTTAATATGATGATGAATGCTGAAATAAAAACTTTTCTTATATGTATAAATGACTATTTTAAAAAATAAAATAAAATGTCAAAACATTTATTTATTTATTTATTGTTTTTCTTTTCCCTTGGCTCATGGAATGCAGACTAACATTCCAGATTTATCAGTGGTCCTAGAATCTGAGGATTTGTGTTCAAGACCAGCCTTAACTGATTTAAATCATGACCTGGAAGCTCATGTGCATATTCTTGTATTATTGACTGCTATAGTCTTTTCACAGTTACTGTTTTCAAGATTTTCATCCATTCTGAGCTGGCTGGTTTT
>VWZY01007191.1:136906-175046 GCA_013399075.1 Chloroceryle aenea | reverse complement strand
CAAAGCCGTTGCTAGACTGAATTTGAGCACTCCAGGTCTGTGCAATGGCTTGTCTTCCTTGAGTTTCTCCCTTTGCGAGGTTCTCCCTTTGCAATTTTCTCACAAATGGTATCAGCTGTCATTTGTTGACTTCCAGAAAACCACCAATGAGGGTTAGCATCGAGACTAATCCTGATCTCTGTGGAGCCCCACTAGCAGCATTTGATTCATGACTTATTTACTACATGTGGAGATATGCTATTTATTCAATCTTGCTTAGTTTTACTGTATTGCTATTGCGTGGTCCTAATTTTTTGTGCTGTTGCTGTGTGAATTGACCCTGCTATTTTTCATCTAAATGGCTTCTGCAAGGCTTCCTTGTTAGTGCACTAAAAGCAAGTAAATCATTGAGAAAACTTGTAATATCAGCAAAATAATAAAGATGGCTGACCTGCCCCCTGCCTCCCCGACTAAAATTTAACCTGTTTCTATCAATTTTAGTGACTATATATTCTTACCCTTTAATTCATTATAAATTAAACTGGTACAAGTGCTTTGTTTGGGGTTTTTTTAACTTTATGTTCATATTGGCCTGTAGATCTGAAAATTTGCCCTCAGGAGATCTTTAACATCCCAATAGCTGCTGATGGCTCAAAGTTCATCAGGTCTGTGGTAAGAATTCTTCCCTGCAGAAACTGAAAGCTTATTGAACACATCTGCTTTGCTTACATTTTTAATGATTAACCAGAGGTAGGGCATCACTCATCCCTAATGTATGTACTAAAGTGTTTCTTCTTTCCTTATTCTTATCAGCTGAAGATTTCTTTTCCTTTTGATAAATTTTCTGTGTGTCACATTTGTATTGATTGCTATGTGATCTGCTTCCCCCTTTCAACTTGTTAAATATTGCTTTGCTATCTTTGCTTTGCCAATAAGCAGGATGGGCTTTTAGATAAAGCTGTCGTCTTTCTTGATTGAAGTATTGCAGCTTTTGGCCATCTCATCTCTTCTTAAAGAGCTTTAAGCTTTCATCTATCTTTTCCACCTGAAGTTTTTAGAAATTAAGTCTCTTTTGAAACACCCTTTGTGACTGGGGCCATCCTCTTCCTTTGGCTGCAGTAAGTATAGTCAGATTGTGATCAGTTCACAGAGGGAAGTGCTGATTTATAGAATGATTAATTTCCCTGTGCCATGATATGGTTGTAAATGAAGATGTATCATATTGGGTCTGTGCTCGTCTGGTGAGTTGGGACAGGATGCATTGCTGTGCAAAACTTACTGCTGTAAGAGATAAGGACTATCCAGACATACTATGTCAGTGTGTGTGATACTGGATGCTGTGACTGGAGAAGGAACAGCCAGTAGTGGGTATTCATGTGTCCTATCTACTTAAATAATGCCTCAGTTCCATTAATATGTTCAGTTTTCTACAGAGACCCTGGATGTCGCATCTGTGCTTGTGAATCAGGTTAATTTTCACAATCAACAGTAGCGATGAGGTAGTTTTGTTGACTTGGAGGGCTCGGTGCTCAAGGTGCCAAAGCACTCTGCTGGAAGTGGTTAGGGATGGTGGTTAGTACCTGGCTGTACCTGTACTTCTCTGCATACTCAACTCTGGATACCGCATATGGGAAAGCGGCAGTGCCGGTAGCTGTGGCAGGGCTCAGAGCTCGGGTCCAGCCGGGCAAAGAATTCTACGTGTGTTTGAAGATGACATCTGGAGCACAGCTTTTCCACGGGAGGTTAAGCCACAGCCAGTCGTAAAACCAGGTGACCATTGGGGGGCACCAGAACAACAGTAATGTGTTGGAACTGCTCATTAGCGCACATACTGTTAACGTCTATTTGGTGCAGTCGGGAAAAAAAACTGTTTGAGGGGAGCAAATTTCTTCCAGTTCTTAAATCAACATGATTTCCTCAGTAACACTGACAGGTTTGTTTTGAATGCATGAGCTGTTAGAGAATAAACTATAGCAAGCATGAATTATCTCCTACTTTTTATGCTGCACTAGCTCACTCTTGCTTGCTAATTTCACTCTCTCTTCCTTTGTATAGAATTATGTATTGCTTACAAGGTTTAGACTAGAAAGTTATTTTGAATAATTGTGATTGAGAAGTCAGTGTCTGTCATAGTATGAAACTGCTTGTAAAGATTTTACAGTTCTTTCCTTCCTGGGCATTTGAGTATCCTATATGGGGTCTGAATCCAGTAATGTTTGAGGAGTTAGTACACAGTTTTAACAGTAGCTGAGTGTTAGTTTGTTTGGTTTTCTTTGGTTGATGTTTTGTTTGTTGTTTTCTGTTTGTTTTTTTTTTGGTTTGGTTTGTTTGGTGGCTTTTTGTTTGTTTGTTTCCTGACTAATAATTCAGCTGATGGTTAATTGCTCCATGCAAATTTTAGCATGGGTAAATATTGTATAAGAGTGACTACAGGCTACTGGTAAATTATGGTGCCAGAGTACACCACACAAGAAAGTTGGGGGGAAAGTAGTATTTTTCCATTTAGAAAGAAGACTCTTGTGCTGTCTACTGTTAAAAGCTTCTTTCAAGAGTCTCTTGAAATTCCTCCTGCTAATCTTTGATGAAAATTTACAGTATTATTATTTAATACTGAATGTATTGATCCTCTTCAGTAAAGGTATGTTTTCTGTTTTGTTTTAGCCTTTTATAGTTCCTCAGTGATAATGAGGTTCTCTCTGTTGAGTCACAGCATGCTTTCTGAAAAGCTACTAGCTGACATCTGGACTTGCTTGCCCAGTGCAGTTGGAAAGCATTGTCCAAGTTGTCTTGAGTCATCTACAGTGATCAAAACTTAAAGCTGCCAGGGACTTTCAATTACTGGTGGTCTTCCTTTGTCCAGACATCTTACTGATTGACTGGCCTTGAAGTCCCCATTGTTTGGATAAATGTTAACACACATTCAGAACGTGGGGTTTGGTTACAGCAACACAGAATTAATTGCCTAACTGAAAATACTTGCAGAAGTATTCCTGACAATCTTGATGAAAAATCAGACAGCAATGAAATTAATATAGCATTTAGACACCAGGGAAAGACATAGAGACTTGATGAAAGGACTCCTTATCTGAAATCATGTTGCTTTTTCTCACTAAGTAATTTGTCCTGAAAAAGATACTACTTCACTATGCAGGTCTTGCTTTCTTTAGATCCCTAGACCATGGTAGTCACAGACTACTAGAAAAAAGTGTCATCATGAAAGGTTTGGCTTTCATCAGGCATCAAGGAGCACATGGAAATTCCTGTCTTTTCAATTTCACTAAGCCTATCTGAGGTCTTCTAAAATTGATGAAAAAAATGTTAATCCTACTGCTGCTTAACCTAAAATCGGGAATTCAGACCTCAAATTTGTGCAGTTCCTGAATTCATACACTAGATGGTGATCAAAAGCAGCTCAAGCTGTATGCTCTCTTCCCAAAGTTGCAGTTGACTGTGGAAAATGAAAGCACGTTGAGACTTTTTCTTGACGAGCTTTAAAACATTTTTCGCTGTCTATGAATGATGACTCTATTGAGCAGAATACTCTTAAAGATTAAGGTAGAAATGAAAGTATTTAGCGGTGTTACTAAATTCATATATCCTGTTGAACTATGATTTTTCAATCTTTTTTTTTTTTATAAATAAACAGAAAGTAATTCTATATGATCATGAATATTCATAAAATATCCCATAACTTCAAGCTGAGGTTAGTTTGTTTCCACAAGACAGGAATTCAAATATACCAGTTCTTGAAATAGTTGCTACAGACTGAAACTCAGTCTCTAAAGTTACAAATTGATTACCAGCAGCTAATACAAGATAGTAATGGAAGAGAGGGAGCACTACTCCTAAAAGATGATTATAGATGCTTATAAGATTAAAAACAAAACAAGGAGAAACCGTTTCCATACTACTCACCCTGAAATTATAAAAGCTGGTCTAATCCTGTACCTTGAGAATACTACTACCTTCAAAGGGAAAGATTGCAACACGTATTTTGGATTCTGTAACTGGAAAAGTCATTCCACTGAAAATAATTGGTCAAAAATATTCCTTTTACTAAAAAATCAAGTACAATTTTCCAGAATGGAGGCTGTTAAGTGGACCTAGATGGATTAGGGACATGGGGAAAGCTAGTACAATTTTGTTCAGAGTAATGGTAGGTAGAAAATACTAGTGGTGCAGTATTGAGGTAGTAGAAGGGGCATGTACAATGGCATCTTACAGTTCTGTGTGTTGTACAACACACTGGACTGTATTATAGCCATTACAGGCCAATTACATAGTTCAAATGAACTGTCAAAAGAAGGAGAGTGTCACATAAATAGTGAGTCCTCATAGTNTATATTTTCTATTTTCCCCATAGTGGTGTCTTTTTTTTTTTTTTTTTTTTTGTCCTCTGTGTACAGCTAAGGCAGCAGCAGCCTGTCTCAGGACTAGTGCTCAATGTCACTCTCATGTACACACTCTTCTTGTCCTAGTGATAGGACAAGGGGGAGTGGGTGTAAATTGGAGCATAGGAGGTTCAAGTTGAATATTCGAAAAAATTTTTTTACTGTAAGGGTGACAGAGCCCTGGAACAGGCTGCCCAGGGGGGTCGTGGAGTCTCCTTCACTGGAGACATTCAAAACCCGCCTGGACATGTTCCTATGTGATGTACTCTAGGTGGCCCTGCTCTGGCAGGGGGGGTTGGACTAGATGATCTTTCAAGGTCCCTTCCAACCCCTAGGATTCTGTGATTCTGTGATTCTTCTGGTAGGGTTAACAGCTGGTGGAGCCAACTCTCTTGCTGTTTCATTGTGGGAGGAGGTCCCACAGGGGATGGCAAAAGATACAGTGCTGTGGACCCACCTTCATGTGTGGAAAGATGGAGGTGAGCTGGTGGTGCTTGGTGCAATGGCATGGCTTAAATTAGGCTTAAATTGAGACTCTTCAATTTTTTCCTTCCTGAGCAGAACACAGCTGCTCCATGCTGAGGTCTTATCCCAGTAGCTGGATAAAGAGATCTCCCTTGGGCAATAACCTCAAGTTAAGTATTTGTAACTGCGATTTCTCTGAGGCAGGCAGTGAAGGCAAAGATCATCAGTGGTTAGGAAGCTGGATAACACTAAGTGTGTATCTGCTCACAGGCCATGTTAGGGTTAAAGAGTAAAAGGAAATTTAATGCAGCTATAACATGTTTTACACTGGTGATCCCTGTAGCAATGAGGAAATGCATGGAAAAGCAAGATTCCAGACAAGTGAGTTGATGATATGATTCATACACTGACTTTTTAACTCAGCTCTCAGCCTGGTTATAATGAGAATCATCTGAGGGAAGGAAAGTAACAGCAGTTTGAAGCTTGTAGAAGGGCAGTAGCCCGTAGCGATACTAGATGCGGAGAGTCAATTGCTCTGTAGCATGTTGGAGAGATGGAAGTTGTGCCATGTACTAGATCTAGTTTTTACTTTGGCTTGGGTGTTTTGTGTGTTTTTTGGAGGAGTTCACTATAAATCTGACTTTTGTTGTAAATTGGTCCTACACAGCTGCATGTATACACTTGCATGCATGTGATACATGCATGCAATTAATCTGCGTACACATGAAAAATGAATCTTTGCCTGTACACTTAGCTAGCTCGGCAGCAGTGCACCAAAGGGATTTGTATGCACTAAATTTGTAAAAACTGGCTCTAAGCGTAGAAGGGAAATAGTGTCAAGAGAGCTGAGGCACACCCTTAGTGTGGTGTTATCATGTATTCTCACAACTGTTCCTGGTTAAAGATGTCTCTTCCTCAAACTGAATCAGAAAAGGAAGCCTCACATTGTCTCATTCTGTGCATTTTAAGTTTTTGATATCAGAGTATTTAACGTGTGGTAGGATAATGAGGAAAAAGTGTATGTGGATTTAATCCTAGTTTGAAGTTCTGTTTCAAGTTCGTCCCAGATGAATATCCACCCTGAAGATAAGAGTTTTCTGATGAACCATGTGCATTTCTGGGACCAATGGGATGCTCTTGGGATCAAACGTAAATGAATTATTATACATAGAAAATTATTCAAAGCACATGTACCCACCATTACAGTCAAAGTTTTCAGCTGTTACTTGTAAACCACAGAAAAGACTTCAAAGCAGTGGCAATTTAGTACAATGTCAGAAGGTAGCTGAATCCAAGTGTCCTTTGGACCCAGAAGCATTCCTCTTCCTCCAGACCAATAGGTATGAGGCCACTGTAGATCCCTGTCCCCAGGTTCAGTGACTATATATATTCCAGCAGGTGTACGTGTGCATGCACACACACACGCAAAATGCATGGTATATACAGCTGGCTGCACAGATAACAAAGTGAGCAGTGTCTTTATTGGCATCCTTTTAAACACATGTAGTAGTCATACAAACTTGAACAGTATAAGCAAATACATTCTCTTCAGCTGCTACAGACTGACATCCTGTGGGGTAAATACATGCACATTACAGTCTCTCCAATAGCTGGTCTTAGAAATCAAGTCTGTCCAGTTGCTGGCATCTTGGTCTGCACCTACTCAGACCTCTTATCCTGCTAGCTGGCTTGTCCATCTTGAAGTTCACTAGTGTTCACACATCTGTCACAGTTTAGAGTCAGGGCAGCCCGCTAGACCTATAACAGATGCCCTCTGTTAAGCCCCCTCCCTCCCTAAAGGGGAAGAGAACGGGAATAAGGGAGAGAGACTGAGCAATTAGAAAAGGAAACTAGAACAGCTTTACTGAAAATGAAAATAATAAAAATGAAATATATACTACAAAAAGTATGGAATCCAGCCCTGCTGAGGGTAGTTACATCACCATCACTGCTGATGCTTTGGAGCAGGCACCAGGAAAGTTCCAAAATGGGCACAGCAGCAGATGGGAACTGTGTTCAGGAACTGGATTCTGGTACCAGATTCAGGAACACATACAGCTGGGGATTGAAGGCAGAATGGACAGAGTCCCCCTTGGATGCTCTGAGGAAGGAACTGAAAGAGGACCTGAAATGAGCTGAGCAGGGCCAAGAAAAGCAACAGAGAGCAAGGACAGCCCCTTGTCATCCCTCAGCTTTATATTGAATGTGACGTCTATGGGATGGAATCCCTTGCCAGTCACTTTGGGGTCACCTCTCCTATCCGCTCCTCCCTTCAGGGTCTTTTATTTTCTGCACCTCCCAACATGGCACACAAGATCCAGCAGTAGCCTTGGTCTGCACACCCAACCTTGTTACCAGCTCTAAGCATGGGGTGTTATCACTGCCAGCAGCAGACACTGCCTGTGAAAGCAGGCTGCTAACTTCAGAAAGTGCAGTTAGAACAACTGAGTTGTTGTAAAATCACTGAACAGAATTAGCTGGGTTCTCACCAGGACATATCCACACAGAAGAAAGGAATAGGATTTAATAAGAATAAAGCACATTCTGCAGCAATCAAGTGCAGGGTTCAGATGGGTGAGTACTGGCTATTAGATCATCAACCTGTGCCTGACTGCCCTGTTTATCTGCTATCCCCAATATTTCCCACTCTTGTTCTTCCCCAATCCTCCTTGAGCTCTATTCACACCTTTGGTCCTTTATCTAAGTATCCCATAATTTTTTCTACAGAACCAACATTTTCTTCCCTCAGTATCCCATAGTAAGTACTGTACCACTTGCCTGGCATTCTTGTAAGAGTGTTTCATTAATTTCTTTTGTGAGTTTCACACTACAGGCAAGTGTCACCCTCTGATAGTCAGAAAAGTAGTCAAAGTGATGTGCTCCATTTTCACTGATCAGGTTACTAGGGTTCCTCTGCCTGTTATTGTTTCTCTGATCCTTTCTTGGTCTTTGTGTTCTCTCTAGTTCGCCTTTAATCCCATCACCTAATGCACATTCACAATGGGGAGAAGTAGCTCCCTGTTTTTCTTGAACTGGGGTGCCCAGAACTGGACACAGTATTCCAGGTGGGGTCTCACCAGTGCAGAGTAGAGGGGAAGGATAACTTCCCTCAACATGCTGGCCACGTTCTTCTTAATGCATCCCAGGTTGCCACTGGCCTTCTTGGCCATGAGGGTGCATTGTTAGCTCATGGTCATCCTCTTGTCCACCATGACTCCTAGATCTTTTTCTCCAGAGCTGCTCTCCAACAGATCAGCTGCCAATCTGTACTAATACATGGGGTTGTTCTTCCCCAGATGCAGTACTTTACACTTGCCCTTGTTGAACTCTGTTAAATTTCTCCCTGCCCAGCTTTCCACCCTGTCCAAGTCACATTGGATGACATCACAGCCTTCTGGCATGTCAGTTACTCCTCCCAGTTTTGTATCATCAGCAAACTTGAAGAGGTTACACTCTATCCTTTTGTCCAGGTCATTGGTGAATATATTGAACAGCACTGGACACAGGACCCACCCTTGGGGGACACCACTAGTCACAGGCCTCCAGCTAGACTCTGCTTCGTTGACCACAGCTCTCTGGGATCTGTCCTTCAGCCAGCTTCCAATCCATCGCGCCACACAACGATCTAAGCTTCACTTCTTAAGCTTGGTTGCAAGGATATCATGGGAGACAGAATTGAAAGCTTTGCTAAAGTTGATATACCACATCCACTGGCTTTCCCTCATCTATCCATCTAGGTGTGCCATCATAAAAGGTTATCAGATTAGTCAAGCATGACTTCATAGAATCCATGTTGACTACTCGTGATAAGCCTCCTTTCCTCGACATGCTTTGAGATGGTGGCAAGAACAAGATGTTCCATCACCTTTCCAGGAGTGGAGGTGAGGCTGACTGGCCTATAGTTACCCAGGTCCTCTTTCTTGCCCTTTTTGAAGATTGGGATGACATTGGCCTTCCTCCAGTCCTCAGACCCCTCTCCTGTTCTCCAGGACCTCTCGACAATTATGGAGAGTGGCCTAGCAGTGACCTCTGCCATCTCCCTCATCACTCGCAGGTGTATCCCACTGGGGCCCACAGACTTGTGGATGTCTCTCTAACCCAGTCCTCCTCAACTGAGACAAAAATCTTCCTTCTTCCAGGCTTCCTTTGTGGTCTTATTGGACTGGAACCCCTTGGAGCTGGCCTTAGCAGTAAAGACCAAGGCAAAGGTGGCATTTAGTAACTCCGCCTTCTATCTATCCTTGGTCACCAGGGATCAGATATAAGTAAATATATGGAACTAGAACCTGGGAATTGTAGTCTATATTAGTGATGTGTGTGGCATAAAGAAGATGGAGCCACTAGGATTTGATTTTCTGTGATCCCTCATATCTTCACTAAGTCTTCACCAACAGTACAGTTCACACCAGTCAGCAGCTTTAGGTGTACACAGTGTGTGCATGGAATGCTAATCTCTAGAGTTGATGTCATCTTCACTGTAAGCGGGACACTCTGCATTGCACTCTAATGCTTGAGTTCAGCAGTGGTTCCTTCGGGAAGGAAACCACTTTGTCCCAAGTAGTGGTGAGTTTCTGGGTATTCTGCAAGAGTATTTGCAAGACTAATTTGCACTAAAAATACCCAGCCCTGCTCACTAACTCAGTAATGCACCTGAATGATGCCTAGCTTTGGCATAACTTGTGATTAAGATCTTGGTCATTATTTGCTTTCTGTGTGCCTCAGTTCCATACAGATATTAAGATGGAGATTACAGTATTTCCTCTTATCTATAAACTACATTGAAATGTGGGGAGGGAAAGGATGGCAATCTCCAGAATAGAAGGAATTTTTCAGTTATACTTAGGAGTATGACTCCTTTTTCTTTTCCCTGACAGCAGCTATATCCTGACTTTTGTCCCTGCTCCTTACCTGCCTAATGCATGAATAGTAGATAGATGTGGCTTTAGTAGTATCAGATTAAGACAAATGAGAAAGTTTAATAAATGGTGTAGTTCAAACAGAGCTTTTGATTCCTTAGCTCCTCTGGTCCTGGCAGAGGAATAGAAGGAAGGTCTACAGCAGCATGAAGGAGGAGCTCAATGAAATGCACAATAATACAGTCATGGTAGAGAAAAACCCCCTATTTCTATCCCCAGATATTTAATTTTATTGGAAATTATGTGATTTAATTATCAAAGCACAGTAATTGTGACCCATGCAATACTAATGACTATTGGCAACAAGGCTCATGAGGACACACAGTCTAATTAGCTTTAATGGGATGGATTTAAAAATACATTGGATTAATATCAGTTAGAACCAAGTACCAAGATTTATTGTTCTCTGAATAAATATTGAACTTGTGCTCTCAGGTCAATAAATCTTAAGCTTACCTTCACTTAAATGAGTATCTACTTACTGTGTTAGCGCTCTTGTCTTTCCTATCACCATCTCAGTACTTATTGCATTAGCGCTCTTCTATTGCCAAACACAGCAGGAGGAGAGGGAACTTCCACTTCACTTCTGCTGCACCAAACACTTCTTTAAGACATTGCAAGAAAACATTGAATTTTGCAAATAGAGACAAAAAGGGTTGGATCCTAAAATCTTTGTTCTTTCTTCACATAAGACTGCCTTTCCTTATTGTTGCTTAATAAGAAGTTTTAGAAATTTTCAGGAAAAAAAAATCAGTTACCAGTAATGCCACAGAAAGCCCAGAAGGACCTATATATATAGACAGAGAGAGGTCCGGAGGACCTAGACAAGCTGGAGAGATGGGCCCAGGTGAACCTCATGAGGTTCAATAAGAGCAAGTGCAGGGTCCTGCACCTGGGCTGGAACAATCTACACTGTCAATCCAGGCTGGGGGAAGAGGTGATAGAGAGCAGCCCTGCAGAAAAGGACATGGGGGTGCTGGTAGATGAGAAGCTGGACATGAGCAGTCAGTGTGTGCTTTCAGGCTGGAAGGCCAATTGCATCTTGGGCTGCAGCAAAAGAAGTGTGTCCAGCAGATTGAGAGAGGTGATTCTACTGCTCTATTCTGTTCTGGTGAGAACACACCTGGAATACTGAGTCCAGCTCCGGAGCCCTCAGCACAGGAAGGACATGGACCTGATGGAGTGCGTCCAGAGGAGGGCCATGAAGATGATCAGGGGGCTGGAGCACCTCTCCTGTGAGGGCAGGCTTGAGGGAGCTGGGGTTGTTCAGCCCGAAAAGAGAAGGCTCTGGGTACACCTAATAGCCACTTCCAGTACCTGAAGGGAGCTTAGAAACAGACTGGAGAGGGCCTGTTTACAAAGGCCTGGAGTGAAAGGATGAGGGGTAATGGTTTTAGATTAGAACAGAGTGGATTTAGATTAGATGTAAGGAAAGTGTTCTTTCCTGTGAGGGTGGTGGAACACTGGAACAACTTGCCCAGCGAGGTGGTTGAGGCCCCATCTCTGGAGATATTCAAGGTGAGGCTTGATGAGGGTCTAAGCAACCTGCTCTAGTTGGGGATGTCCCTGCTCTCAGCAGGGTGGTTGGACTAGATGACCTCTAGAGGTCCTTTCCAACCCAAACAATTCTATGATTTCTATGATTCTTTCTTTTGTGTAATGTTGTGAGTGGTGTCAAAAATATTTGTGGGTGTGAGTGGAGGAAATCCTGCTCCTTCATTTGTACTGGGATGAATTTTTTTTCTAGACCTTTAGATTTCATTTTGTGCTTCAGTTACTTAACTGCAGATTTATTTCTGTTGAGATGGAAAATGTTTCTTTTTCATGCCTACAAGGGAGGAATTTCTTATTAGTCTTTGAAGGGATCAGTGTGATCAGAAATATCTGCAAGTCTTACAAAAATTTCTTACAACTGAGAAGAGTTCCTCTAAAAGCAGTAGAAAATACTTGAGACTGATACAACTTCAGCAGATATTTAGACCTTTTTTTTCAAATTTGAAAGAGGAAATTTATTAGTCTAATTTTACTGCAGGTGAATTCAGATATAAAATTCTCTGTGACTTCAATGGCACACTTCCGTTGGTGAATGTTGATTAATGTAGGGAATCTTTTCTGGAGACACTTATCAACTGGAGACTGTATAAATTTCATAGGAAGACTGTATTTATTGAATTCTGCAGAACCTTTTCAATAAAAGAAGTGAAATCTAGTAGACTTTAATGGATGAATTTTATATACTAGCTTGTAACTGCTTTCAAATATCAAAGGACTGTTCTTGCTTGTTCTTTCTCTCGTACGTATATCTATGTTGGTATGGAAGTCTGACAAAAACATGCACGTTTTTTACCCCACTATTTTTTTCCTTCTAATTGTACCTTTTTTACCTTTTTGGTGTGATTTATAGGTAGCTGCAGTACTAAGGGAAATTGTTGCATTTGCTATGGTCAAGTAAGAATACCTGGTCAGAGTAGTGGAAGAATAAGGTTCTCAAAGCCATTTGTTGTACAAGATTAGAAGACTTAATCTGTGCCTTTGAATGCTGAGCCGTATCTATAGAGATGTATGGTAGGCCTGGGGTTAGGAAATTTTTTATTCCATGTATTCCTTTGAGGTTACAAATCTCTGCATAATGGATGCTATATTTTAAGTCTGGTATGCTTTTCTCCCTTCAACTGCGCTTAAGTTATCTAGGGATTGACTGCAGTCTAGTTCTGTTTAGCTAAGACTTTTATCAATCATAATTACCTATATTTTGGTTCTTTAGTTTACAAATGCTAGTAGGTGCAAATCATTATTTTCCCTTCACTTTCCACCCTTTCAGACTGCAAGAAAATTAATGAACTTTGAAACTCTAGGGTTCCTTCTTTGTTCTTTCAGTTTCCTGTATGTCTGTGCATTTAAGCACAGAGGTTTGTGAAATATGTGGCATTTGAATTGTGGATAAAATAAAAGGAAAACAGACTCACGGAGGATGAGGAGAAGAGGAAGGCTGAGCTGGAATGAATATTGTCCTGGGAAAAGATGTACACGGGAAAAGTGTTGTTGACTTTCATAGGTCTCCATGTGGAAGTGTTTGGTGGCCTTTATTTCATGGCCCAATTGGACTTTAAATAGATGAGTCTCAGGTAGGCAAAACGATTCTAGTAACTGACAGTTATTGGGCCTATGTTTTACTGGATGGAGGGGGAAAAGGAATTATTTTCTTTGTTAAATTGGGTGATCAGATCAGAAAGAAGCTTTGCTTTTGTGGTAGGAGCCTGTGCCATTATAGACAACATCCCCTCCACCCCCCTCAAGAGAGATTGTATGACTGTCCCTGAGAAGGTCATTATGTATCTAAAGAGAAAAAAAAAAAAGACACAAAAAATGTTTGGTTTTGTTGAAGGTTTTGTTGAAATACTAATTTTTCCTTAGCTCTGGATAAAGAATATGAACAGATGCATTACTGTTCTTTAAGCCTTACTGTCATGCAAATACAGAAGGTGCTGCTACCTTATGCCAGAAGCTGACTTGTGTAAGTAGTAAATAAGATCTTAATAGTTGGAATCATTGGAAGTTTCTGAAGTGACATTCCTTTCTCTACATCAGAAGTGGTTTTGTACTTGTATCACTATATAATGTAGTCTTCCTATTGTAAGGCACTCCTTCTGGCGCCAGATGTTCACAGTGCACTATGATTTCTTTTTACCCCTAATGAAAAAGAACAGATGCTCATCCCTATACATACAAACCAAAAAGGAAATTTTTTTGATTAGTTGCTCTTGCTTTCAAGATGACAAGCTACGCTTTCATCCTGGATGGAGAAAGGGAGTTTGATTTTGGCAGGATTGAAAGACTGGAATACCTAGGCACTAAAATGTGAACTTAAGAAAATGTTGCACAGAAGAACCTTGTGTACATTATAAAAGCTTTTAAACCAATTATTTTAATAAAACCAGTAGCACTCAACTCTCTTGCTACTGTTTAAACAGATCAGAGCACTGGATCCATAACATGTGTGATAGCCCTTGGAGTTCTCTTAATGACTATGCTTTCCAAGTGGCTTGTAAATAAAACCTCAGCAATGCACCACAGAAATAACAGAAAAATAATTAATCCATGTGAATTGTCTTGAAATGCCACATGTACTCAGATGATGACGTGGGACTGTGCACCTGGAAAACTGTGTTGTTCACCAGTGTATGTTTTAGCTATAAGTAGAAACATACACAAACATATTTAAGTGCCAATTCTATTTTGGGTGCTGCCTGTTCTGCCTCCTCCTTTTCCGAGGCAAATTCCATTAGTGTAAAAGCCTTTATCTGAAGGCTATTTTTTGTTGTGTAAGTGACCAGCTAGAGAAGTCTGACACTCCGTCTCCTATTAGTTAGGTCATTCTCAGTGATTTGTGAGGTTTATTAAAAGTGTCTTCTGGCAAAAAGCAATGGGTGAGAAGATGATGTGCAAAATCTCAGACTGTAGGCATACTGCAGAGCACTGAGCTGAAGGTGCATGGAGATTGTTGGTATCGGGACAAAAATATAGCAGCAGCATCTGTGTTCCTTTCATATGTTAGTTGCTCTAAAGAATGTGGAAGTGGTTACTGCTATTTTGACAAATGCGCTTATTTCTCCTTTTGTTGCCTGGTGTGGCACAAGGGGAACACTGGCGCAATAGTGTACGGCAATAATTTATTAGTGGTTTAGGGATGTGGGCCCAGAACAAATTCTAGACAAAAGAAAAACATGTTTGGGTTTTACAGAGCGCCTTGGCTACAGGAACAAAGCTGTGATTGGGTGTGCAAATATTTGGTATTTCGATTGTCTTGGTTGGGGTGACAGCTGATAAATGGTCTGAGTTTGTTTTTAATTATCACCAAAAGGAAAAAAGCCTCTTGTCTTAAAGCCAGCAACTGATGTTGCAGCACAAGGCGAGAGAAGAATTTTAACAGTGGAGGATATACTTTCTCAGTGTTATAATATGTTGAAAGCACTATTACTTCCAAATATTTATAGTATTTAACTAGTTTTGTGATTACAGCCAACCAAGGAAAGTGTTTTGTTCACTTATATTGCATCCAATGATCGATAGTAAAATGTCAGCTACTCTTAATACTGAGTGGTATCACTGATATCAAAGTTATCTTCTGTAGTCACACTGGGAAATGCTGTGACAGATGTTTGTGAGACCCATTTGGTACAGAACTTATTTAATATATATCATACTAACGTACAGAGCACCCATGAGGTATCAGGGCAGATTACAATAGATGTGTGAACACACAGAGACTTTGCTGCCTGGAAGGGTTATATGCCTTCTGTGAAAGGAAAAAGAAATGTGTTACCCAAAAGAGATGGAATGTTTTGTCCAAATGGCCTTTGGCAGGGTTAGGGATCGGTCCTATTATTGAGTCTGTATCCAGTACTTCAACTACCATTGCTATTATTTAAGCAAGATAAGAAACAATATTGTGAAGACCCACTGAAGTTAATAGCTCATACATAAAAGTTTTAAAGCTTCAAGTACTTCTCTGAACCGGGTTCTGTTTAGTTTTTTTTGGTGGCAGTTGCTGTACAATAGTTGTTTTCTTATGAATATAGATGAATCTGAACTGGTAATTTCTAACAGGAAACCTAACTTGTCAGACTTTGAATAGGCAATAAGTTTCCTTTTAAGTAGCAACCATGAATTTCCAAATGAAAATTTGCCCCTTCTGGGGGAGCCAAAATAGATTTTTGTGGTAAGATGAGAGAGATTGTTCTGTAAAGCCTGTCTTCCATTGCAAGGGATAATTGAGACAAAACAGAAAATGTGTTTTCTATTTTTGTGAAATCATGGGAATGTGATGTTTCCATTTTGTCAAAAGGGTGAGGCTTTTTGTCTTCTTGCTACAAATCTTCAGCCAATTTCTAGTGCAGTATTCAGCACCTTGTAAAATTTCAGTAAGGCTGTATTTGAGGAAGAGAAATAGATCAAGTTGCTAATATGCTCCTGTCCTTCCAACCTTGTCTAGCCTGCTTATGTGAATTCCTAGTAAGGTTATTGATTTACCGTGAGTGTGGCTTTCTCTAGTAAAAGCTGAAGGCTGTTTGCAAACGGCCACCTGAAACAGACACATAAGGAGGAAATTTAGATAATTACATTCTGCTTCCATTGAAGTCTGTGGCAATTTTGAAATTAATTTCAGAAGGAGCAGAATGGGATCTGGTGCCGCGGAGTCAGTGCTGCCAACAGCTGGAATAGCTCTTTAGCTTTATGTTGCATGGATGCTCAGTGACCTGGGAACCGTCCAAAAGATTTGGAAAAAGTATTTCTGATAGCACTTGCCAATATTAACACCAGCTTTTATAGGCATTCTGACTTTGTAGCACTTGCTGGACTAGCACATTAGAGTCATCCACGCTACTTGAAGCTGTTCACATGACATTCCCAGCCAAATTTTGCTGATAGAACAGGCAGTCCCATGAATTTTCTCATACTTTCTGTCTTTTCTGGGGGCCAAAAATTCTACAGTTGTTTCAGTTAAGTAGTGTCAGCACTTTTGATCCACATATTTATGATTGTACAAATAATGCATTTTTTTATTTGGCCACTGAATTAAGAAGCTGGAAGCAATTCTTGCTTTTAGATGTTCAGAAAGTATTTTTGTTTTCAGACAAGCTAAAATGAAACAATTTGCTTAGTTTCAGTTTCCTCATTTTCTGTTTGCTGCAATAAAAATGGGTCAATTTCCAACTGAACTTAAGTTTTAATTGAAAACAGTGTTCTGAAACTTACTAAATACTCCTACTTAAAAAAATAAGAAAACATTTAGTTTTTTCTGGTTTCTTTATTTTTCTGGCAAATGCTATCTTTTCACTAAGTCTATTTTGTCAAATTCACATTCCACCTTCCCCTCGTGAAGCAAAATATATTTGTAAATTAATTGCTTAGCAGAATATATTTACCCAGAACTGTTATTAATTTGCAACACATTCCTATTGCCTTAGTGTTTAAATACAAAATTTACAGAATGGTCCTTTTAGAGCATAGCCCCTAGCCTACAGTTTGGAAAAACTGTTGTGATATGTCAACATCTGGTATGACTAGACTAATATGACTTAGAGTCTCTCAGAATGACAACTGTACAAGTATCATTCAGGTAACAGAGGTACAGTGTCAGAGGTATAGAAAACCATTTGGGGTGTGACAATTTGAAAATACTGGATTAGGTCTAAAATGAAATCTCTTAAGATCAAAGGAGGGCAGGGAGAAACAAATGTATAAGCAAGGTTGGACATAGTCTTCCACTATGTTGAAGGTTGGACTAGATGATCTTGAGGGTCTCTTCCAACCAAAGACATTCTGTGATTCTGATTCCGTGATTATCAGCAAGCTGTCCTGCAGTTGTACAGCCTGAGATTTCTTGCACTTTCAAAGTATCTGTTAATTGTAACTGTCAGAGAAAACATTAGAGCAGAAAAATAAGGGCCTAATTAACACCAGTAGGGGCTTATTTCTTTATTCAAGCTAGAAGAACAAGGTAGCATATTTGTTGGGAAATTCTGCTTTTCCTTAGGGCAATTTACTTGTCTATCCATACCCAGCAGCATTAGTGCAGTTGGGGTTAAGGACTCAGTGGATTTGCCTCACATGAACCAAAGAGCTACAATACTCTTTTCTGTCCCTTGTCATCAGAACGTATAAGCTATTTTGGACTAAGTATAGGACTTGAAGTATAAGCTGCTAATAGTAGGGTATTTTTTAGAAGTTAATGGGATTGTGTGATTTGAAAAAGTAAGGCACTTGGTTATCATTATGTCTTGTGGGTTTTTTTTGTTTGTTGTTTTGTCTGGGTTTGTTTGCTTTGTTGTTGTTTTGGTTTTTTTGTTTGTTTTTTATTAGAATAAAGTGTTACAAACCAATTCTACTTACAAAAGTCCATACTGTTCAACAGGAGGCAGCTTACAGTGATTGAATTCCAAACTATAATACTGTGCTGTGACTAATGCAGTGGGAACATCATCACCTATTTGACAGAGTTATGTTGCAGGTTTCACTTTACATAAGAAACCCATGCGCTAGGAAATTGTTCTTAGCTTTAGAACCAGACTTACAGGCTGGCTGACACTCAGAATGGCTTTGGAAGCCTTGCTAGCTGGAAGAAGAAGCAATTATTGCAAACAAGTGTTTCATCAGGTCCTGTGTAAGGATTTTAAGTGTCCGAACTTGGGAACTAGATCTTTTAGATGCTAGGAATCTGCTTCTCCATTTGTGAATGTGCTCAATTCTATTGACGAAGTCTGTCTTTAACAGTGATTGCTGAAGTGCATTACATGATTGCAGCCTAAGCTTGGTGAAAATTCTTGAAGCATTGGAGAAACTCTCATCGAGTGCCATTGACAAGTCAATTAGGGGGATCACAGTGGTTTTTAAGGTATTGCCCTTTGCAGAACCACTCTTCTCAAGGATAGTTGAGGTAGGGAGAGGGAGATTTATTGCTTTCCTGATCCTTCTGGTGCACTAGATACTTCAGCTGTAGTGTCCAAGCTGGTCCTGACTATTTATCACACCACTCTTTGAGTGTATATGTGCTGGGAATGACATTGGCATCTTCCATGTGAATGTATATGAGGGCCAGCTGTAGTCTGGACCCCTGATAGAAAGAGATTAAACCTTAGAGTTAAAGCTTTCTGTTATTTGCAGTGTGGTTGAGTGCTGGCTGAGAGTGAGAGGTTTTCCTGTCACCCAGGTAAATGGAGAAGGAACTAAACCACTATGTCACTGCTGCTCTAGATTTAAAACCTCTGCTAATAAAAGTAAGGGAAGTACAAGATATTACAGCTTCTGTGTAGATCTGCATGGAGAGACAGTACTGCTATCAGTCCTCAGGCAAAGCAGTTCCCTGGGCCTCTGGTTGCACAGTCCAATATATGCAGCTCTGTTGCAGGATGGCCTTCCACACACTGAGCCTCCCCTCCACCTTCCTAGGTGGAAGAAGGGCATGTCCAATAGCTAATATGCTGCTAAAGTGAATGTTTGAATTAATGACAACCAGGGTGGATTGGCAGGGGAGGCCAGCAGCAGGAAGAAAGTGGTGGAAGGAGCAAAGGAGAGGACTTCAGTTTTAGGATATATTACACTTAAAATTCTGAGACTGTTCCACTTACTGGTAACCTAAAGAATTAGATTTACATTTTGAAGTAAGTTTCATAGTAAAGTAATTGGTCTAGTGAAGCAATTTCACTCTCATGAAATTGCTTTTAGGGAACCTATCCTGAATGGGGCTGCGCAGCTCCTGATACCTGAGCATACTCAGGTCTTATTGACTTCAGTGGGAATTAAACTCATTGAACTAGGTGATTAGTTCCTTATAAGTGTAATTTTTCTGCTGCCCTTACTTTCAGTAAAGTATTCATACCCTGTGATCCTCAGGTTCAAGCCTTAGGACTCATACATCATTTAATGCTTCTTTTGTGAGACATGTACTTAAGCATTTCTGCACATATTCTGTTCCTTACTGCTTTCTGTGGATAAGATCCCTGATAGTTTTGTTACACTGAATGCACCATGTTAGCAAATAGAACGTGCAAAATACTTGATGGAAAACTTTTCCAAAACTATTGAAAGCCTGCAAGACAGTTATATGTTTGGTTTGTTTCTTTTAAGTAGGAAGTGTTTGTTTTGCCATAAAAAAAAGGATGGATGCACTTCAGATTAAGAGGACAACTTCATTAGCGTGGTGGATGAATGAGATAATGAAAATGAGATTTTTCTACCTTTCCATGAGAGATGACCTACTGAAATGCAATGTATTTACAGTCCTCAGATTACTAAAGCTCTCAATGTTTTTGCTTTCATAGTCTCCATTTGTGCTACTGCACATTTTGGGATGATGAATTGTTGAGCACTGGGTGTTGAGATGAAGAGAATCAATAGTGTGATACAAAAGATGATATAACTCTGATGCAACATCAATAAAGGCTAAAAGTTGCCATAGGGATTTGGATCTTGAAGAAGAGCTTGAGAAAATATACTAAGAAGGATTCACTTTTCCCCTTGCACATGTAGCATCTTTATTCCATGAGTAGAAGCTGCTTGGGGGTTCTTGTCAAGTACAGGGGTGGAAAACTTTTTTCTTTTCTATATCTATTTGGTGCCCAGTACAATGCCTCCTGGGCATGATGTCTTTCAAGCATTGTTACAGTGTTATTACTATTTCAGGCCGTAGCTGACATGAATAATAATGGAAGAGTAGAGCTCCTAGTAGCCTTGTGTGCTGTTCAAGGGTGCAACACATGCACACTTTAGGAGAAGTAGGAAAATTTTTGTCATGCCATGGTTATTCGCTGTTTATGAGAAGATGTGTTGCAGGTCCACACCCTAGTGTGTATAAACAGGGGTATTCCCAACCAAGAGTCTACACCTTTTGATTCCAGCACTGGAAAACGTGCAAGAATAATTATAAGACCCAAATTTTGCCTTAGTGTTTACACTGCACAGTATTGCATTCAGTGGTTTGTTAGGATGCAGTTTGGAATATTTGGTCTGAAGCAGAAAGGATTGTTTACTACTCCTCAAAAAAATTATGTTACTCAACATACTTTTCAGGATGAAGAATGTTGTTTCATGCAAAATAACTACCATGTCTATTCAAGAAGAACTTCAGTGTTTATTTTTTTATCTTGAGTGCAGACCAAATGAGGTCAGTTTAAAGTAATTCTGAGCTATAAAACAAGAATATTGTGGAATCCTCGAACCGTTTGTTAGGCAGACAGAAACCCAGGTGAGTGATAGTATAGGGATATATTTGATGACTTCTATTTCTAAATGAGGTATGCATTGCAGATACACAGCAGAACTGTTATTTTGTTGGTAGCTTTCATTAGGATCTTTAGGCAGGAGGCACACCTGGAGCTCTACACTAGACTTTCTGAAAATTATGAAAAAAAGGTACTATTGGATGTGACTGAAGGCATCACTGTATGCCTCTTAACATCTCTGCTGTAATTCTGAGTGTTCTTGTCCTTGTTGTTATCTCCTTTCTCAAATGTTTATCAGAGCTACTTTTGCAACTTTTTTCTTATTTTTTCGCTTGCAGCAATATTTAAAATAACCTAAATTCTGATTGTGCATTGCATTCTGGAAGGATATTCATTGCTTCGTGCGCATAATTCATACTCATAACACAAATTGACTTCAAATAGAATTCTGACACCATTACTGATTAAAAACCAAACATTAAATAAAACATGTAGCTTTGTCACAAAGATAAACCAAAATCAGAGAGGCAAATTAAGTTAGACTCATAAATACTCCTCCTCTGAATTCAATCTACATTCTTAAACAATGGTAATTTAGATATTTACCACTAAATAAATATCGGAAAGCTAGGCTATTAGTGTTAAAAACCTTAGCTGTTTCTAGATAAGCAAACTGTATTGAACTTGCCTACTAAAATGTGCAATGTAAAAATCGAGCTATTAAGGCATGGTTGGCATCATCATTTTTCTTTTGCAGATCAGGTGGTAGTTTCTGACACTAACTTTTAGAGCTGAAATAAATTAATGCAGAAATCAAGGTTAGGTCATACAACACCTATTTGCTTAGTTCAAAGTCAAACTGTCACAAAAAGAAGAACAGGAATGCACTGTTCTGAAACACAATGTTATTAGCAATTCATTAAAATGCAATTCATTTTAAAAAATACTCCCTCTGTCAAAATAGTTACTTATGTTGAATTCTGTCTTCTAAGGAATAGAGTACTTAATTCAGCAATGCCTTTAAGCTTATGACTGATTTCAAGCATGAGAACACAGAACTACTCACACACTTGAAGTAAAGTACAAGATTAATTGGACAAGGTTAAGAGCCCTGGCAGGACGAGATCAAATGTTCAGCTATAAGGACCTGACTGCCAGTCTTACTCGTGTTGTTTTTCTGCAGTGAGACACCTATGACATTTCATCTCATTTGACACAAGAGTGATGTAGCCAAATGCTACCTATGCCTTAAATGTAAAATATGAAATCTTAAGCTCCAGGATCAGGCCTTCTCCCTTATATTGCATCACACTGACTTCTTAAGTTAAGTTAAGCAGTTTAAGTTTCACCAGCATTCAACGGACAGTGTCCTCTAGGGAGAGTGGCTTTGTGGATGTGGCGGGAGAAGAGCCATCAAGGGTGAGTAGTCAGGTTTAGCCTAGTTAGCACAAGGGAGAGAAACCTTACCTTTTACCAGTTGCAGTTAATAGAATCATAGAATTGTAGGGATTGGAAAGGACCTCGGGGGATCGAGTCCAACACCCTGCCAGAGCAGGATCACCCAGGGCAGGCCACAGAGGAACATAACCAGGCAGATTTTGAAAGTCTCTGGAAAAGGAGACTCCACAACCTATTTGAGCAGCCTGTTCCAGTGCTCTGTGACCCTCACAGGAAAGAAATAAGTTTTTCCTCATGTTGAGGTGGAACTTCCTGTGTTCCAGTTTGTGACCTTTACCTCTTGTCATGTCATGGCACCACTGAAAAGGGACTGGCCCTTTCTACTTTGCACCCATACTTCTGATATTTGTAAACATTGACAAGATCCCTTTTTAATCTTTTCTTCTCCAGACTAAATAGCCCCAGGTTTCTTAGCCTTTCCTCACAAGATAGATGTTCCAGTCCCTTCATCATCCTTGTAGCTCTCCATTCTTGTTCTTCCCGAGTTCAAAACTTTGATCTAAATCAGGAAGACTAGGGACATTAACCCAAGCTTTCCCATATCACAGATGAATGCGCCAAGCATGAAGGCAACAGGCAGCTGTTACCTTTGGAGGCATTTAGATCATATTCTGATTCTGCCAGGAGTCCCAGAATGCAGTCTGCCTGTAAACTTGCAGGTCTGAGCTTCGGTATTTCTTGGGGTAGGCAGTGAGAATGCAGACAAGAGGTGCAAAGCTCAGACACTTCAGAAAAACTTTTTATGTCTTGCAGTACAGTTCCTGCCCAAATCTGCTATATTTCTGAGCATGACATCAACCTTTTTTTTTTTGTCTCTACTTTCAGATTGCTCCTATAATTAAAGAAAGAATGATGAAGAAGGGCAGCATGATGCTTGGGTACCAGCCTCACCAGGGAAAAGTCAACTTCTTCCGACAGGTGGTGATCAGCCCCCATGTGAGTCGAGAGGATATGGACTTCTTGCTGGATGAAATTGAACTGCTTGCTAAGGACTTGTAGCTGTAGCTCCACAGCACCAGGCACTGCTCATGTGATATTTATGGAGAGCATTTGGCAGTGGTGTTCTGGTGCTGTTTTGTGAAAGGTAGTAAAAAGCTTGACATATAGTTTGGAAACTGTCATTTTACAGAGTGATATTGAGAGCTTTATGGATAGAACAACCCTTCACAGGAAAGTATTTGCTGATGGGGTTGAGAGTGGCTGGGGGCAGGCTGGTGCTTGCAGCACCACTGCCATTCTGAGAAGTGTTTCCCTGAGAACGGAGCGCTTCTGAAAATGGTGTCTATGTCCCAGGGAGGGCAGCTATTTATGGGGTGCCTGTGCACAGTGTAGCTCAAACTAGTCACATATGCAGGTAATACTGCTCTGAAGGTACTGTTAGGAGCGGATTTGTCTCAGTGAGCCTTAAAATACTAGTTAATACTCTGTCTACTTCATCAACATTTTAGTTTGGTGTGTGTTTAGGGGTAAAGACCTGTTTGGTAATTACACTGTTAAGACTGGAAATTGTGGGCTTATATGAAGAATTTCTCAAGACCCCTAATTAGGTGGATTGCCCAGGTTTTCTACTGTGAATACAGGCAGAGAGTAGAATGGGACTTGGTGGGGTTGTGCAATCACCATCCTTGGAGATTTGTAGGACTCTCCTGCACAAAGACCTCAGTAACCAATATTGACCCTGCTTTGAGCAGGTTGAACTAGATGACCTATTAGTGTTTCTTCCAGCCTAAAGGATTTTGTGATTCTCTGAAATACAATCATTGGGCCCAATCAGTGTTTGCCAATGTTGTCCACCCAAAATATCACCACCACTTTAGCAGAACTGAAAACTTTGGAATAGCACTTAGAATTTCTTACCTCTTTGATAACATCATTTCTGAACTGCTGTCCAACTTACTCTATTTTTGAAGTGTAAAGATTTATTTAGCAGCTTTTAGATGCACTTTAAAATTATAGCGAAGTAAATATATTAACCTGAAATATATGTATTTTTTATGCATGGTGACTCTATATTAAGAATGTAGCAAAATTACTTGTCATTATCTGTTTGTACTTTCCTACGGATTTGAGATTACTTGATTTTATGTTATCAGTGTATAATTTATATTTCGACACTGAAATTAAGGTGGTGGTAATCAAAGACGATCTACGTGCGATTTTTGGAAATGAAGAGCTTCAACATTTTTTGTCAATCTTAAGCTGCAAAATTAAGTTCTAAACATTGTCTTTGTGTTAAGAATTGCAATACACTTTTGATCTGCTCTATTCTATAAAATGATTCATTTTATAAAAATAGAAATGTATTTCTTGGGGTGAAGTTCTTTCAGTAAACTAATGGAAATAACTGTGTCTTTCACCTTGTAATCAACACCTACTTAACTTTAATGTTTTGATGTTTGTTCTTTATTCTCTATTTGAGGTATTACTGACCAATATGAACCTTTCTGCTAGAATGTCTTCTGTCCTGCTGAAAGCTTTCTTTAAATACAACACTTTCTTGTTTTCATGTCCTGCATTGTACCAGGATCGTTGGATGACACAATGCATGACATTCCTACTTCCTGTCTCCAGGATGATTGTGGAAAGTTTAACAAGGTCATGATAACCAAGGAAATCACACTGTCAGAGTAGCAGATAGAATCTAGTCACCCTGCAGCACTTGACAGATACCTTTAACAGTGACCTGGAAGTGAATACTACTTGTGCTGTTATAGTGATCCACTGGGCTTTAAGTCAAACCCCACATTGATAGTAATATAAATGAATATCACTATGTGGCCCCTGGATTCTGCCCTGTAATATCCACAGATCACTTTGACTTTTATTATTGTCTTCTGCTTCTGGCTATACCAGCTATCATGACCGTGGAATACCCCTAACTAAATTCAGAGCCTGTAATGTTTACTTAGCCTCCCAGACACTCCAGGTGGAGTGCAGAGTGCACAAGGGGTGCTGGATGGATGGGATGACTTTGTTGTTGCTTCTTGAGTTAGGCAGGACTATTACCCCTTTTCCTTCTCTTTTTTATCTCAAAGGGAAAGACAAATACAGTGTCAGGATGTTTTGATTAAGGTCCACATTCTTGGTGAGTACTTAATTTCTGATTCAGAAGGAGTTATGTCACCTTCCATCAGTTAAGAATTTTGTGTGTGGTGTTTTGTGACACCATTACTATCAAAAAAAGTGTTACTGTCTTATTTCTCTTCATGTTGTCAGTGTATTTCTCTGTTTCCAGATACTGTGACATTTAGGGCACATGTCAGACTGAAGTAACAGTTCCTTTCTGTAACAGTAGTGGCTATAGCACTTTTCAATGAGAGCAAAATGGAACTTCTGCAGCGTTTGCAGAAAATAAATTCTCTGATCAACATGTGCACTGATTTCAACAGTGTAGGTTAACCTTCCACTGTGATGTGTGTACCTTATCTAATCTCCCTATATTTTCTATTATTTCTGACTCCTTATCACACCCCAGGTGCACAATATGATGGTCTCCTTTCAGGACTAATGTTATTTTCTCACAGTTGCCTATTTATCACTAGTATATACAAGATGTCTGTTTTGTAGCTGGTGATTTTAATAAAAAGTGAAGTAAATCACACCCTTATAAAGACAGGTTATATTTGCATTTGTCAATCTAAAACTGCCAAGATTTACCTAAAGAAGGTACCTATGAGCACTCCAGATAGAGAAACAACTGCCAGCACAGCTTTCAAATGTGAAACCTAGTTTAACCCTGCTTCAGGATGTGGTTTGTCTGTGTCCTGTGCCCATATCTTCTTTCACAAACATCTTGGATGAAAATGTGTCACAGTTTATCTTACTCTTGCTTTCAAATGCAGAAGCTTAATTGTCTTTGCAGAAATAACCATTTTATTATTTATTTACTATCCTATCTAGATGGATTGGCCCATGAGCTCCCTCTCCTAGTTACTGATAAGCACCATCTCTTAGGATGCTAAACCAAGTTGTGAGGCACAACAGGTGTGAATCAGTGCAGAAGCTGATCCATTGTCTGTAATTTCTTGTGTCTACTTCTAATAATCTTTTCAGTAGGAAAGGTAGAAAATATTTAGACAGAATGGATGCTGAGGCATTTTTTGCTCTTAGCTGAATTAATGCATCTTGTGAGAACTTTGGGCATTTTGTGCTGGGTCCATGTGCAAAATCACTGACACAAATTGTTGTGCATGAAAAAGCAGTCCTTGTTTCATGACTTCTAAAATGATTTTCTGTGATAGATTAATACTAATCAATAGGGTCTGGCTATGCATGGTTTTAGTACTTCTAACTTCCACTGATTTAACTGTAAACCCTTGTTGGACTGGGCCCCGAGTTTTATCACTGGGATGTTTCATTTGAACCCTAGCAGTTTGGAACTCAACATTTCAGTTTAACTCCTGAAGCTTTGTGCCTAGATATTCAGATTTATTTCTGTGAGACTGAATTGAAACTTATTTTTATTTGTATCCTTTAGGGATGCATTAAGATGCTTTTCAAATATCATTTGAACAAGAAATGTCTTTTCAAAAAGCCTGACAGAACATGTAGAGTAGCATTCCCAGGATGGCAATAAGAGCTCATAGCAACCTGTTATGTGTCTGAGGTTTCCTCACGCTCTCAGATCACAGCATTAGTTCACGCTCAAAATAATTTTTATTTTTTAAGTCCTTGGGTAGCATGTGTGGGTTTACAAAACTGATATGAAATGTTGAGGGCAGAGAGGAACAATTCAGAAATACTGTCACAGATTAGGGTCAGGGCAGCCCACTAAATTTATAACAGATACTCTCTGTTAACCCCCCTCCCTCCACAAGGGGGAAAAGAAAGGGAATAAAGGAGAGAGACTTAGAGATTAGAAAAGGAAACTAGAACAGCTTTAAGGAAAATGAAAATAATAATAATAAAATCGAATATATACAAATATATACAAAACCAGTATTGAACCCAGCTCCCCCGCCCACCATTGGCAATTATGTCACCATCACCACTGATGCTGTGGAGCAGGCACTGGGAAAGTTCCAAACTTGGTCCAGTGGCAGATGGGAACTGTTTTCAGGAACTGAATTCTGGTCCTGGATTCAGGAACACACAGATCAGGATTGAAGGCAGCAGCATGGACGGAGTCCTCCTTGGATGACGACCATTGAAAAAGCAAGGAAGAAGCTGGAATAAAGAGCCAAGCTGAGAGCTTGATCTTTGTGATCCCTCAGCTTTATACCAAATATGATGCATATGGGGTGGAATAGCTTGTTGATCAATTTGGGGTCACCTGTCCTGTCTGCTCCTCCCTGCNTCCCAGGATGGCAATAAGAGCTCATAGCAACCTGTTATGTGTCTGAGGTTTCCTCACGCTCTCAGATCACAGCATTAGTTCACGCTCAAAATAATTTTTATTTTTTAAGTCCTTGGGTAGCATGTGTGGGTTTACAAAACTGATATGAAATGTTGAGGGCAGAGAGGAACAATTCAGAAATACTGTCACAGATTAGGGTCAGGGCAGCCCACTAAATTTATAACAGATACTCTCTGTTAACCCCCCTCCCTCCACAAGGGGGAAAAGAAAGGGAATAAAGGAGAGAGACTTAGAGATTAGAAAAGGAAACTAGAACAGCTTTAAGGAAAATGAAAATAATAATAATAAAATCGAATATATACAAATATATACAAAACCAGTATTGAACCCAGCTCCCCCGCCCACCATTGGCAATTATGTCACCATCACCACTGATGCTGTGGAGCAGGCACTGGGAAAGTTCCAAACTTGGTCCAGTGGCAGATGGGAACTGTTTTCAGGAACTGAATTCTGGTCCTGGATTCAGGAACACACAGATCAGGATTGAAGGCAGCAGCATGGACGGAGTCCTCCTTGGATGACGACCATTGAAAAAGCAAGGAAGAAGCTGGAATAAAGAGCCAAGCTGAGAGCTTGATCTTTGTGATCCCTCAGCTTTATACCAAATATGATGCATATGGGGTGGAATAGCTTGTTGATCAATTTGGGGTCACCTGTCCTGTCTGCTCCTCCCTGCAGGGCTTTTTACTTTCTGCACACCCCAATGTGGCACACAAGATCCAGCAGTGGCCTTGGTCTGCACATCAGTCCTTGGTACTAACTCTAAACATGGGGTGTTATCACTGCCAGAAGTAGATGCTGCCTGTGAGAACAGGCTGCTGACTTCAGACCGTGCAGTTAGAAAAACTGAGCTGAAAAGTAAAATCACTGAACAGCATTAGTTCTGTTCTCACTCAAACCAGGATGAATATGCTAAGTCTGATTTCTTCTATCACAAATAGGCTCTATGTCAAGACAAAGGTAAGCTGAAAGAGTCAAATATTTGAGTCCTCTGTTTTCAACAAGTGTTAAAGCTGTCCAGTGTGTCTTCCCCGTTGGCTACTTCCATGAGTTTCAAAGGGAGAGTGAAGAGCGTTCACCCAGGGAATCAGCTGTAGGTAAGACCCACTCCACACCTGCCCTCCTTCCTCTGGCATAAATGGTAAATGCTGATAAATCATTTGAGCTTATAAGCACCGTGTCTAGTACAGTAACTGCTAAATATTGCTACTATTACATCCTGAAATAATGCAATTGCACACATTCATTATGTCTTAATTGCATATGCTAATTGCAGGTTAGATGCAATCAAAGCAGCAGTGCCTGGCAAATGCACCGTGCAAAACATGAGAAACCCTGGTGGAGGGGTTTTCTTTCTTTAAATTGAATCTAGTCTCCTGCAATTACATGTTTTTGCTTCAGATGTACAATTAGATGTTATTACTCTAACTCTGTAACTACACAATAATTAACCAAAAATTACTTTGAGAAACAAAACAAAACAAGGAAATCTGCACAGCAAGAGGTACAATAAAGAGAACGTCAAAGGTTTTGAGGCAAACCCACACAAGAAAACAATGGTTGTGTGTATGATTAACCTCTGCTACGTCTAATAAACGTGAATGTACCACGTGGCTGTGCTGCAGCAGTGAAGCAGTACCAAAGGACACTGCAGCAATCTGCCCCAACAGAGCATTGTCCATCCACTGACCCTGGATAAGCCCTTTCAGAAGGCAGGACACTTTTTAGTACAGTAATGACTTTTGTATATATCAAAGTAAAGTTTGTTTTAAAGCAATCTCAACAATAAGTGATACTGAAAGGGTAATCATGAAAAAGTCCAAAAGAGATGACCACTTTAAGCCTTAGTAGCTCATGTACAATTGAAGTACAATTGATCACATTTAAAAAATTTATTAAAAACCAGTAAAATCCTTAGTTTATGAAGGATAAAGGCAAATAACAAAAAATGAAGGACATGGATCCTTAATAGTTCTGTCAAACACAGCTGTTCTGTTTTGATAAAGTAATTTCTTTCTTGTAAGTAGCTTGAGGAGCATTAATTTCTACAGAGCTATTTGAAAATGGAAAGCATGATGAAAGCACTTACCATGAAATAACAGAGACCCATAGAAAATAACATCTGCCTCTGGGATTATGCAGTCTATATTGTTCTTCTAAGAAACTTACACTTAGCTTGTCATTCTGGGAAGTGACTCCTTAAATCTGGCAGACATTGTCACTGGCAACTTTACACACTCTGCCCTTTTGTGCCAGGTGATACAGATTTTTACTCTTGCTCTGCTTCTGTGTCCTGTGTCATGCTTGGACAGTTTTTCAGAAGGAGATTTTCAGTATTTGGCACCACAGGGAAAATGTCGGAGTAGCAGAACACAGAAGATTGAAAGCTGAAAAAAAAGCAGTGCTCAAATTGGTACCGTCAAGTAACATTTTGTCTTCTCATTCTCAGCAAGAGATTTGTCTAGATGCTCAGATGATGATCACTCACTCCTGCTCCTGTCAGAACTATGGTAACACCAAGATCAGGACTTCACGCTGTGCTACACAACAAGGGAGACCAGTTTGGCCTTGGGAAACTAAATAAGACAAGGGGTGAGAGAAAGAAATATTAATTGTCCTGTTTTACAGAAGAATGATGAATAAGGAATTTAAATCTTCTAGTTTTGTAAAAACTTGCACTGTGGCTTTAGAAAAACTATTGAAGGAGTCACTACCAGCAGATAGCAGTGAGTGAAAAATGGGCCATAGTGTGATATAGGCTTAGCACAGGGAGATGGTGCTAGGCTAAACAGAGAGCTTTCTGGTAGGGAAAAAAAAAAAAAAAAAAAAAAAGAAATCTAGACTGGATTCTTAAAGTATTTGATGTGATATCCTTTGGAAAAACCTACATAAGGTGGGAAGCAGGATGGCAAATGTAAGGTGTGTAGGATTATCTACTGAAAGATGAAAATGAGTGATGAAGAAAGGAAGTTACCACTCAAGTACTAGTATTGATTCTGGGCTAATTAGCTCCATCCTGTCATCACTAACCTTTTCAGAAAGATCAGACAAGTGTTAATGAAATTTGCTGATGAAGCTATGTTGGAAGTTTCAGAATTTGGCTTACATGAAGAACTGGGTGATTTTATGAGCTTGTGGCAGGGGAGATTCAGTCAAAGTGCAAAATCCCTGAGGACTTGCAAAAAGCTACAAGAACTTTTTGATTAGAGGTAGAATGTACTAAACACTTGGAAAACAGCAAATTGTGGGGATAAGTGTAATGATGACATAAACAGTGTTGTATGAGCTAAGCCTAAATGCCATGTAAATAACGTCAGCCAGCCAAGAAATTCAGTGGTAAACCTCAAAGCAGATCTAGCCTCTCACCTAGAACATAGCAGCAAGGAAACCCTAGCTGGGCAGCAGACTCAATGGCTTGTCCCAGCCTCTGTCCCCCAGCTACGTTATCTCAATCTGTGAGTAGTGAACAGTGAGAATAGTAACTCGTGTTACAGAGACAAAGAGCAGACCTGCCTAGTTGTGTGCTCCATCTACTGGTGTGTCCCCTGGTAACCAAACTGTGCCACCCGCAGGTTATCTTAGCCAAAGAGCACTCTTAGATGTCTCATGTCAGAGGAGGGAACTGGAACTAAAACCTCTTGGGATTTTTCAGATAAAAATGATTTCTCAGCAAATGCTGGTTTAAGGCCGTCTCCTGTGAAAACATCAGATGTCAATGAACTTTAAGGAAGTACATGCAGACCTGTGATGATTTCTTGTTTTCCTGACTGAACAGTGAGTGGAATGTATATCCATGCTGTGTAACCAACCCATCACAGCACTGGAGTGTTTGGGGCATCCAAGCTGTGCAATGAGGAGGTGCCATGAAAAATATACTTTTCTGACTCTGAGCCCCTCAGCTGAGCAGTGATTCCTTACTCTCGCTCTTTATCAAGGTTAAAAGGGAAGTCAGGAGAATGCAAGCCACTTTTAAGCTATATGTCCTCAGTGCCAAGTTTCCAGGCTTAATTTTATTATAAAGCAATCTAAATGTCTAGGGTTTTCTTATGTTTGCCTTTCCACGAGAAATAACAATGTTCTATGCTGAGTTACAAAAGAGGATGTCCTGCCTCTGTGCCTAGCACATTTTGGAATTTCCCACAGAACAAAATTTCCATCTTCTTGACCAACCTGAAGTCAGACCTTTGGAGACACAGACTGAACATAGAACTGCAACCCTCATAGCAAAAAAGGATCTCAAAATGTCATTAAGACAACATGACCTCCACCCTGAGATACGATCAGTTAAAGAACTAGTGTCTAACCTTTGCCTAGTCTATAATTCATGACCAAAATGCTGGACACCCTTCAGCCTTCCCATGAGGTTTTCTTAATGGATAATCTAGATTTTCCTTGCTGTGCTTGATTTATCCACCATGATTAGGGCCAATATCTATTTTTCCTCTTGGCCACTCATGGTGAAAGATTGTTATCTTATTGCCCCTTGAAATATCTTATTTTCTGGTCCTGCATCACAGTAATCCCTGATACATTTCCTCAGAGACCATGTTTGGAAGTCTGCTGATTATTCTGCAAGATTCTCTGAAATCTTGCCAAGTTTTAAACAGGAGACAGGATCACTTTGCACATCTCTCAGCTACCACTGCTGTTTATACATCAGTGTGATGTTCACCTTCTGTAAAAGCAAGACACTGTTGACTCTTGTCAGGTTTGTGATCCACTCTGAGCACTACAGCTTCTTTGGCCAACTCCTCGGCATGGCTTTTGCCCATTGCTATTTGTACACTTAATTACTCCTTTGTAAGTGTTCCCACCAAAGAAGATCATGTTTTTGCAAAACATTTATTCCATCTGTCAAGAATAAGTTGCAGAGTCAGTCCACCCTGCATCATGCTTGCAGTCTCTCACAGGAGGATGAAGTAAGCATATACTCTTGGCCATTACCTAGGCTATCAGATGAATACTGAAGAGGAGCTAGACTCGTATCTCTCTGGAACTGTACACAATACCTCCTAGGGATTTACACGGTAACTGTTATACATTTCAAGCCAGCTTTCCATCCAGTCTGTACTTGATTTTAGACAATATTTCCCTAGTTTGCTAACAAGGATATCACTTGAGGTGATATGAAAAGCTTGTCTATGATTAAGACATATGACATTTACAGTATTTTCTAATGACGAACTCATGTTGACATCTACCCTCATTGTTTTCCAATTGCCTTGAAATAGTTTGATTCTTCCCACCCTTTGTAACTTCCTGAGATGCAGGAATCTGAATGGGTTTGCCAGCTCCTCTTGCCCCCTTTCAAATGCTGAGTACCACCTTTGTCCCTTTGATGACATGGGAGCAAACTATGTGACTGCAGAAATCCTCCTTGGAACATGTTTCGGCTCAGATAAGTTAGTCCTCAAATAGTTGACCTGAAGTTGTCTGTGGATGGAGCTGAGGCTGGAGGGTGCTGAAAGCCTGCTGGGGCCACATGCCTGGATACTGGCTCTGTGGGAAAGCAGGTGTCTGGGAAGGGAAAGATGGGAAGGCCATCAAAGTCTTGCCTTGGTACAGAGTCATGATGTGACTGGGATGTGCATTTGGATTTGGAGCCACACACGTACTGCATTTTATGCAGGAGAATCAGAGTAATCCAAGACAGGCACAAATGGATCTGAGATTGAGAAGATGAATTTCATCCAGATCAGTCAGGCTGAAACAATACAATATACTAAGCATTTTTCTCCCTTTTCTTATCCCATGCCAATTTGACAATTAATCATTTACTGTCTGATTGTACCTAGAGAGAAGATCAATAAAACCAAACAAGTACTAAACATTCAGGCCTTTCCAGCCACCCTTCTTTTCAGGTGTGCATTTCTTCCTGAGAGGATTTATTTTCTGGGTTTTTATGGTTTTCTTCATAAAAAGTACCCTTGGCATTTAGTTTGTTGGGTTTCTTTAAAACTACAAGACAAATACATTGCTCTGGACCTGGAGTATTGAGCTTGATGAGGTAATCCTGTAGGAGATATTTGCATAAGACATTAAAAAAAAAAAATTGCTGCCCGATTAAGAGCCCTTCCTCCATAATTATTGTCTTAATGAAAGCACTACATGCAGCTCACACTACCTATAATTTAATTTTAATTGCTCCCAAAAGACAATTAAAGCTGTTATTTAAAAATACAAATCTTACCATAAAGTATAGCAAAATGGAGTCACAGTCATACACAAGTTATGCATCAGAGTGTTTAATATTCTCAAGTTAATAATTTTATTATTGCTAAGATGTGTGGCTCAAGCAAGAAATGTGTTGATATGATGGCAAGAGAAGTCATTTGCTCTATAGCATTCACATATTTCAGTTGCTAATACATTGGCTACATGCACAGAAAAGGAGATGGAAGAAAGATGATGATCATCATTTGACCTGTCTGCCCCTGTATCCAGAGCTTATTTCATGCATTTGTCCATAAGATAATTTTCCATCTCTTCTAGATGCTAATGTGATTCATTTTGCACATCAGGGCAAGTAGTGCAAAAAATACAGAGGTCCAGCATAGCCAGCCCATGTGGCAATCAAAATTCACCAAGCATTGTCAAAATACTCATTAGAAAATTGAAAGGCAAAAAACTTATTTGTAAAAATCCATTGTATTTCTTGCTAGGGTTTTTGAACCAAATACTTTGTCTTCACTGCGAAGTCACGTGAAGAAAAGAAGAACCAGTCTTTAAGCTAGTCTATGAGCACTACTACATCTGTCAGTGGGAAAAGCACATTGTCTGTTCGAAAAATCTGCCTATAATCCATAGATGTAACAGATCAAACCACTGAGGTCAAATCTACTGACCTCAGCAGTGTCACAGTGGGACAAAGGGATGGTCTTAATGAGAGCCCATGAAAGCACATGGAGTATAAGCTATCTGACCATTCACTGCCTGTACTCAGGCTCCCTCATGGTTCACTGGGCAGCCCCATGCCCACTGGGCAAGGACCTGTCCAGTCAGAGGAGTCTATTTTAGGCCAAGCTGCTGGTGTGGTGAAGATGGTGAGACTTCGCTGCATCACTCGCTCTCGGGATAGTTTTCTTGAGGATGTTTTACATTAAAAAGCCAGCCTTCTTCTGCCAAAATGTTTTCCTCTAGAGATAATAAAACCAAATTAGACTCTTCCCCAGATCAGGAATTAATTTTATCTGGTTGTGTGTCATGGATATAATAAACAGTTTGTACTTGGGCAAAAGCTGTGTTTAAGTATGGCTGAATCCTGTTTGGTTTGCTGTGATTAACCTAAACAATTTATAAATGGATGGAATAAGTTAATTTAAATTCTTTCTTCCATTTCCTATGGCTTTGTTAAGATTAGTTTTTTAAAGCAACCATTCCAAAATTATTTCAAGACAAGCAAATTAATATTAACTCATACATTAAAATGAAATTGTCTTATCCCCCCCTCCCCCCTTATTTAATAAGACTTTGTGTCCTTTGCAGAATTACTTAGGCTAAACAACCTGCTGCTTAATGTGAGATGCCCTTATGCCTTAAAACACAGGAGCATTTCATTATGCCATCCAAAGCATTACAAGAAAAAATTCAGTCCAATCCCCTGCAACTTGTTTCTGCAAACTCTTCCTCTGTAGTGAGCCTGAAGTGTCAGTAATGTTGTCATGTTACAGAAATATTGCTCCTGCTTCTCACATGGGGATTAGATGAGCAAAAGGGGTCATAGCCAAAGCACATGAGAAAACCTGTGTAAAAGTGTATGAGGCTTAACGACTGGAAAATTAAAGGCCTTGGGATATGATTTATGTCCTGTTCAAGACCTCTTAGCCAATTAAAAGTATAACCTACTTTCTTCTGCCTCAAGGAGCACCAGATGGCTTATGAAAAGTGAGTATGTTGGTTGAAAAGAATCAGTACTTTGACTTTAATTTTACCAAAAGAGGCAACTTCACCTTTCCAGAAATAAGGCTGGATTCAAGTATCAGCAGCTATCATCTTTCATTTCTCAGTGTCTCTCTTATTGGATGGGCTGCTCCTGAATACGCTGTTAACCCAGGTACTGCAAATTACAATTCTCCTTGGTGGTAGCACCACATAGCTGTTTGTCTTGCTGGTGTGAGCAGATGGGCTTTGTGTTTTCTTTACTGGATCCTTTCTCTGGCAGCCTTCAGTTTTGTTGGATCAAAGATGAAACACTGTTTTAGTCCTTCCAGGCTTTCATACACTCTTTGTAAAATTGCGCTTTACTTTTTAAATGATTCTCAAACAAAATGATGCACTTGAAAGAGCCCAGAGTAGGCCTTGTATTTTAATCTCAGTGTCTGAAGAAACAACTCTTGACACTTCTGTGTTTGAGGAGACATTTCTTACACATCACCAAATGACATATTTTCCAATTTAATAGCATTATTTTATTTTTTTTTAACTGTGTAGACATAGCATGGACAGTCTTGCTATATGAGTGCAAATACCCTCCCAGCATTCATATACGTGTATAAGGAAGTTAGCAGATAAAGAGACTTTAAGAGCTAAATATTTGCAGCCAAAGACAGACAGATGTTTATCTCAGGAAAAGTTTATATTGTCTTCTGTTTGAGAAATAGAAAAAGAATTTCCACCTTCAAGCAAAAGCACGAATTATATGCAATCAATATCTTGTGTAAAACATTTTATAACCTGAAATGGTCTCCATTTAAGGCTGAAGCATGAAGAACTTGGCATATTTCAAACATAAAAAAGTCTATTCCTAGAGCTCTTTGTGTGAGGCAGAAAATGTCATGCATGGGCTTTGTCAGGGTGATAGAGGTGTGAGGAGCTCCACTTCTTTAGCTCACCATACACCTCTGATAATCTCTGTCCTGCAACCTATGTCATAGAATCATAGCATCATCAAATTGTAGGGGTTGTAAGGGACCTCTGGAGAATCCAACACCCCTGCCAGTGCAGGATCACCCAGGGCAGGCCACGCAGGGACATATCCACATGGGTTTTGAAAGCCTCTGGAGAAGAAGACTCCACAATCTCTTTGAGCAACCTCTTCCAGTGCTCTGCCCTGAATAAAGCACTTCCCTAAACCCCGTAGACAGGCAGACAGTGGCTGAGGTGCACTGCAAAATTGTGATATTTCAAAAGTCCTTATGTTACACTCAAAGGTGACTGAGCAGTACATTACAGAGAACCCTGCTGTATGTGTTGCAGGGTTGTTTTCATTGCTGGCTCTGGGGCTGGGATTCATGGCAGGGGGACAGTCAAGGGTGAAGGTGAGGGATAATGCAAATCACTCACCTGGATGGCAAACTGGTGGTAGTTTCACTCTGAGGGTGCTGGAGAGGTCATGACAATTTGATCATCCTCTCCTTCAGAAAACCAAGGAGAGAGTGCTGGTCTGGGGAGCCTCACATAACCACTCACACTGGAGCAGAAAGCTAGCAAGCTGGTTAGAGTCATGTCTGATATGGATTTCTTTTGAGGAAGCAAACCTCTGCATTACTCTTGCCCTAAATAAGTGAAGTAGAGGTGTATTAAACATGTGTACTGGGGGAGGACAGACCCTGGTGGTCAGATGCCTGGTTCCTGTTGGGGAGAAAAGGGTGCTGGGGGAAGAGGTATGCCAGAAGAAGGGCATGGCTCCAGCCTTAGCAGAAATGATGGTGAGGTGTCCTTCAGGAGGTCATGCAGGGCTGAGTTCCACACTTTAACCCCACTATCTGATGCAGGTCTTGTTCTGAAACACAGATATAATGAGTTGCTTTCACGAGAAAAAGACCAGGCCCCTGATCCAAAAAGCAGAGGAAGGAGGGAGAGCACTGAGCAGCCCCTGTTCAGGCACCTGAAGGTGCATGGCAGGAAGAGTGGGGAGGATGGTAGCAGGCATGGAGGGGATGGTAGAAGCCTGAGCTTGAAGCCATGGGCGAATGACAAAAGAGGAGGTGAATTGCTTTGTGTTTTTTTCTTCCACAAGAAAACCTTGCTATAGCAGAGGATGAAGAGCGGGAGTGTGTTCAGCTGTGCCATATACCAGACAGCTAACCTGGGGAGAAATGTCAGGGATCTTTACCGGCTTTCACATGGCAGCACATTTGTGAAGCAGACATTTCAGCAGTGGAAGTTTAATCATGCCAATTTGATTGGGTGACCATTTTCTTCATTAAGAGTTTAGTTATGTAAATACAACTGCCTAAGGAGTTTGGTTTATCACCGTTACAACTGAGCAAATAATTCACAGCAGGTAGTTCATGAGATGCCTTTTGCTTTTGCCTATTCGCGAAATGATTAAATGTTGTTCAAAGCATTCATTAGTCAAGAGTTTTAAATCTATTTCCTGGGCTCGATCCTCACAGGATCCTCACAGTTTGGCTGTATTTCAACAAACCACTGACTTTCTCTTCAGCTTTGCTTCCAAGCAAGGCTTTTTAGCCAAAGATCAAAAATAGATGAGAGCTGCCAATAGGTCAAGGCATGGTGAGAAAATGGGTCCAGACAGCCAGGCTGGGACACCACGGGCTCAGTACAACTATGTTTCGTGGGTCATGCTGAGAAATGTAACCCAGTAGGACAAAGGTACCTAAAAAAAAAAAGAAAACCTAACCACCAAAATCCTGCAGTGAGGTGCATCGCTTATATTGACCCAGGATGAGACTGGAATTTTTGGCATGTCTCCCAGCAAGAGCTTTCTGAACATGCACATGGTGCGCACCCACTTGCATGAATGTTTGCCAAGTAATAAGCAGCATGAATGCAGCCAAATTACATTCAGGAATAACAAGCACAGTCTGGAACAGAATTCACTCCGTCTTCTTTGTGGCCAGAGGGAAAAATTGCTATAGGCAGCATTTTATTAAAAACATAATGCCAAGA
>VWZY01007191.1:76256-127555 GCA_013399075.1 Chloroceryle aenea | reverse complement strand
AAAAAAAAAAAAAAAGCCCTGAAGCATGGCTTTTTTTCCTTTGGAGAGAAAGGTAAGAGGTCATATAATAATACTGAAAATAACTAATGATCAAAATAACACAGGTCAGATCCTACCAATTGTCATGTCCCACGGTAAAAACAAGATAATATTGAAAATAACTAAAAGGTGGACTTTTCTCCAAACCTTAGAGTCAGGCTGTAGATGTCATTTCTGTGTGATGGCCACAAGATGAAGACTGCAGGCTACAGAAAAAGAGATGCTTAAAATGCTTAAAAAGAATATCCGAGATACAATAAACATTTTGGAACGAATATTAAACCTTGTGCTTCAAAGGTCAGCACTGAAAGATTGAGCTGCAAGTAACTGTGTGTGCAGTGCAGCAGTCGCCTCACAGATGCCTCCTGCAGAATCCTCTCTCCTTCTCCTGAGCCATCTAGTAATGGCCACGGTCCACACAATGCTCTGGAGAGTGGCTATAGTCCTGAAACACAACTCCTATCTTTTTATATGTAAATCTTTTTCTTTAAAACTCAAGGGCTAAAGTTCTGCTTTGCTTTCTTTCCTCTACAAGAAGTCCAGTTTCACCCACATTAACCTGAATTACAGAATACTCAGCCAAAGTAAATTTATAAGACCTTAGCTCTAGGAGTTAATTGCTGGCCAGACCTGGATTCCTGTGCAGCAGATGTGCAATGATTACAAAGCAGATACCTCTACTTTTAAAGCAAACCAAATTACTGAAGTGTGATGAGGAAAAATTAAATAGCACAGCCTAGACAATCATTCTCTACACCATCTTTGTCAGTCATGGTTTGATTATGATAGGGGTCATAGACACCAGCCAAGGATCTAAGATCTTCTTGCAGTATGATGAGACAGAGAGAAGTGGATGCTCTGGTGCTGACCTGTTCCTTCTCATTGAGCTTTATCCAAAGGCCATTCAGGTTCAATAGATGAGAAGGGAAAGCCCTCCTGATTACAAGTGATGATTTGTAATATATTTTTACTGTCTGAGAAATTCTTTCTATGCTACAAACATTCCTCTTCAAAATATAAAGGTTCTTTTTTTTGTGTTTTTTTTTTGTTTGTTTTGTTTTGTTTTGTTTGTTTTGTTTGTTTGCATTTTTTATGATAAAGAGAAATTTAAGTCAGATGTCAATTCACTGCAATAACTTTATAGTAATACAGTTGTGCCTTCCCTCAGTTTGAAAAGCGTGAACCATATTCTTGCTATTTATTATATTGCTTCTACTTCCCTTTAGAAATAAAAGCCCAATGAATCCTCTTGCAGTAGATCATCCTTATGCTGTGGAGTCTCAGGTGCCAGACACATTTTGCAGTAATAGCTGGGGTTATTCATGGATCTTGTTGATGTGCTATAATAGATGTCAGTTTGAGGTAAGTTAAGATGTTTGTGCCTAGATGCTTGTGCATGGCTGTATACAGATACTGAATCTATTTTTCTTGCCTTTATATGTTTCTTTTGTTTGGTTTTAGGCCAGTCATGCACCAAAACTGTCAACTGGCTAAAGTACCATAAATACCTCAGGTACCATGAACCGTACCTTTAGTGTTCAGTAATGGCATGGTTCCTTCAACTTTAATGTCCAGCATTTAATCTTTATGGTTCTGTGCTACTCTGCACTAATAATTGCTGTACCTCTAGTTCCCTTTGATGCTGGCCTGGCCATAACTCTCAGAAAGCCTGGCACTGGATTTTTAGCCCCAAATAGAAATGTTACTGAAAAGCTATTTGTTGTTCCTGATGAATGTTTTGGAAAATTTTGCCGTGGATTCCTTGTGAAAAATATGCCTCATTCATGATCTTTTTCTACGCTAAGATTTTTGCAGTGAGAGTCAGTTCCTTTGGGTCAGAACAGCATACTCACAAACCCTGTCAACATTTCCTCGTGATTTGTTTTGTTGATTTATGAGACAATTTCTAATTCTGGAAGATGAAGGCTCATTTGTTTCTATAATGAAACTAGGTGAAAGAAGGCCAGCAAAAATCAACTGTGGAGCACCAGTCCACAGCAGTGGGCTTGTGTCTGGGAACTTTAGGTCTTCTGAAACACCTCTCATTTTAGAGTTTACAAGGGGAGAGCCACAGAAGGGGTGAATCAATTGATGATAGCACTACACCTGCTTGTGTGGGGGTGCGTGTGCAGATTTTCTTCCTGCTAGAGGAATTTGGGTGGTGGATCTACTTAGCCATTACACAAGGGGATTATGCAGAGGCTCAAAAGCCATGTCATTGCCAAGTTTAAGGAGCTGTTAGATGCTTCCTTCACATTTACCCTAGGTTTCCCTGTTCTGATCCTTCAGAATACAGAAGCTAGGTGGGAAGGGTGAGGATGTCTTGGGATGGGTGAACTCATTGTTCAGCTTCCCTTGCACAGCCATGTTTTAAGTGACTTCACAGTTGATGAAAAAAGACACAGCCACTCTTCTGAAGGTACAGGAATGCATAAGCTCTGCCAGTACAGTTACAGCCTGCTTTGTCACTGTGTACTGGGTCCTGAGGTGGAAAAACAGAGGAACGTAGAGCATGAGAGCATACCAGCAACCAACAAGGAGTGTAGAGCAGTGGTTTTACCTACTGCTACCTGGTCTTGTTGAAGGCAAGCACTTGATATTTTACACATAGTACTGTGGTGACACAGAGAATTTCTAGGACATGAGCTACTGTGATGGGGTGATGCTGCACCATGTGGATGTACCAGCTCAGGTTTATTTGCCACCCCAAGCCAGTGCAGTGCAGAGGTGCCCTAATAGGGCTTTGGTCCACAGTGGGAGATGCTCAGATCAGGCCCCAGCTGCAGTAACCTCTGGGTCCAATGCACAGGCACAGTCCCACTGCACAGGCTACCAAAATGCTCCCTGCTGTCGGAGATTGTCACTTCTCCACAGCAATATGGTGAAGGTGGAGCATTTCACAAGGTACAGTATGGTTAAATGTTCAGTTGCCAAACTGTGGCTCCTGGCCGACTCTTTCCAAGTAAGCATAAAATTAATAGGTGATTTTATTCAACACAGCTCTGGTAAAGCAAGACTGCCATTTCAAGTGAAGCCCGTCGTCTGCTATACCAAAGCCAGCCACCACTCCAGGCAGTAAAATATTGTACAAGCAACATCGCCATTTTCTGAGAGGTTTCTCTTCTCCCTCTTCATCAGCTTCTTGTATCCAGAAGTTCCCTTTTCTCCCATTCTCCCCTACCACCCCCAACAGTTCCCCACCCATAGCAACTCTGATACAAAACAGATGGTTTTCTTTTCTTTCTAGGAGGCTGTCAGAGAAATTACACTTGCTTCAGTCGCTAAAGCTGTGTCACCCTGAAAGCAAGTGGTTGAGATGAAAACTGTATTTCTTGCAACATGCAGCATCTGGTGCACAGCTGTTATGCTGAATGAAATACCAAGTTAACGGCAGCATGGAGCAGTTGAAGCTCTCCCCATAGCAGTATTGCTGAGTTTCTAAATATGCCTCTTAAATTATACTCCGGTGAAAAATCAGTCAAACTTGATCTTTGCCTCTGTCTCCCTTTCCCTCGTGACCCATTTCTGCTTCTCAGTATTTAGGACAACAAAGTAACAATGAACAGCACAGCCTTTCTCAAAAGTTGATCCCCACCTGCTTATTTACTATAGCAGCTTCTCAGTATGGATTATGCTGCTGGGTATTTTTGTTTAAACGTTTGCTGACTGAAAAGGCCTGACATAGTGTGGAGACTGTTTGACAAAGCTGCTGTACTGAAAGGACCTGCCTCCATCGACTCCCACACTTACTGAATACCCTCACGCTGATAAATAAATCCTGAGAGCTCCTGTCATAAAACCAGTCAGTCACTGTACCTTTACGTGGCAGAATGGCAGCTAGCCCCTTCACACGCTTCCCGCCTTAATGAAAGTTGCTAATGCTGCTGTCTCTGCTTAGACTGCCACTCCTGTCCCCTAAACTGCTAAGGGCTTCTCTAGCGACAGGGAGCTGATGCCGCAGTCAAACCTGCCCTGCAAATACAGTGCCTACATCTTTCAGGCTCCTTTGGAAAGGCTGGCTGCAATCAGCACAGCCTACTCTGGATTATATGGAAGGTTAATTCTCTCAGTGCTTAAGAAGAAAAGAGGGGTTTGTGTGAGCAGAGGCAGCTCCTCAGGAAGGCTGTGAGGAGAGAAGGGAGTCTCATGAGTAACAGATGGAGAGAAAGTGGAGGGTGGGGGGTGAGGCTGTAGTCTTGAATCACTGTAAGGGTATTTCACCAGCTGGTTGCAAAGATAGCCAGACTGCATAAACCAGGGGGAAAACTAAGAAGGAAATGAGAGCAACCATTCAATGCTGCTGCAGCTCAGAACCAGTGACAAGCTAAAGGAGCTACATCTCGGGAGTTGTATTTCTCTGGATGAAGACACTAAGCCCAAATTCTGCATAACCCTCCCTCACTCCCCCCACTCCCAGATATGCCCAAGTACTCCTTTAGTTTTGCTGGAGAATTCAGATGCTGGAAAGATGAAATGTGTTTCTGGAGGTGAGGATGACTGAGGGATGAAATGAATAGGAAAAATGAAGATAGATGTGGAAGTTATGCTCCACCTTGAAAACAAAAGGGGTGTTGGGCCTTTTCCTGAAATGACTTCAGCTCTTCTTCTCAAGGTTATAAAGGTTCAGTCTCTTCTAGATAAACATGGTGGTGATTTTCCTTCCTTATGAAACTCCCTTTATATCCTCTTTTAGGCAGTTGCCTTCTGAGAACAGCAGCAATAAGATTTGCTCTTGCCACAATCTCCATTTCACTGTGCTCAGCAAATATGAACAGGAAGGGACTCAGGCATCAGCAAAGATAAAAGACTCCACAGTGAACTGCTCATATTTATATTAATAAGGTGAGTTTCTAAATGCAATAAACAGAGCAAGCTCAAGAGACAGGGCAACGATCCTTTTTCTTGGATTTTAAATCTCCTCAGCCACATTTAGAAAGTGCTAATGAAAGGTTGTGGTTTTGCCAGTGCATCTAGAAACAGGCATGATCACTGCAGTTAAGTGTGGATAGGCTTGCCATGGAATATGCCAGACAGAGGTTCAGTTCCTGAAGCATCAAACATTTTTTCCCGGAAATGTTTGCCTAGAAAAGAAACATTTTTTTGTGCTTTTATGCTAGCACTAGCTGTTTGCCCACATAGTTGCTTTGTAGCTTTTCTGGCAGAGTGCAAGCAGGGCAATCAGTTGCCCACAGTCCAGCCCACCCATCAAGACTAAATGCTGGTCAGACATAGGAGGAGGCTGAGGTAGAGGCATTCCTCCTGCCTGGCATGGACACTGTGACGCAGCCACACAGCCACTGTGTGGAATTGCTTCAGAGACCTGCACTGACACCCTCGTGGAATCCCACGAGTGTTAGTAGAAAAACAAGGAGCAGCTGTGCTCATCTTCCCAAGGGACACTGGTTTCCCTCCTGTACACTATTTTCCCCATATAGTAGTGGTCTAGCCTGCAAGATTGTCCTAGCCTGCAAGATTGTCCTATCTCTGTGACAGCCCTTTTGAGATGCAACTGTGCCAAGTGCAATGAAAAGGAAGTCTCTGTGGTTTTGGAAGAAGGTTAACAAACCAAATCCTAGTAGCATATCTACTGTAATATCCACGTTAGCGTTACCTTTTGCAGTCCTACTCCTTAGATTGCCTGTGAGAGCCCTAAACTGTGCAGCAGTTTTTGTCGAAAGGAATGTTAGACAATACCAGCAGACTGAAGAATTTTATAGTAACTTAGTCTCATTTTAGTCCCTCATCTAGTCCCTCGTTTTAGTAAGGTAAAAATCTTCGAATATGGCAATATGTAACGCAAGTGTCTCAAAAGCAACTTTTCTGATTTCTAGCACATACCAGTGCTGCACACTGTGGATACTGGGAAAGCTTTAGGCAAAGCAGAAACGGAGATTTTGTTACAGTGAACAAATTCTGAATATGAGCTCTTCCTGGAGCTGTTCTGATAATCAGTTCCAATAATTTTTGTTACTGCACTTTATAAAACAAACATCCCTTGGTTTCTCTTATACATGATCTATTGCAGCATCACAAAAATGATGAGCATCAGCTGGGGATTTGGGGAAAACAGGAAGGTTTCCATATCACTATGATGGCTCTTACTGGAATGATTAGTAAACATGACCCTCAGAAGGTTTCAGAATTAACATTCCATGAAAGTAAATGGGAGGCAGTTATCACTTCTTGGTATTGTTATTTCAAAATATCTTCTGTTTCCAGTCATTTTGGGTGAGGTCAACTGGACTGAGTCAATCCATAGCTACTCAAGATGTTATAGGAAAAACAACCAGACCATTATCTTTAAAAGTGCTCTACCTAACAGCAACCCTTACACCAATAGTGAACCAACTTTCTTGTGCTCTCAGGTGCTTGCCCTTCAAGCCTTCTCATGCATATGTGCATCTCATACTACTGAAGTTCTGTTAATTTACAGCATCAAGGTACACTGGAACAATAGGTGTGTGTTAAAAAGAATCACCCCCTCCTGAGACAACAAGAGCATGTCTCTCCAAACATACTTTTAAAGAGAAGAAAATTGCTGGCACTTACCTCCGACACCATTACAGCGAGATGTCATTTCCCAGAGGACCAAAGCCATGGAGTACACATCTGTTTGTTTGAAGGACTCTACATTCTCCAGGTTCATTCTGGACTCCAGAACCTCAGGGGCCATGTACCTTGCTGTGCCAACCTACAGGAGAGAAGATTAGGGAAAGCTAGGGAGCTGCAATTGTAATTAATGTTTTGATTCTGCTGTGATTTAACTTCAGCTTTCACAGAAATGGTGCCTTTTGACATGTATCCAACAATTCAGGCCATACTTGGCACAGGTCTCATTTTCTGCTGCCAGGGGAACCTGGCATTGTCCTGACTACCAACTTACTTGCACCTCCCTTGGTAAAGAAAAATAAAAGAAGCCCTTTTTAGTTCCTTAAGCAAATAGTTTTGACACTAACAAGCTTTCTCACTCTTTGGCTGTTCACAGATAAACTTTGCCCTTTGGGTCTGAAGCAGTTGCCGCTGACTGAGTGTCTTTCAGATAAGCAAGAAACACACTGTATTCTTTTGCACTTCATATTACAGTGTTAGCTGTTTCTTTTCATAGTAGCCTTAAATGCAGGCCTGGCAGAAGAAAGCAAATATACAAATACTGAATGAAGAAGCACACATTTGAATCAAAACCAAAAATTGGCCCCTATGTTTGAAAAGCTGTTCTCATAAACTTTATTCATACTGAGCAATTTTCAGCAATGATTTTAGCAGCTTTGCTGAGATCTAGATTACAACCTTGCGTTACAGAAGGCGGAGTTGAAATGTCTGGTTTTATCCCAAGAAAGGATTCAAGGAAGTATTTTTAGATCACTCAACAGTTGCTCTCAAATGACAGACTCTTCACGGTTTAGGTATAAAAAATATATCCCCCTTGAAAAATAGCAAAGTTAGTAAGTTTTTAATCAGGCGAAGGTAATTTCAAATTGGAGACTGGTTAATCACAGAGATGAACACACCGGTGTGTTCATCACTGCAGGTGATGCAGCAGGACCTGTGATTCAAATGAGCTATTTGTAGACTGTACTACAGCAATCGCTCAGGAGCCCAGCAGCAAGCAGGCCTGCAAAAGTTCATTTCTGTTACTGGATCTGAAATTGCAGGTAGCCAAATAGTAAATCTACACTCCCTGACAGAGCCCTATGACATCCACTTCACAAGCTTCTGTAAACACGTCTTATTACCCCAGGATCAGGACAAATAGGAAGAAGTTCCACAAAAAGTGCAATGCACTGTAAGAAGACAGCAGAAAACATCAAGGCCATAGCTTTTTCATAGCACCCTAAAAGAGTGGAGAATTTCTGTGTCAAAAATACCCGAATGGCTGTATGGTCAAAGCCTTTGTAAACAGAGGAGAGGAAAAAAACCCTATGTAATCAGTCTCAGTGTTAAATTCCCTGTGTGGACTCTGTGATGAGTTTAAGGCCAAACTTGAGTAACTAAATGAGTACTTGGTAGAAGTGTGTCAGAACCATTGAGCTGACCAGCATCTCCCTCTCTTACAGAACACAAACATATGGAAACTCTGCAGTAGAGCATATTTCTATCCCTCAATCCATTCCCCAACACACAACTTCTTCCTCAGACAGATCCAACCCAAACTTTAAGAAGGGTTAAATGTACACTATGTACCACAAACCCAGCCCCTCAAATCCTGCTGATTTTAACAAGAGCTGCTGGTGCCTAAATACAGATTTTTATCATTGTCACCAAGTGCTGTTCTGCTCTGGCATTTCACACTCCCTTTGCAGGAGTGAAAATTATTCTGCAGTTTTGCTGGACAATGGGGGATCAAACTGAAGAGACTGAAAAGGTTCTAATGGGAAAAAAAGACAGTTTTCAGCCAGCCTTTAAGGGCACTGGTGCTGTATGGTCAGTAACAGCTACATTTGTATGATATGGAAAGTAGTTGGATAGATGGGAAAGAAGATGGTTTTGTAATTCCAACAATTTGCTTTGAATATTACTAAGGCTGACCAGAAAAATGGTAAAATATTTACACTCTTTTATCTATTTCACAGGAAGCTAGAGGTTTCCTTGATTTAAGATTTGGGTCACCTCCATAATATACCTTCAAAGATTGGACCTCCTGGTGGGAAAGATTTGAGTCAAAGGGTAAAGTTTAGAAATTATGAATCACAGAATCATAGCATCACAGAATGCTTTTGGTTGGATGGGACCTTAAAATGTCATCTAGTCCAACCCCCCTGTAGTGAGCAGGGACATCTTTAACTAGATCAGGTTGCTCAGAACTCTGTCCAGCCTGACCTTGGAATGTTTCCAGGGATGGGATTTATGCTGCCTCTCTGGACAACCTATTCCAGCATTTCACCACCTTCATTGTAAAAAATATCTTCCTTGTATCTAGTCTAAATATACCCTCTTTTGTTTAAAATCACTACCCCTTGTTCTGTCAAACCAGATCCTGCTAACAAGATTGTCCCTGTCTTTCTTATAGGCTCTCTTTACTGAAAGGCAGCAATAAGGTCTCCTTGGAGCCACCTTCTCTCCAGGCTGAAAAACGCTGACTCTCTCAGCCTGTCTTCACAGGAGAGGTGTTCCAGACTTCTGATCATTTATGTATAAAGCAAATTGTGGTGCAAGATCCCTTTGGCAAAAGCTGAAGCTGTTATGTTGGGGAGTTTGAGTGGATGGTGCTTGTGTGTCCAGAAGAAAGGTGGAGGTAGAAGTGGGGTCACTTCATACCATCTTACTCCTTGTCACAGAGAAGAATGACATTATGTACCTCAAACAGATTCAGTGAAGCTAAACAAAGTAAAACAGAGGCCCTCAACATTAGTATCCAAGCACACTGATTCCAAAGCAGTAACTTCCTCTGGGCAGCAACAGTTGTTAGTGATGGTGTGGACTGTGGAAGCAACAGTAATCAATGCTGCCCTCCTACTTGCAAGTGCCTGTGAGCAATGCCAGAGAAATCAGCTTGAAATATGGGTTGGCTATAAGCAGTCTAAGTGTCTGTGGAGTTGAGTTTCAGACCCTCTGCCTTACACTGTCAAATACTCTGTTTTCACTTTATTCCACATAGAACCAGACTTACGACTTACAATATGGTATGATTTCCCTGAACTCCAAAAAGGTCTGGCATGATGGAAAAAAGTGATACGCAATTGTGTGTGCTGTTTGATTATTTTAAATACAGCTTCCCTGATTATCATTACTGGTTTTTAAACCCTCTCAAAATGAGAAATGGACAGTTGCTTCTCAGTAAGGAGACTTTAAATGACAGATCTTCATTAGATAAACAACAGCAAAGTCCCTGTGAACTCAACAGAGCACTACTGACAGAAGAATTGTTCCTGAAAACATTCTAAACCAAAATATTAGTTCCATGTGAAGTAAGTGTCAGTGTAAATGGACAGGTTTTGATGGGACCTATGCATAAAAAAACATGTAAAATTAAATAATAATGAATTAATTAACAAATGGTCTGAATTTATACAGAAGCTTTCATTAGAAGATCAATTATTTCGAGAACTATTTGAAAAAAATAATCTTCAAAACATTCATAAACATCCTTCTGACATCCTTGTGAAGTAGATGAGTATCTTCTGTTACTTAGTTGAAAAGCCAAGGACAGGGCAATTATTTTATCTGAGATTCTTGCTTGCATTTGGAGAAAGTGCCATGATCTTAAACAAGTTTATTTTTGGCATTTTCAAGTTATTATCTATCACTCTAGTTATCCACTTATGCCTCTCAAGGATAGAGGACTGACTTCACTTATGCTGGGGTACACCAGGAGTGGGTCTACTCACACAAAACCGTAATGGCATTGAAAACCATGGCAAAACCTTGCAATGTGAAGTACACCCTTACTGTGTGTGCATTGCAGCAGCAGCACAAACAGTAGCTAACAAGCTCATACACAGAGTATAATGTATAGAGAGGACGGCTGCATGATACATATATGCAGCTCTCTGATCATAACAAAACCTTCTTTGCATGTCTCTCACTGTTGCTTTAATGTTAACTTTAAAGACTTTTTGTTTATAAATACTGTCACTTTAATTTTTTAAGATTTTAAATAGGTATGGCAACATAGAATTCTTCCTCTTTTTGCCCCAGGAACTGGCACACCAATGAGCAAAACACCCCCCCTAGCCCTCTCTCCCCTTCAAACTTTTAACTTACCTGCCCACTATTAGCCAAGTCATCCACAGACAGAGAAGGGTCCAGTCTCAGAGATAGCCCAAAGTCACAGAGACAGCAGGTTAAATCATTTTTCACCAGGATGTTGGAACTCTTTAGGTCTCTGTGCACGATAGGTGTTTTGGGGCGACCACAGGGTGTGTGATCACTATGAAGATGTGCAACCCCTCGGGCCAAGGACCCACCCAATTTCCAGAGGTCCTCCCAGCTGATAATGTGTCGTGTGAGGTATTCCTGCAAGTTTCCTCTAGCATGGAAGGCAGTGATCAACCAATACTGTTTCCCAAGATCTGTCTTACGCTCCTCAGCTGTCAAGAATTGGAGAATGTTCTCATGCTTAAGGTTTACATCTGAAAAAATGTCTTTCTCAGTTTTCCAGGAGGCATATTCTTCATATGGAAAGATCTTGACTGCCACAGTCTCATACTGCTCCGAGGTGTTTTGCTTCAGTTTGGCTTTATACACTTCAGCAAACCTTCCTTTGCCAACAACAATGTCCAACTCAATGGGCAGCAGTTCTGTGTTGTGGTTGATGTTGTTGGCACAGGTAGAGCTGATGTCTGAGCGGTCATCATCCAACATAATGGCACAAACATCACTGCAGTCCTTATGTTTCCTAGGCTTAACATTCTTCTCCCATGCCTTGTTGAGCTTCCGCTTCTTATGAGTGCGGTAGGCATAGAAGATAACAATCACAGCAACAGAAATCACCAGTAATGGGACAAGACTTATGATTGTAACTTCGGAAATGTCATCATGCTCTGGCTTATGGGGATCATCTGGAAAGAAGAACAGAAGGAAGGCATACATTAAATGATATTGGAGGTTGTCAATAATTATAATTTTTTTATCCAGAGCATACACAATACATCATTTCCTTCGCTGGCAGTAAGAAAGTAATAAAAATTATCACTGTGTTCTTACCTCAAAATATTATTTTGTATATAGGTCTCAAATTATCAGGATTTCCCTGTCTGCTTGGTTTATAAGAAGCCAGAACTGAATGAGCAAGAATTTAATGCAATTTCATATCTTCGTTCTTTGCTTGGGCTTTTAATACATTATGTATAAAACTTGACTTTCCTGAAGACAGTAGGAAAGTCTCCTGCACTTACTCTGTCAATGTACTCTTGACAGATCTGCCCCTTTAACCAGTAATTCCTAAAACACATTGCTTTCTCTAAGAACTGGAATGACAAATAAATAGACAGTGCAGCATGTGAATTGCAACTTGCCCAGTTATCCCTCCAGATCCAGCATATTTCAGTGGGATCCATGCAAAGACATCTTCATGAAGCCTGTCTGCACCCAACTACTGCAGGTTATTAATATTCAGGCACAGTATGTACGCCTGCATACACATCTGAAAAACAAAACTCATTCTCATACTTCAATGTGTATGGAAGAGTAATGTTAGAACAAATTCAAACACCTGCATGTACACAGGTGTTTGAATCCTGCAGGCATAACCAGGTGTGTATGACATATCTGAGAACTGTTACCCACCCATGTACTTTTTTGCATGGATTTATTTAACAGAAAATATCCTTTGTGTGTCATTTGCTGACTGTACATTGGCTCCCCTATTTTAAAGCAGCAGACGCTTCACTCCAAACTCCTGAGCCAGCGCAGGCCACACACTAACGTATTCTTGGGGGGAGCACATAGGCAGAAGGAATAGAAGAACAACAGGGACATATTCTAGAAGAAGAACATGCTCTGGGAACAGTACAGAACATTATTTTAGAGGTGAGATCTGCCCCTGTCACCTTTAAAAGTGACCTAGTTCAGTATTTCTTAAGGAAGACAGTTTAAAAGGGAACAGTTTTATTCTGAGAATAGATTAAAGAGGGAGGGACAGTTTATCTGAACCTGATTTGATTGGACACATGGAAATGTACTCTTCAGCCTATTTTTTCCTTTTAGTCAGAGCAAATGTACTACTTTTTTTTTTTTTTTCCTGAGGGAGGGGATTGCTTGGAAGAAGCCCTGAATGGACTAAAACAACTGAAGCTGCAATCAGACCTAAAAAAATGGCTTGTGTTGGCAGGACAATGGTCTAACGGATGCTTACAGCAATGTCACTGTCTTAGGTTCTCTGTATCAGGCCAAGTAAATCAATATGAAAAGCAAAAGTTTAATAAGCTCTGAAGGGAAGTTGCAACTATATTAGCCAAGTTACAAGCCTCTGTTTCCCCTACTCTGTGCCTCTCCAAATGAAGGTGCTGAAAGGGGTGTGGGAAAAGAGTTAAGAATTAGAGCAAGCAGTATCTCTGACCCTCCAATTACACTTATAATCACTTAATAAGCACGGTTAGCTGGCAAGCAGCAGGATCCATCAGCTATTCAAAGGCAGGTGACAGGACTTCTTAAGATTATATTCTTTATTTGGAAGAAGGCCTGAATCCTGAACCAGGATGTGCTTCCTCTGTTTGAAAGGTTCAGCAAGCAGATGAAGAGCAAATAATTCCATCCTAGCCTCTCTCACAGGGTTTCCAGGAAGAAGTGCCTTTCTAGCACTGACATTCCTGGCTATCACAGCTCAGTGGCATTCACTAGCAACAACTACAAAGAATGGATTTCCTTCATTTATGCAAAAGAACTTTTTAAGCCAAACCCTTCTTCCACACCTATGCAAAACACAAAGCCTTATTCTCAAGCGATTTCCCTTGGCAACAAAATGCTGGTAAATTTTAAACTTTTAAAATTCTGAATTACAAAAAAAAAAAAACAAACCTAAAAGTTTATCACAGATTGCAGTCATCCTTTCTGCTTTTCAACAAGTTGAAGAGAAGCAAAACCCACATTTCTTTAATGTCACTTAATGGAAGAATATATAGAAAGTCCGATGTCATTGTCAGTAAACAGAAGATCTGCATTGCTTATTCCCATGTGCATTCTTCACTCCCAGAAAATCTGCTTTATATAGAGAACTTGGGAAACACAGATGTACACTGTGGGATGGCTATTTTTGAGTTTTGGCTGCAAGCAAGAAGGCCACAACTGCATGAATTTAACTGTGATATGTAACAGTCAGAAAAAAAAAAATCTTGATGAACATTTGGGATTCTCTTTTGTTTGGTTGGTTGGCTGTTTTTTTGTTTGTGTTTTTAGGTCTTTTGTTCTTGTTTTATTTTGTGTGTGTAGTTTTGTGGATTTGTTGGTTTGGCTCTTTTTGTTGACCATGGAATAGCATGCTTGAAATTTGGACTCTGATCTTGGAACTGAGTAATATGCATCTATATTATGCAGTGTACATTTTAACAAAGATACCATGCTTTTTTAGGGCCTTTTAAGCCCTTTTTCTTTGTCACAGAGCTGCAATATGTAGCCTAGATAATTGAAGTACAAATGTCTTTCTAAATGAGGGAGAAAAAACCCAAGATGTATTAGTTCTCTTTCTAATTCTTCCCCATGAGTCCAGGCAGTGGGAGGTAGTTGGGTGCATGTTTCATTCTAACTGAGAAGAAACTCAAAAAGAAGTTGTCGCTTGACTGTTACTGCTATCTGAGGGCCTCCAATCAGTCCTGTGATGCCCTGGAGTAGGCTGTATTATTTTGCCCTGCATCTGGGAAGTATCCAGCAGGCTTCCCAGACCTTTGGATCTTCCTCTTTCTGCACAGGAGTAAGCTTTGCTTGTGGTGCACGGGGGGTTTGGGTGGAAGGGAGAAATTGTTGATGTCACAAATGTTTGAATACGAATGAAAAAAAAACCCCACAAATTATCAAAGCAGAAGCTGAGCAGTTTGGCCACTTCCCCTGAGAACTGTATCATCCTGCACCCCTGCTGCAAAGTGATACATCCGTTTTGGCACCATTCCTCGGAGGAAGTAGGGAGGCATCGGGTGAAAAGCATACAGCTGCACTTCCCCACCTAAAGCAGCAGAGATGAAAGGTGTGCTCATTTTCAGCTCTTATGACACTAGACAAGTCCCTCTCTAGGCTTGGTACAAGCAAGAAGGAGCACCCAACAGGAAGAACTGTCAGGACTGACAAGGCTGAACCTTGAGTTTAGGAGGAGACTGAGCTGCCTGCTAGCAGAATTAAAGAGGACAGCAGCGGCAAAGAGCTGGTGGCACTGAGGGCTGGTCTGAGCAAGGCACCTCTGGAAATGCCTTGGATTGTAACTGCTGATACGAACAACACAAAATCAGCCCTTCTAGCATAAGCTAAATTGGGGTACTAAATTGGGTGTTGAATCTGTGTGCAAAGTCAGGGCAGGATTAAAATTCAGAGCGTATCTGTATGTTTGCATAGTGGCTAGCCAACGTTTTCTGGCTTCACTACAGGAATCTAAGAATAAATATGTTAATTTTCTTATAAATAAATACCTATGACTCAAACCCCATAATATCAAAAATGGGAGTGCAGCTTCCTTTCTGAGCGCTGGAATGAGCAAAACCTGGCTGCACAGGCAGGCAAGGAAATGGTTAAATGAAACAGCTTTTCAGGTTTTGCAAACAGGCTCTTAAATAACTTTCCCCACCCAGAACTATTTAGGTAATGAGTCCTTTCTTAAGCTTCAAAAGAGCCTATTAATATAGCATAACAATAGAGAAGTTAAACTAAAAGAAAGCTTCCTGTATGCGGTTTAAACTGAGCACAAGCCCTCTGCACAACCCTTAACACTACCTAAGCCTTTAAGGAACAGGACTCAGGTGCCAAGGAAAATGGAAACACTGTACAGCCCCTATTCAGTCAGGAAGCTTCAAAGCACAACATTGCTTTGTCTGGAAATTCTTTAGGTTGGATTGGGTGCCTTTGATCGAACTTCGGTATCACTGAACTTCGGAAACAAGAAATAAAATAATGACAATAAAATTAGGACCTGCACTTCAATGCACAGGGCAGCACAAATGCACAGGCAGTCTGGACAGAACTCAGTGATGTTTGGTGCTTGTGCAACTTTTAAAGTTGCTGCCTAATCAACCGCTAGTCAAAGCCATGAAGCAGGGCAAGAATATATTTGATATTGTGAGAACTACAGTTAAACATATTGACACTGATGTATTGCAAGCTTCTCTAGTGTCTTAAAAGTCCTCCAGCAACAGTCACAAATTACGGGCTCAGATCCGGGACTGTGATCTAGCTATTTTGCAAGCTCCTGAGACATAAAGCAGCCTTTTGAGCTGAGTGGAGGACAACTCTTGTTTTGCAGTAATTCTGAGGTTTCAAAGTTTGCTTTCAATTCCACACTGACATGAGAACTAACAGTGAAAACTAACACTTTCTGAATGTTTTTACATAAACAAAGTTCTGCTCAAATGTTGCAATTTGGCAAGAGTTGTGAGTGCTGAATACCTACCAGTGAGGGAACTAGTCTAGGGTATGGGAGCTTCAAGTTCAAATCCTGTTCTATTAGATTCAGGGAAGAGCTTTTCATCTCTGATTATTCTGATCAAGCAAAAAGTGAGTTTGAATCTTACATGTGTACTGATTTCTGGGCAAGACAGCAGGCAATAAAATATGGAAAAGTCTGCTCACCTCTTTAGTGTTACTTTATGGATGAAAACTAATTCAATAAAATGCATTTTCAGTGAAACAAAAGTTTCACTCAGAGCAGCTGTCTGGGGTAATTTAGTTTATTTCTGCTGAAGAATTCTCAAGTGACAATGAAATTCTGTAGTTCAGTGTCTCGTGTGCCCTGTTAAAGTGGCTTGGAAATCTTCAGAAAAACAATTTTAGATGGCAAATATTGATTTTCAAAACAGAAACTCTCCTTCTGACATTTCAGAATTTTTCCTTGAAACATCTATCCCCTCAAACTAACCTGCATTTTTTTATTTTGACAGTTCCTTGGACACATTTTAATTTTCCATCCTTGCTGGAGATTAATAATTTTTTTTTCAACTTAATAGTTTCATGGGGTAGGAAAGCAGTTCCACCCCACACTCAGCTCTGTGCTGAACCATTTGGTGGCAGAAGACAAAGATTAGTAGATTTTAAAACCAGAGTAGACTCTATCTTGCTATCCAGTAGAAAAGTAACCCTGATATTTCTTGTAGACTTCCCTGAAAGCTAAATTCCTCCAGCCAGTTCATGAATTTGTCAAGTTTTTTTAGACTAGGTAAACCCAGTCTGTCAAGGCCAGTAACTTGTGCTTGAGCTGTCTGTCCATCTTTTCGTCTACAGAGGACATTGCCAGAGTATCCAGAACATAGTAGTACCTGCTGAAGCAGACTCCTGGAGGGGCACTAGCTCTGGTATCGGGCAGGACTGCCTGGACTTCTGTAGAGGCTCAAATAGTAGAAAGTGACAGGGGAAAGACACCTCTAGAGCTGTTTCTAAAGTTGTCTTTCTAAAGCACTGTCATCTGCATGGCTCAGAATTTGGGCCATATGGAAGTTTGCTCAAAGGTGTGGGAAATCATTCACTTGGGGTTTTGGTTATTTGCTAGACTGAATGTTGCTCTGCAGTAAGCATATGGCTGGCAAACCAGACCCAGCCCTCAGAGCACTTAATGCAGCCTGTTGCCCAGTGCCACCACTTACCTCTTTTCCTAAGAAGCAGTGAGGCGAAGGTATGAGCAGTTCTGGAGAGCTGTGGCACATTCACTGCTGTTCCTCCCTGGGGACCAGCAACTCTGGCCTTAGCACATGACTACCCTTGACTGGATCACGGGATCACAGGATGTCAGGGGTTGGAAGGGACCTTGGAGATCTTCGAGCCCAACCCCTCTAGCAGGATCATATAATCCAGCAAAGGTCACAAAGGAATGTATCATGTGGGTTTTGAAAATCACCAGAGAAGGAGACTCCACAACCTCTCTGGGGAGCCCATTTCAGTTCTCTGTGATCCTTACAGTAAAGAAGTTCCTCCTCATGTTAAGGTGGAACCTCCTGTGCTCCACCTTACATCCATTCCCCCTTGTCCTATCACAGGGCACAAGTAAGAAGAGGCTGTCCCTTTCCTCTTCACACTTAGCCCTCATATATTTATAAACATTTATCAAATCCCCTCTCAGTCTTCTCTTCTCCAGACTAAAGAGCCCCAGGTGTCTCAGCCTTTCCTCATACGGCATGTGTTCCAGTCCCTTCATCATCCTTGTAGCTGTCCGTTAACCCGACTGATCGGGTGATCAGGACTCAGGACATCTCCGTTACGCCCAGGGAGAATCCTCAGTTACACGACCCAGTTACATGTGTTACATGTTGGAAGAGTCATGCATACGCATCCATCAGCTGATGGGAATGGTTGCATCTTTGTCATGGAGGTGGGAGGCAGGCAACTCGATTGCCTCCGGATGGCTTATTTAAGTGAAAAGGCTGGGCAGCAATGATGTAATGGCTATTTTATCTATTGTAAGCAGAATTTCATTTTTCAACTGATTCCCAAGTATGCTGTTCAGTACCCAGGAGGTTTAAGAATCTCTTAAGCTCTAAGACAGAACAAATAGTTTGTTGCTGTTTTATTCCCTCACTGCTGGCTAGAAAGTGCAATTCCTTGGTTTGCTGGCACAGTTCCCATTTGTTTAAAATCTCCCACCCCTGAGTGCATTCCCTTCTTAACTCTCCCATTCTAACAGGTCACTTCACCGTGTGCACATGGCATCTTTCATGCATTTTGACTTTTGTAGCTTAGCTTTCATGCTGAGCAATATGAAAGGGAACTTATTCTAACTTTATATGATGTGACTGTGTTTCTGTGATACATGCCTCAGTTATAGAACTCAGTGCCTGCTGCTGTTTGCTGGTGGTTTTCTGGAACCAATCAATCTCTCCAGTTTCAGTATGTTCCAACAGATGCCACACATTAACCACTATTTTTATTCTCAGCCTGAGTTTCACCCCTCCAACCTTTCTCAAAATATTATGTTGCCGGTGTTAGTTACAGTTTGTTTCTGTCTGTAATTATTAAAGCCTCTTCCATGACAACCTGATAAAAGGTTGGCCACATTCCCACACTTATTAAGCTCTCAAGTGATGCAAATTGTAACAAATATGCCAACCAGACTGGAAGAGCACTGCCTAGTTTGTTTTTACACAAATCTGTAACTGAGCTCTGCATGGTTATTTTCCTAGGAAGCAAACAATATAAATAACACAGAGCATAACAAAAATTTGGCTTCTTTTGCCTCTTTCCATTCTATTTCCTTTCTATCCCACTAAGTGAATCAGACATTCACTATTAGACAGCCTCTCCTTTGGTTACATACAGCTGCAGGCATTGGGTGGGACTCTGTGGCTGCAAATACCTAAGAGGAAACATAGAGAACAATGCCAATATACAAGCAGTGAGAGGCTCTGTGCAACATTATGTAATGCTACTGACCTCTTTTATGGGGCAGCTGGAAGACAGTTACCTTCTGAACATGTTAGTTGGATAACAGAAAAACAGATTAATGAAAGCCTTTGTTAAAATCCACTTGGAAGAGGTCCAGCTGTAATCATATCCCTTCTGCTGTTCCTTGAGCACTGGACAACTCATCATATGAGTATTTATGGCCTGGCGGCTGTTTGCATAGATCTTAAGTCTGCTCTTAAGTCTGAGATCCTCCTATGTAGTCAAGTAAAATCACTAATGCTTTGACTCTAGTAAGGAGAGAAAGAGGAGAGAAAGAAAGGAAAAGACAGGGGGAATATGTTAGAGACAAGTGAGAGATACAAAGTTAAGGAAATTAAAAAATTATTCAGATCTCCTGACATCTGGACACAGGACAAGGCATCACACAGGCATGCTTGTGGTTGTTCAGGCAGCAGAACAATACCAGGTCTCCCAGGTAACAACCGCACACAGTGAGCAATCACAGCACTTGACACATGGCACATTCATAGGCTGTAATTCATTCAGGCAAATGACTCAGCCACAACTGATTAATCAAATACTTACATCTCTTACACTCTCAAACAGCAAACTCAGTAAAACCATATTCAATGTGAAGATTGCCAGCAGCATAGCACCCTCACCCTCCCTGACCCACTTCACCAATTAGTTTCAATATTCTCATGAACTCCTGTGGATAGTCATCTCTATCACTGGAGTTTTGATATTTCAAGGTAACTGTTTGGATGATTCAGGTAATCATTAAAACTTTTTTATGTGGTTGCTGCTAAAGGTTTCTCCCATATTATGACCAGGTGCAGTGGGAATGTCCAAAATAATGACCTTGCAGTACATGGAGAATAAACCCAGCCTACCTGAACAATCCCACAGACACCTCGATTGCAAGCTGGATGGAGATCTGCACAGCATGTCAAGACAGGTGAGGATTAAATATGATCACCATGTAAGTTATCAGAATCAAACAACTCTAAACCAAACAGAGCTGTGCTACAGGTCTGCAAATCCCATTTCCAAATGTTGAGATTTCTGCGTTTTCTTGCTCGGATTTGAACTCAATGCACAGGGTAACAACTGTTACATAACAACAACAGTAATTAAAGGATTTGTTTTCATGTCTGCAATCTGTAGTGGTGGAGTCACCCTTTTGCACACTACTGAATGAATGTATCTGAATGAGCCTGCACAACAAGAAGTTGCATTGCATAGCAGGTAGGTCATGCACTGTGTAACATGCAGCATCCTTGGCTACAATGAGTGTCTGGTCATCTCTGCCTACAGAGAACACATCAGATGTGAGACTAGAAAAAGCAGAGTTCGACCTGGTCCCTTTGGGTAAACGTGCCTTGACCTCAGCCAAATAGCTTAGGATTGTTAGTAAAGAACTTTGTTAAGCATTTCTCATACTTGAACTGGCTGATGAGACTGGGAGATGGTGTGGTGAACAGAAGGCTAAGAAGCAAAACTGCCCAAACACCAAGGGAGGCCTGGAACTGTGCAAACATCTACAGACATCATCACAACAGGTCAAAACATAAGGCGGCAAAGTAAGAAGCAGAAGAACTAGAAACAACTAGACATCAGGGATCAAAAAAAAAATGGTAGTCCAGTCCTGCGCTCATCTTTTCCATGACAGGAGGACCTGTCTGTCACCTGGCCAACTTCTAGGCAGCCAGGGCCTTTTCCTCCACAATTCTGGGTTTTTTTTCCCAGTGTTTTTGCTCCATGGCTTTGCCTTCTGCTAACACTGTCATTAGACATTTGAATAAATAATGATTAAAATACATTGGCATCGAGTTTTGCTGTGACAAGCATTTTTCCATCACAGGGGTGTAAGCTGCTTGCCAGTCACCCACAATTTTGTTTGGCAAAAAATAAAGTGATTAAAAATTAAACACAGAGTAATCAGATTTGCAATAGTTACCTGTCTCCTGTATATTATTTTTACAAGAACTGTGGTACATTGTTTGGAGTGATTCTACACACAGTAATTTCCACCAACTGCCCATGGCCTGAAATGCCAGGGATCTAAATCAGGGTCAGAATCCCCCTGACACAGCAGAACTACAGGCATGTTTAAGCACATGTCTGACTGTGTCTTGCTTATTTTGCAGATAGGCAATTTAAACAAAAGTCCATATAAGAAACAGGCATTTGGTTTGTATTTAACTACTTCAAACATTTCCAAAGGCATCCTTGGGTGAGTCACAACACCTCCCACTACCTAAAACCTTTAAATGTTTATTTCTAAAAATGAAGTCTGGAGATTTACCCTTCACAGTCAAGATTGATACAAGCCCACAGTACTATTAACCAATTCTTCTATAAGCAGTTAACAGCTCATCTGTGAATCACTGGAACGTGGTGACTAACCTCTGGTGGAAATTAGAACTTGTTGCCTTACCCACAATTTTCTTGATTACATCAGATATACCAGGAACAAACTGAATCTGGTCTGTCCTAAGTATGCACCCAGAAGTAACTTTTTGTTCAGGCTTTTTTAGGCTAGCTTTTTTGTCTACTCTCTAAAACAATAGGATGTGCAAAAACACTGCTAAAATTCTTGCTCTGGTTTACAAGAAATGTAGAGAGTAAAAAAAGGCAAGAACAATGTACAGAATAGATCTGGATGACAGTCATTCCAAAGGCAAAATTATTACAGGCTATTATCTGGTTGTCTGGAGGAGCCATGGACCAGCTGGCTGTGATGTTCTGCTCAAAGTTAAACACAGACAGGAAACCGCATGTCTGATACTGTAAAAATCGTTTGTCTTCCTGCCATGGCTAACCAGGCAAGCAACCCAAAGGGGCTGTTTTCATTTAAAAGAAACACTAATCCACAACAATAAAAAAGGAATGACAAAGCCTCAATTCTTTTCCCTCATCCCAACTGGAGTTAATGCTCTTGTTTGTGAATGAACTGGAAATGTTACAAACTGAAGTTTTTCTTTACCTTATTTTTTATCTGCAGTTAGTCACTTACTACACGTGAATGCAGGATACAGTTTTCATGAGTCATCTAATGTACTTACAGCACATGACCTAGAAGTTAAAGCTCCACTCTGAAGAGTGAAAGGAATTAGGGAAAAAAAGACTGGCTTTTAATTTCTATTACAGCTCCTTTTAAGTTGTTCTGGAAGTGTAAGGGGCACTGCAAAACCGATGGGAATGAAGGCACTTGGTATTGAATTTATATTATGGTTTTCATAACATACATACAGAAGACACACATTTGTCAGAGCAATTATATTCAGCTACATAGCTCTAGGAAAGAAAGCTTTAACATGACTGATTGATAACAAATTACCCAAAATCCACAAGGGTGTGGTTTGCTTTTGTATAAAAACTCTGAGAGGTGACACCAGATACAGATGGGGGACGCAAAGACTTTCTAGCTTGCTCTTGACTTATCTTGTGTGGTTTTGCAACCTGAACTAGTTACCCTAGTTACTAGTTACCTTCTTGCTGGGAAGCAAGAACTAGAAGCCACCTGCATAGCTGTCCACCTCAATGCAGTTACACATCATGTTTACCCAGAAGTGGAAACAGTGCCCCAAATCTTCATTATTTCAGATAATGAGGATTTGACTACATCTGTTTCTGAGGAGCTTACAGGTGGTTCTGAGGAACTTACAGGTTGGATTCTGTGTGCCATACTCATTTAGAAGTGTGTGCAAAGCTCTCCAGAAGAAGCCTCGCACTTGCCTGGTAAGAGACCTGACAGTCTCAGTAAATGAATCATTGAGGGATCCAGCAGGTAGGAGACAGTAACGTGAGGTGTGTACGTGCACACGTGCACATCTGTGTGTACAGTATGAGGTCCACCAGCACTATACACATCTGCACTGCCTTTACTGTATTTGCAGTGACCTATACAGGCATTTATGAAGTAGAATGAGGAGACATTATGCAGCTATGATTGGGTCTATACTCAGATTTCACCAGTTTAACTGAACTCACATACACATCCTTGTGCCATAGTAAGCATAAGGTAGCATATCCACCAGCAAAGAAACCTTCTAGATACTTCAGGCCCACCACAGAACAAATGCAGATGGTCAGTTACAGTGGAGAAGCTGAATTAAAATTCACATCCCATCAAGTTACTCAGTTGTATCTGCATGGCACTATGGCAATATTCGTCCCTTTTAGAAAAGGCAAGACCTTAAATACAGCCTTTGCCTCTTGTTTGTGTTTTATAATATAATTAGCATATGTTGCACTTTGGTGTGTCAACAGAACAACTCTGAACATCTTGCTTTTATCTTTCTTCTCATCAGCTTCTAAGTGCAATGTCTTGAGCCTCAGCTCAAGTATCATACTTACTTCAAAAGGAGGACAGGCTGGCAGGAAGAAATATCCTCTTAACACACAAAAGAAAGGTTGAGAGTTTGTAAGACTCAAAAGAGATTAAAATAACTCCTCCTACTAGAAGTTTTCCTTTACAAAATATGATTTCAAAGTCTATTGGTATGACACAGTTAATATTACTTGCAAGGTATGGCCTAGGATTGAAGTGTAAATTATTAAACCTACCTGATGGAAAAATGAGCATATCATTGCATTCTTCACCTGTACAGGAACACATGAACATCAATCCCCCATCTTCCTTCTTTTCCTTCATGAAACACTGCTCTGAGTTGGACTCATCTAACTTGTGACCATACAGTGCATTCTGGGGATCATGACATATTGTTTCCAATGTCACATTTTCATCATTCTGTCTCCTAAAAGTGAAAAGGAAAAAAATTAAATCAAAGAAGGAATGAAGGAATGTTTTACAAAGGGAGAAGACAGGACTGTGCCTGACCAAAATTTGCCTGAGAACTCAAATGAGATTTAAAGAATATCATACGTTGTTTTCCAGCTTTCCTGAATGGGGTAAATTTGGCTGTGTCTGGGCTTCTCAAGCTGGGGCATTTTTACAATGGCGCAGCTATTCCTGTATCATATTACTACTAAGCTCCAATGAGTGTCTTTGAAAATCTCACCCAGAATTATTCAAGCTAATGCTCAGTGAACTGCTGTGAACTTCAGAACATACCTTTGGGTTTTGTGGTCACTGTGCAGACAGTAAAAATCTTTCGGAAATTATGATAAAAAAAGCACCCCAAATTATTTCCTCAAAATCTGAGGAATTTCTAGTGAGTTGGCATTTTTGTTTTGTTTTTGAAACCTAAAATCTACACAATTTCTACACTGAAGGAGTTATCCTTATAATTTAAAATAAATTAGAAATAAACTCAATACCAACCATAGAGCTGGTGAGAGCTAGAGTTGCCTCTCTGTAAGGGAAATCCTTCAGATGATAATCTGGATCACATTCTTGTGTTCTGGTCTGCTCCACAGATCTCATTTCATTAGCACAAGACTCAGAGGCAAAGAGTGCTTTAAATACAGTTCTCCACTCAATTGCCTTTTGGATAAATTGGCATGATAAATCCAGAGTGTGTCTGAAATTTCACTGTAGCCAATTTGTATGGCAATAATAGACACTGACCAGTTACTAAAGGAGCATAGGACAAATATGGAATAGAACACTCCACCGATCCTGCATTTCAAGTGTCTACTTCCAATTCCACTGAACACAAAACCAACGCCCCCCAATGAATTAATTATTTATTTCTGTAAGTGGTTCTAATTACATTTCTAAATCAGCAGCAATGTTCCAAATACTTAGTTTTGTTCTTTTGGCCATGCATGAACTCACTGTGTTTCCTGTTTTCTTTGGTAGGACTGAATTAACATTTATGGAAGGGCAAACCCACAGTTTTGAGTTTGGAGTGCGAGTTTATAGTCAACACATCTTAAAAAGGTGCTACAACTCATTTTCATATATACTCGATTTCTTTGAACCTAGACATAGGGTATATAAAATGTAACATGCCTACATCAGGGTCACTACATATACAGATTTTTTTTTTTTTATACCATTATGAGAAAGTATTTAAACATATACATAGTAAATAAAACTCCTGTGATAGATTTAGTAATCTAGCTCACTTTGAAAACCAAGAGAGAATTGTCTTTCTTTGGCATATGCTACAACAATCCTCTCTTGAGTCTCAAATCTGTTTCTACTGCGAGTGCTGTGGGCGGATGCAGCTTAATGGTTTGAGCAAAAATATGCCTCTTTTCCAATAACAGCATAAGCTGGAACAGAACTGCTTCAGAAGAAAAAAATCCCCAGAACATTTCATATCAAAATTATTGTTAACCTCAAACATCTCTCAGTATGCTGAGCACAGATATGAGTTGGAAGCAAGAGAGCAAAGGCTGGTGAGGCAGCAGGGATATTCTGAATATCGAAGCAATCAAGAAAAGTACTAAACAATGATGAATGAGGGTGTTGTCCCCTCCTCACCTCTTTTAAAAAATAACTTACCATATAGCAACACAGACTTCACTATTCTTCTCACAGATGGAAGTAATGTTGCAGTTGCTCCTGCACTGATCTTGGTTTGAGCAGGTTGTTACTTTAATGTCACAAAATTTGCATAGATTTGGCATTTGCAATCCATTTTCCTTATTTCTGTCTACAGGTGACATAATTTCAGCTTAAGGAAAAATAAGAGAAGGAAACTCAGTAAAGGTAGATTATCAGATTGTATTACTGCTAATTATGAAGATAAGCTTTTCGTCAGCAGCAAACATTCCCTCCCACTTCAAATTAGAAAATATTTGATCTTTCACAGCTACCAATTTTCTTTACAACAGGGCAAGTGTAATAATGTCAAGACCAGGTTAATCAAAGGGAATTTGAAAAATGAAATAAACTTCTACTGACTTCAGAAGGAGCAAAAGTAGCTTTGTAATTTGCAGAATCAAGCCTATTCTGAGCCCGGTTTGCACCAAAACAACTACTCTGCAGTCACCCATTTGCATTATTCACAGGCAGTGTATTTATCCCCTACATAAAATATATTGCACCATGGTCTGTGTGCCAAGTAACTGTGGATACTATAGCAGGAATGCACATTATGTTGGTGACATCATTATTACATGGATCATGATGAACTTTTTAAGTTTGTCTCTACTAACCTGACACAACCTGGGTATTGTCCCTAATCTGATTACTGCACACAGAGAAAGGTGAGAGCTCGAACTGCCTTTCAATTAAGGTAGGTGGTCTGCTAGAGTTTGGGGGTGAAACTCAAGCTGGAAATTCAATAGGGCATCTTTAATCTGCTACTGACTCAAGGAGATTTGAACTTAAATGTCTTGAACTCACAATGACTATCTTGTAATTCTGCTTTGATCCAACAGCTGTATTTGCACCAGGCATTGAAGAATTACTTACTCACCATCTGCTTCAGTGTGGTAGTAATAAGAGAAGAGATATTTTTTGTCCCAGTGTGCGAATTTCAGGAAACATACTTTTAGTTCAAAAACTATTTGAAAAGCCACTGTGACTGCAAGGAACAGAAAATGCCAACTTAAGCTTTTTTTCCTAAAGCTAAAATGAATATGCAACTATCTGAAGTGGAGCAGACTATTTACAACAGTTTCAGTCTGACTCACTTTGTAATATATTTAGAAAAGTAGGTTGAACCACTTCAAGGAGACACTGGGCTTCATAATGCACAGCCCTTCTCTTGTAGCTAGCTACCTGTGTGTTGAAACTATGTTTGTATTGCTCTCTGTGGCCAAATGGTGCTAGTCAATCAATAATAGGCAACCAGGGATTTGTAATTTCCCCGTCACTCCTCCATTAGCTGAGAATTATTTTTTTCCTTCTAGAATGTCACTACTTACTACCATTGGAATATTTTATTACAGAAATTAAATATACATGCTTTTTCCACCATGAAATAAAGAGCCCTCTTGCTAACACTTACAATGGATTTCTGAACCATTGTGAGGGACTGAGAGAAAAGTCTTCCCTCTTCATGCAGATCACATATCTTTCTCATCACTAGTGTGGTCTGGTACTGACCCAATGTCTCTGATCTTACTGTCATTGTAATCAGTGGCAAAATACCCAATGATTTAATGGCAGAGAAGATCATACACAGAGGAGAGGATTGCAATGAGCTCACTGGGGGCACCTAGCAGGTTGGGAATGATGACAGTATGTTATGAACAGGATGAATTTTATTTTAAGCCCTAGGTAAATGTTTCTTGCTCTTAATTATTTGTGTTGCCACAACTCCCAAAAGCCATGCAGAAAACCAAAGTCTTGCTGAAGTAGGTGTGGTAGGAACTCAGAATGTCTTGACTCTGGTGTTATATAAAGTATGTGTTAATAAAATCATCATTATGGCAAATTGCTCCACTCTTCTGGGTAGTACTTATTTATCATACGTTGAAGAGAAACAAATAGCTGTATTGATTTATCTAGGTTCCCGTAATGATCAAACTAACTTGATAATGAAGGACTGTCCCTCTACCCAGTAAGAGACAATCTATGGTCCTAAAAGCTTGGATGAACAATACAGACAAATATCAAGGGAGGGATGAAGCCACTTGCCCAAGTTCACACAAGAAACCCATGGCAGTGTGCCAAGCAGCTCACATCTGAACACAGGGGAAAGACATCTGCTGCTCAAACTGCAAAAACCTTAGATGCATCCACACTGCTTTCAGCTCTGAGCTCACGTGGCTCCATGTTTCACTGGGCAGCTGTGTCACAATGGATGTCTCTGCCACAGACAAAACTCAGTCCTCCTTAATGCCTGCAGCACTGGGGCCAAAAGCCACATGAAGGCAGGTCCTTAGGTAAACTTTTTCAAGCACATTATGTTTGTTGAGAGGGAGGGCTTGTTCCTGTGCCATCCCCAGTGATGCTAGGTTCTGCAAAGACTCACCCACTGGAACAAACAGAAAAGACGTTTGGACCTCTCTTCCAAGGAGGTCTCTCCAAACTAAGCAACTTCATTAAAACAAACAAAGAAAGTAGCAAATCCTCTGCAAGGTCATAAACCTTAAGTTTCCAAGTTAGCATGGGAGGTCTTCAATTACTAGCAAAAGGCTGGGTAGTTAGGGACAGCTAATTTCTTAGCAGGTTAAATTAATCGCTAAAGCTAATGGGATTTTAGAACTTCCAGAACTGAATACATGTGAAGTTTCTTCCCCAAATTATTGTAATAATTCTTGTACTAGAGGCTGACAGTGCAGTGCCTCTCTATTCATGCCTTTGGTAGTAATGTATAAACTTCCCAGGTGGACAAACTTTCTTTTATGCTTTGGCAGCTGATAAAAGTGAGACTGCAGTTCCATAATACTGTCACATCACTCTAGCAGATGTTGGTGTGCTGTTCATCAATACAGCTCCAACATGCCTACTCTGATAAACAACCTAGTTCCAAACTAAAGCCAAATTTGACTTTCCCCCATCAGACTGATGCTGAAACCAATCTCTGCAGAGGGCCTGAGATGAAATTTGGAGTCAGATGTGAACCTCAGTATCACTCGCTTCTGATTGCAGCCTGCTACTAGACTCTGAGGACCTAGAAATCCAGAAAGAATTGGTCGCCTTCCAAGTCACATGAGCTCAGATCTGTCTCTAATCGACAAAATTCTGCCTGGAAAATTTTTGGTAGGGTTCTTCCCCAGGGAAGTATATTCACTCATTCCCCGAGTCTAAAAATGCTTGGCTATCCTGCTGCGCATTTCATACCCCATGAGCCAATTCCTCAAGGTTTTCTCTCATTCAGACAACCAAAGTAATTTGAACAGTGTGAACAGAAACAACATTTCATTTAACACAGAAAAAAAAAAAAAGTGAATAAACTGGGAAAGTCAATGGAGAAAACACAGATTTGTAGATCTGAAGGAAGACATCCTAAAATGCTTCTCCTAAAATTTCAGTTTTGCCATCTACTTTCTAATGTTAGTTTTCTTATTCTGACTTCTATAGAAAGCTTAATTCTATATTTTCTTGCTTCCTTGTCCATGGAGAGGGTAAAATAAAAGATCACAGTTCCTTGGCTATAAAGTTTTCAACCAACCAGTTCAGCATAGATCAGTCACTGTGGTTAGAATGCATGGAACATGCAAGCCAACATGTGGGATGGATATTATGGAAGAGATACCAGAGCAGCCACATAAGAAATATCAACTCCATGGATTCTGGAAGAGACATGCTTGCAGGACAACAGTTTTACTCTACAGTTCATGTCTCTTATGATTTCTCAGAACCTTACAAACAGTACCTATCAGCCAAAGTCTATTGACTATCTTGAAGCTGCTTGGTTTTTTGTCTGTTGTTTGTAGATGTGTAACTTTAATCAGAGCCTCAGACTATAGTGTACATTCCTCTTAGGTTTTAACATTGTTACACAACTCTCAAAATCTAGGAACATTCAAATAAAGTCCAACCCAAAATTCTGTCTTTTGGGGAATATCTACATGGGAAAACTTTATTTATGCCTTAGGATGCATTTCAGAAACAGCAGCCAATTTCTCTTACTCTTATCTTGTAAAATACTGTTACTGCATTTCTCTTCTCTCATCCAGTGCCTCTGGCATATGCATGAACATAAAACGGCGCTACTGAGCATATAGATCCCATCCTGTTGGAAAAAAAGAGTAATGAGGGAGATGTTGGGATGGGAAGTCAACTACTCCGTTTCTGTGAAATAATTCCATTTGATGGAAGAGACTACACTATTGAAATCTGCAAGGAGGAGGATGCCTTTATGTGAAAGCCTTGAGGAAGATTGTCCTTGTTCTCCCAAAAAGCACAGCTGCATGACATTGTGTCTCAGTGGCTGGAAAGGACGGTAGCAGCTATGAAGAACATCCAAGCTGTATTACCTTCTCGTCCAACAGGAAGAGAGCAGGATTTCCCAGGAACAGTACTAAACACAGCATTTATTCTATTTTGCCTACTACCCCCAGAACACAATCTATAACCTCAGCAGAAATTTGATAGTGATGAAGACATGGTCAGCATCACAAAAGTGAAGAGACGATGATGCAAAAGCTCATTCTTTGCCTTACAAATATCGATGAATTAATTGCAGGAGAGAAGAAGTCAAGGAAAATACATGACTCAAGCTTTGCTTTCAAGACCTGAATAGCTCCTGATAGTTTTTCTTAATTCTACTGACTATGTTCAGTGCAGTAGTAAAAGGAAGAAAAGATAGAACCATAATCAATCCCAGATTAAAAAATCATGAGTTACAAAACCACAAGAATAGCCAGAAAGATCATGGAATAAAGGAAAAAAGAAAACCTAATATCCAAAACCCAACAAAACAGCTGCTGGGTTCTCCTTTATTTGCCATTGTCACCTGGACTCTTAGAGTTATGTTTTGAAACTCTGTCCATAAGCAGGAGGCTTGTAATTACTGTATAACCTACAAAATTAAAAGAAAAAAGAAGTCACTGGAATCCAGGAGCTTGATCTTCAAGAAAAATGTCAGCTATCATATGATGCATCATAAAATCACAGGAGTTGGCAACACTGAAGATCACCTAGTAATTACCATGACAACACCTTCAGGTGTAACCCTATGAAATATGTATTTTCAATTTTCCAGTTACAGCTGACAATTCTGAGCTAAATTTCATCATGAGTTGAAATGGAGCGTCACTCTGTGATACATACTCCCATACTCACTATGGGAGTATGAACTTGCATAGTGTATACTGTCTTGGATGCTGCTTTGGGCTGTAGTCCTTTATCTCAATGATGATTTACCCCATTATGATTACTATGGGTACAAGACTTTCATGACTATTAAGATTAACAACAATGATTATCAAGAGTGCTGAGACAGCTTCTGTAAAGCCAAATATAAGATATATTTAACATAAAACTAAAATATGTCAGAGGAAAAGAGGTCCCATAAATGTTTAGCTCACCAGATATTTTACTATCCATGTGGTAGGATTCAAAAAAACCCCACATTCCTACAGATCCTTTTGCAGAATCTCTGCCTCAGTCTGTATCATATACAGTCACAGATCACTGACTTCACCCTGGTCTGACCCTAGCAACTTACTCCCTTTTTTCCTTAGGAAGGTGTTTCACTTCTTAGGTTTCATATTGATCTTCAACCTTCTGGCCTAGCACAACAGCTGTCTCAGTCACTACTTAAAGATAGGACTTTAAGAGTATCAATTGTACTTTCGTTTGCAAAGTGGTTGGGACCTTCGTGTTGCTTTCATCACTGATCAAACGTCATTGGGGCTCTGCAAAGGGTAAAGACCAAAATAACTTCCTTTTTATGAACACCTTCTATGTTAAGTACTTGGAGGAGATATATGCCATGGCTTTTCCCCATCACTTAATGGTTCTTGCCATAGGAAAAAATAGAAGTCACATCTATCAAATGGCAACAATACAACTGTTAAAGCAAGAGCACACATACAGCCCTGTAACATATCCTATCAAAAACAACCACTATGAGATGGGGGAAAGAACTAACTGTCTAGTGGGGCCTTCAAACAGTTTGCGTGGGCTTCAACCTGTTTTTCAGCCATGACTAAGAAGTCTGCTAGGAAAGAAGAGCACAGGCTAGGCAAACCATGCTGACAAGCTAGACCCAGCCAGAAGAAGTTTGGCTACTCCCAGCTGAAGGGCAGCCAAAGCAGAAGTACTGGTTCACAGCAGAAAGGCCACTGATGAACTGCATTGAAATGTGGGAAACCGCTATTTCCTACCTAGTGGCAGGCAAGGAGCAGGGGAAGGTATGTGCAGAGGTGGAATGCAAAAGAAAAAGGAGCAGCAGTTAGAAAACTTTAAGTTGTCTCTGCAGTGCAACTGCAGCAAGTGGAAACAGTGAAACTGCTTTAGGGATTGCTGCAGGCACGGACACTGAAACAGAATCAAATCTATCAGGAAATGGGGGGAGGGACACAAAGAAAATAAAAGAGCAAACAGCATCCTACACTGGAGATAATGAAGATAAAAATCATTCTTGTATTTAAAGTACTAAAATAAGTGTACTCTTACCCATTACTTCCAAGATAAGCTAGCATTGGCGGGTTTAATTATGGGCTGGGCTCCTCTCACTGGTACAGTGAATGGCAGTGAACTGCCTCAAAGACTGCCTAAGAATGGAGCTCGCTGCCATAAGTCCTGACTGACATTAGTGCAGGTATGAGAATACTCCAGCTCAGCATTTTCAATAGAAGTGTGAACACTATCTGAAAATGGGGAGTAAAAATAACTTTATTATGATGCTTCAAATAATGAGATGGATTTTTACCTGCAGACTTTTAACTTGTTGCTCTCTTACACGTTTTCTGGCCTCTGTTTAGCATTCCATGGTAAGTGGAACAAAAGAATACTGTCTCCAGGCAAAAAGGCTGAAAAAAAATCTAAATAATGGCTTCCCATAGGGCACTCCAGGGACATTTAATCTTCTGACTTTAACTCGCAGCCTCCAGACTGTCCTCACAGACAGTAAACAGCACACAGCACCAGCGACCGGTGTGTGATGTAACATGAAGATCAATTTATTCAACTATGACTACAGGGTCTAAGTTTTTCCTGCATAATGCATTAAGTTGGGAATTTACTGGAAGCTGTCTTTGGTGGTTAACTCCTTCAGTGACTTTAGATATACAGTGAGTATCAAGTAAAGCAATGCTCATCTGGTTCACAAGATTAGGAAGAACAGCTTTCCTGCTTTGTTGGAATAAGCATGATTCATGGTTCAGAACTGGCAGCTATATAGCTAATTCTGATCTGTCCATTAAGAAGCATATCCTGCAACTTCTTTTTTTTCCTTTCTTTCTTATTCTTGCCTGTTCAGTGAAAGCTGCCATTACTTCACTTGAAACAGAGCTGAAAAAGTATAAAAACTTTAGCTTTGTACAAATATTATTTTTCCAACTTCTATGCCCTGAAAACAGACAGCAAACATTCAAGCATTATATAGTTATTTCTGTGATATAGAAGGAAGTAAAGATTTTTTCATGACAGAAGAGTCTCTGTGGAAAACCCCCAACATTTAAAATATACACAGTTAGGAACAATTCTGACTCAGAAAAATACAAATGTGCCTTCACTCTCAGCTACAGAGCCTCACCAGAACAAAACCATGCAATTGACTCTCCGAAGTAGGCTGAATGGAGTTTCTGAACCCATCATAACTCTCCCTTCAGTTACTTAAGAAAGCCTCTATAGAAATATGCTTCTCTCCACTCCTGCCCCCTCACCACTCACACCACCACCACCAACCTACTTCAGAATATGATAGCACTCTTCATTCTTCATAATGGTGTTGGGGAAGGTGAATCACTTGTCCTGAAAGAGGCACATATTCCCTTCGAAATCTTAGTTTATATTTCTTCCCTTTATTTCTTACTACAAGAGAAATGAGGAATGTCCACCTTAAAGAGTCATTCAGCCCTATTTTCAAGAGGCTGATTATTAAACTCCCACTTTCCAACAGGAAAATTCAGGAGTCTGCACAGTACAGGTGGAACACTACTTTAGGAGATTTTCTCATAATGTTATGGCCAAGCTATTTCTATTAGCTGTGAAGTATTTCATGGGGACACATCCTGGCTCTTCAGTTTATCTGCAAGGCTACTGAAACTGCTCAGTACCACATACAATCTGAAAAATCCATGAGATCATCAAAAAAATGAATCAAATTCTTAAGCTGCTTACCTAAAGGCATCCGTTTAGCAGTCTAAGTGTCATCATCCCCCAAGTGTGGTATCTGCTTAATGCAAAGACAAATCTTGTCTGCTTTTTTTTTAGAAGCATCCTCACTGGACAGACTACAGGTGGGAGGAAGATTTTGAAGTCTATGTCACAGGGCAAGTGACTCCATCTTCTGCTAAACTTCTGGGCAGCAAATCACATTACAATCTACAGTAGGGGCAAAGAGGCTAACTCCAAAAGTGTTATGCGTTTTTTGCTACACTGTATTGCCAAACTCTGCCGTCCCTCCCATGGGGAGTTGCTGTTATGGTACTTATGATGGACAGAATAGCTGAGCACATGAGTACAGTTCCCACTTCTCCCTTACATAGACAACTGTCATGCTGGCTCATCACTGCGCTACCAGAGCGGGCAGCCACATCGCACACTGTGCATATGGAGCACTGCCTTCAGCTCCCACAGACCACTGCACAACCAAAGCTCCACAGAAATCACAAATAATAACATACTTGCTTGGCCAAACACTCCCAAATTATTCTCCCACAGAGCTTTATTCATATTTAGTATATGGCCTTGTCACGTTTAACTTTCCAAACAGCTTCAAGTAACCAGGTGCTGGCCTGGAAAACACACACCACCACGAGTTTAACTGATTAAATTAAAGGCATGGAGGTTTGACAGCTTTGCATATGAATCTTCAAATCCTTTAAAGCTAATTTACCTTAGTATATGTTATATTAGGAACAAGTCTAGCCAGTGTCAGAATTGAGAATTACTGCACACAAAGTTGTTGTGGTTTACTCAACTACTTTTAAATCAACAATAAGCTCAAGAGGTGTGAATTCTGTATGTGAAAAAAGCTTTCATGTTATTTGACCTGCAGCATTTTCAACGGGAATAAGGATGGCAGAAAGTAATCTCTTCCAAATGCAAAACGGTAATGATTTAAAGACTGATCTCTATGCTGGCAGCATGTAGCAACTCAGGTGGCAGAAAGCCAAATCTTTCTTCTGAAACTACAGTGAAGTCTTGCTAAAGTTAACTCTTGCTAGTTAAACTCTTGCTAAATATATGTCCATTGGACTCCAGTTTATTCAAAAGAGCAGGCTAAGAGACGTAAATTGTAGAGGAAACTGTGTAAATAATAACTAAAAGCAGCTGCTGTGCTTTATTAAGAGTTAAAACAGATGAGCAGATGTTTATTAATACTGCTCCTTCGCTCAGGAGACTGGCAGGCACTTGCAAACCCTCTCTGGTCTCAGAGAGTAACCTCCAGAAAAGGTCATGACGTATGATACATCTGTGGGGAGATTTCTGCTTGCTCTTTAAAGTAGTGAAAATGAAGCACAGACATTAACACTGTGACAATCACACAAAACAGGAAATTCAAAGTTATGTCTGACTCCCCCGGGGTTCACTTCAATATAGCTGGTTGCTTGGTGAATCAGAAAAAGTATCACTACTGTATTTGCCATTTCATGCTTTTCTTTTTCATTTTATTTGCTTTAGTAATATCCCCTTAAAGGCACTGACATGCCTCCCTGAGAGATTTTGGAAGACATGAGGCGATACTCATCTTCCATTTTGAAAGGTTCTTGCCATATGCAGCTTTCCTGAGCCCTCAGCAGATTCCTCCTCTGGGGATGCCTCTGCACAGCCTCCTTCATACTCACACACTTTTTCTGACATCTTATTTTTAATGTTGTACCTTTTTGATGTGGGGAAACATATATTTTGAGAATAACAATTGCCTTCCTCATTCAGAAATCCTTAGACTATTTTAAGAAAAATTACTAATTTGTTTCTTAAGCATTGTGATTACAAAAGATCTTCCTTTTTCCTCTTCTCTCTGGTGAGGCTATACAGAAAATACCTGCACAGTTTCAGTTTGTGAAAAACAGCAGTCCCTCTCTGGTTATTTGTTCACATCACAAATTGCACCTTTTCCTCCCTCCCAGAGGAATCAGGCTGCACCTTACCACAACTACCTCCCCCTCCAAAAGGCCAGTTTGACCCAGAACAATTCTTCAGGCTAGACAACTACAAAAACACAATAAAGAATGTGGTATAAGGAGCAGGCACCCACAACTAGGGTAATGCAAAACTGTTAATTTCAACAGCAGCCGCACTGCTGAGGGTGGAGAAAAGTCTCTGTGGATCTATGGCTGCAGTTACTTCTGGGGCAAGGTCAGGCTGCCCACTGTGCCAGGGACATGGGGGACCTGCTGTTTGCTGCTGTCTCCAACCTGAGCACAGTCTGTTTTCAAATGCCACTTGCACTGAAACAGATGTCACAGCCGTTCTAGGAGAGGAAATAAGTGCTCTGCGGTTACTCTTTTCTACCAGGCATCATCACTACAAGGGCAAATGGGACTTGGCTAAGATTCATCCACATGGGTTATAACACTGGGGAGCACTCCAAGGATTGATATTTCTCCCCAGAAATCTTTGCAAAGGAACATCAGGATGGGCCCCATAGCTGTTTAAACCCACTGTGAAAGTAGATGGGACATTATTTTGACTCTGAAGTGTAGAAAAAGTACCTTTGGTGTTGCTAGCAATTAACAACATTTATGGGAGACATCTGAGAAGACAGGTATTACTCTCTCTTCTACCTCAGCAGTACACAGACCTAGCAGATGTCTCTTCTTCACAGGATGCTGAAAGAGTCAGCAGTCTTGTTTTTAGAATACTGTTCTTTTATTTTATTTTATTTTTTCCAGGAGAAAGGACTGTATAAAAGGGACAGATAGTCCTGTGAAGTACAGATACCTTTTGTCTCAAGTGAAACACTCAATTTTGCTGAAGATCTGTAATGTGAACACAAAAATAAAATTCAGACAGTCACCCCAATTCTGTTTTGTTCCAGGAGAAAAATCTGATCAACATTTATCTGAAACTACTATTAGTCTAGAAAAATGCTTTGTAAACCCGGACCAAAAAAAAAAGTATTGCCTGAGTTTCACCTTTTGCTCTCAAACATTGGATCAACTGTTGTTTTTCACCTCTGATTTCAACAGGTCTGATTCTGACTACACCTCATTTTCTGTAAACTGAAGCAAAGAACAAAACTTTATAGTCGAATGAAGCCAAACCTAAACAAGGGATTTGGAATAAAACCCCAATAATAATAAAAAAAGGCAGTCTCAAAATGTCACACAGTAACTGGAATGGGATGCATCTGTTCAAATACTGGTTTATGTGTCACATTCACAAGTAGGAAATACTTCATAATTAAAAATCAAAAGGTGCACAAGTAGCATAAGTAAGACATAAAAATATTTTAGGTACAATGGCATGGTTTGGAGTACATAAATTACATTCCTGCTGTTCAGTGTTTTATTTTTACTTAAGTAGAGGAATACAAACTAAAGGTCCTTGATCTTTTTCCAGGCACAACTCCATATTGCACCTCTGTACTGGCCCTTCACAAGCACACCTTTTGCGTCAACTGCTGGAGCAATTTCAAGTCATGAGTTAGGAGGTGCTTTGTGCCTCTGACGAGGTCCCACACATTCTTTAAGCATGATCTGAGCAACCTATATAGTCACGATCGGAAGTGACTGAGCAAACTGGCTTCAGCCACAGCTCTTAAGTCCACATAAGCAAGGATGTGCTCTGCACCAGGAGAGTCTCTATCTTGTACAATAAAAAATATGTGTTTGCCAGTTGTTACTGAACTAAACCAGAATTTCCATGGTGTTTTATAACACACCAGTAAATACGGCGAGAAGCAGTTTGTACACAAAGACTCACAGCTGCCCATTCAAAATAAGCATTTAAATGGATTAACCAGACAACTGTGCTTTCAAACTTGCAATTGTTACACAGTTATATGATTTGGAGGGATTTCTAAATATTTGCTTTTCCAGATAAAAGGAAAGTATTAGTGGGATTTTTTTTAAAGTGCATTCACTGCCACTATCCCTCCCTCCCAGCCATAAATAAACAAACAAGGAAATGAAACAAAACCAGTGATGTGCCTAGTCACAATTCAAAACTTGGGGATTTTGGATTAGTCTTAATGTAAAAAGAAAATTTACCAATAAAAGGAGTATCAAAAAATCTCATTTTGCTTAGCTTTTTGAAGACCTCTGAATCTGAGGAATATTTGAGAGATCTGGAATTTATGTGAAGGTATATACCCGACCAAAGTATGCTCCTACTATAGTACTAGTTTACAATAAGATCTACAGATCCTGGTAAAACAGAATTCTATGTAATTTTTTCTCTAGACCTTTATATCACCTATCCTTCCTAGTCTATTTGAAAAACTATTTCCAAATAAGAAGTCTCATTTAACAAGTCCACGTCCTTAACACACAGAGGCTTCTCTGTCAGTCACTGATGGGCAAACATGTTTATGCAGAAGCTCTGTTCAGAGCTCTTTTTTACTATGAGAAACCCTTTTCCTCCAAGAATATAATGTTTATGAACCATTCCATCCCCACACAGCAAGATTTGAATGACAGATTCAAGAAAACAGTATGAAAAAGAAATTACTCTCTTTCATAATCCATCAGCACAGCTAAAATAGTGCATCAGAGGAAAGTTAGACTCAAATGTAATCCCTTGGGAGCAGAATCACTTTGAATGGATTTGGAGAAAAATACACATCCTTCTCAAATTCGGTAGCTTGGATGGTTATTATTTGTCAAGTTACATGCAAAGAAGCAGAATAACAGAATTTAATACCCTGGTGATATGTTCTCTTGATAGATGCATCTAACTTCCTCATTCCATTAATGGGAACTATATACACTGAGTATTGAGAAAAGGGCACATGCGTAAAAATACACACTTCTGATGATATACAACCTTAGGAAAACTTTGCTGACTTCTGTTGCAGAAATACTGTTGCTGTGGCATGCTGTTAAAGAGTTATCAGATTTCTTGGTAAAGCAGTATCTCTACCAACAAAATAACATCTCCTTTATCAGCCAAAGGTAAATTTGCTAACATATCCCCGTTACCAGCTATTCCTTTTAATACATTTGCAAATGGCTCCCTCCAGTAACCTTGGAGACTACGAATCACTAGCTGGCAACATCATCCTGCTGAAACGGGGGAAAGAGTAATCATCTCCTTCATTTCTATTTGAGGCTGAAATTTTACTGGGCTTAACAGAAAATAAAAGCTAAGGGTGAAACCTACCCATTCTGAAATAAATGGGTGTTTACCATCCTTGAAAGGTCCTTATCTTTGCTATCGTTTTTAAATCACAGGCAAAGAGTTCATTTGCTATATTATAAAAACTATTTTAAGGACAGTCTTTTCTGCATGTGTACAAGGACTAGCAAGGAAGCCCATACGTTAGAAAAATCAGCCCTGGACAGTAAAAAGTCTGCATACAGGAACATAACGATTCTCACTCCATACAATAATATGTTACTCACTGCTTGCAGCAGCCAGCCCCAAGCAGGGTTGGCATTACAGAGTAAGGTAAGGACATTCCTACATTAGGTGCAGCTCAGTGTGAAGGAACTTGCCAGTCTAAAATGTTTAGTCTGCCTGCCTGAAGAAGTGTGAGAGACTGCAGGCTCTTACACTTTGTTTATGATGAGGCAGAAGAAAATCATAAATGTGAAATGTACACAGAGTTGGTTTTCTAGGGTTTTCCCCTCTGAGTTGCTCTAGATGTGGTCATTATTTTAGTAAACCCACTATTTCAGTCCTCAAGCTATATCTTGAGTCATTTTCAAGACCATTATCTTTCACCATCACTCCAAGACAGCATGTATACTTACAAGCTTGCTTAGAAGAAACATTGCAAAGAAAAAAACTAATTTAAGTGTCTCCAAAACAATTACTTCTATTGGAGGAATTGTTTCAGGGAGAAAGCTGGGAAGATGTAAGACAGAAACACAAGATCAAGTGTATCAAGCAGCAGCTCAGAAGCAAACCTTCCACAGCCTCTCAATTTTTGTCTGAATATCTCAAATCTCATCCATTTACTTTACCATTTTTTTTTCTAACAACTGAGAACTATGAAAAGCAAAATATGATGATACTTCATAAACTTTTAAACGGCGCAGTTCACTTCTGGCAACAGCACAACATTCCTCATCCTGCTACCACAGAGGATAGAAGATGTTTACTGTGACATGTATATTAGTTTAATTTAAAAGGATAAAATCTTCAGCAGATGCTAATCTGTGATTTCTGAATGCTGCTATGTTAAGTTATACTAGCTGATGTTTAATACTTTAGAGTCACTGAATGTTTCTGGGTATTGGTCATAGCACATCATCATCCCTCATCTGGAGGGCACTTGCTCAACTGCAGAAATCAGTAATAGTCTGCAGGATGTCTAAGGGCTTCTATGAAATACCTTGATAATTTTAATCAAACACCAAGTGGATTAACAATTATGTCATGAAAATACTATTTCAACAGTTGTCATTGAGGCTGTGCATAACATGGCTGCACTAGCTGAACCACTCAGCATCCCTTTAAACATCAGGAGCCAGTTTCATGTTTTGTTATGGTTTCTAGTGTAACTGTTCAGTGATATGGGCAGCTCATTCTCTAAAGGTGTCACTTTGGCATTTTTCACAAATACTGCACTCATGTAGAACACAGTATATTTTAAAGTGTTTTCACAAAACACAACAATTCCAAGCTTTCCAAATGCAGTAATAGCTTAGGTTACACCAGAGGAAAGTTCTCTGTAGGAACAGACATTTTTTTAATTCCTTGGATGCAAGATTTTATAACTCACGCATATTTGAAATATCCTTGCACAGGGTTAGTTAGCAGCGTAGCTTAACGGTTTGTTACTTCTGGAGGTGCTAGTCCTGATTCTGAAAGGGGTACAAGTGTTACTATCTTGGTGGTAGGAACCTGCTGCATCACAGATTTGTAGGTCACAGGATCTCTGTGCCAGGAAGAGCTGGGATGATGTTCCCAGTCTGGCCTTCAGTAAGTGAAATCATTCCGCTCAGCTACTTTTGCAAAGCCCTAACTTCTCCGGGTATATGTTTAACAAGCAAAATCCTGTCTTGATTTAGATATTCACATTCAGAGAGGGGCAATGAACCTGGAGAAGGTTCTGGAGAACACGTCCTATGAGGAGAGGCTGAGGGAATTGGGATTGTTTAGTTTGGAGAAGAAGAGGCTGAGGGGAGACCTTATTGCTCTGTACAACTGACTGAAAGGAGGCTGGAGTGAGGTGTGTGCAGCCTTTTCTCTCAGGCAACTAATGACAGGACTAGATGACATGGTTTGAAGTTGCACCAGGGAGGTTTAGACTAGTTATTAGGAAGAACAGTCAGGTGCTGGAAGAGGCTGCCTAGGGAGGTGGTAGAGTCACCATTGACAGAGGCATTAAAAAAAACAAACATGTAGATGAGACACTTCAGGACATGCTCTAGTGAGGTGGTGAGGTGTGGGGGTTATTTTTTTTGGGGGGGGGTTTGATAGTTGGACTCAGTGATCTTCAAGGTCTTTTCCAACTGTGACAATTCTGTGATTCCATGTGATTCTGTGACTGGCAAGTCCCTCAAACCCCTTGACAGGGTCATGAAAGTATCCTATTTGTTAAAAATACAAACCTTGTTTCTGGACTGATTTAGTTCACCTACAGCTTTCATTTGTTGGAATAAATGTTTGTCTACCTTTCATAATCTCACCCCTGCAGAGTATAATGTATCAAGTTAACACAGTTTAACACCTTATTCTCCATTGATTAACTGTGGTGAACTTCCACATGAGCTCTCCTATCCACAGCTAAGCATTCTGGCAGAGCAGATTTTGGTAGGTTGGACAACCTCACACTTGAGGTTACTTGAGGCAAATGGTCCCAGATACTGGTGTTTATGTGATGTGTGGTATGTGATTAAGGCATGGCAAACTGCCTGCATATCTGACCAAATCTGTACCCAGTCAGGGAATAGCACCTGTAGGTACTGTTCTTAATTCTTCATATTCTTCATATGTTCAAAACCGCGAAAGCTCATCATTTCCAAAAGTCAGGCAATGTTAACATTAAACTCTTACCTGAAAAGTCTAAAAAGGCAGTATGCTTCCTAAAACAAACTGTGCAACCTCCTTCCTAACCCACTGCAAGCCTAAGGACAATCGAGTGGAAATCACTGTTGTGGTCAAAGCTACCTACACCTCTATTTCAAAAACACAAAATGGAAACTTAAAGCAAAATCTACCTTTGAAAGGGAAAAGTGATTATTGTACACATAGTCTAACTACTTACGCTAAGCAACAGCTTGGAAAGGCAAGCGCCAGTCTTTTCTATTTCTAGGTATGTGGTTATGATAGTGGTAACTGTGCCTTGTCATTAACTTTCAAGAGTAAGATACTTCAAATAATTAGTGGCTTGCTTCTAGCATTTGCTACCCACCTTCACCCATGAAAAAGCCAGTACATTTCTCACTTCAAATCACCTGTAGCTATGTGCTTGACCATCATACTACAAGGTCCTGGAACAAAATGGCAAGTAAGGGGAAACACGTTAGTTGAACTGCGAATAATATACATGTAGACAACTGAGGGAAGAGTTAGGCCTTAAATGGTTAAATTGCAGCACTTTACCAAAGCTTCTTTGTGCCTCACCATTCCCTGGCAGCTCCTAGGATACAGCCTCTTAACCTGAGAGAAATAGGGGAAAAAGAAGTGCTAATTGTATTTTATTGAACTTGGCAGGTTATTTGAGGCTGATGAGAATTTCTGGATGTCCTGGGGGCTTTAATCCAGAATTTCTGTTGAGAAATAACAGCAGTTATGACATTTTTTTAACCTCAATTTCCCAATCACAATAGACCACTGTTGAAACAACCTCTGTTTATTTACTTCAAGTTCTACAACTGTCTATAGAAACTGCAATTAGCACACCAATGCATTATTTTTTTGCCACACGTTAAGGAGAACTAGTTGAAATTTTGAAATTCTAATACAAATAACCATACTGGAGTTCAGTTGATACATCAAAAATACAGTGGATGAAGTTGTGGAAAGATGGAGACCTGGGTTTGGGTCTCCAGAGACTAAGACTGAGCCCAGGCTTCTGACTTCCTCACTCACTACTTTAACCATGGGTCACGATACAAAAGCTGTTCTCAGTTGTAAGTCACCAACAGGTCTTGCCTTCTCTTCCCATATAAGAGAATGAGCCTCTAACCCTGTNTCTTTTGCTGCAGCCCAGGACGCGATTGGCCTTCTAGCCTGCAAGCACACACTGACTTTTATAGTAGGAGCCTTCCTTCTAGGGTCAAGTGACTATTTTTCAAACAACTCAAAATCTGCTTGGGATTTGCCTGAGTCCTCATTCTGAATCCTATGTTCCTGGATTTTGGTGATTTAAAAAGTAACTTTTATCTTCCTTTATGCACATTTAAGGCAGGGTACATGTACATAGGGGAAGCTCTAGGCTCCTTCTTGTTGCACTAAAATTCATGGTACCAGTGAAGCCTCAGGGAAGAGTGGGAACAGCAAAGTCCCCCGCCAGGCAGAAACTCCAAGGCAAAAGTATAAAATGTGAGAAGTAAGGAGTGTGTGAAAAAATAGTTGATGGAGAAAGAAAAATGAGGAAATGCTTTTTGGTTGTATTCCATTTCCTAAAACAGTTCACCAATTTCTTCCCACTGTATGTCTACCCATCTTTACCATCCAGAGGCAACAAGAAAGCAGCTATGGCTTTAGTTAAAACCTATGTGGTATTGCTGTTTACACACAAACTGGGGCTATGCTGGCTGTGCAAGCCTGATGGCCTTGGCACTACACACCAGATGAGAAATCTACAAATGCAATAAAAGGATCATTTCCCCATTTTTTTGACTTAAGGCATTCCCTTGTGGTAAAGTTGGGCAAGGAAATGGAAGAACAGACTGAGGGGAAAAGGAGAAATTCAATAGCCCAGAAGCAGGTATTGCTGACCTAGTTACTTTGTTAAAGCTTCAATAAAGAGGCTTACAAAGTCATGACTATTACATGGTCCTCTCTGATCTTTTCATGAGGATAAGAAACGGTTGTTTTCAGCTTAAAAAGGAAAAAAAGATTCTGTATGTAAAGTCTCTCTTTGTTGTGCTGTGAACTCCCTGGAGAGAATATCAGTCGCCCTGCAGGGGCTGGAAGAATGAATGAATCCATCAGGGAACAGGCTTTCTTCTTCTCTGACATGCTTCATGGGACCACCCGCATACATGTCAACCCTTTCTCTGCAGAGTGCCCTCAGCCAGCAAGGATACTTCCTCTTAGAGCCCATCACTGATGGAGTTTAGATACTCTCAGGCTGAGGAGTGACATGACCATGGACCTCCAACTTTTTGGGCAAAGGCTCCCACTGTAGGAAAAGGAAGCAGTGGAACTGCAAATCAGTAATGGGAGCTGTGGGGAGGTAGAAGGTACACAGCAAGGCAGCTGGCCAACTGCCATAGCACAGTCACTGCAGAATCATAGATCTCCTTGTATGAAGGAGACAAATGAGGAGGGTAATTGCTGTATAACTTGCAAGCAGAACCAGCCTAAGGAAAAAAACATCAACCATCTGCATATTACAGCTCTTGTCTTGAAATCTTCATGGGTTCCTGATCACAGATTGACACAATTGTGTAGGTCAAACCCTTATTAAATTCTTCCCATTAGTGAAACACACAGAGATTTACTTCTTCCTTCCTGCACTCTTCCTACCGAGTTTTTCAAGAAGAATGGGACGCTCTGGAGTGACTACCTGGTCATGTTACAGGAAAACTTAAGATAGCTACGGAGCTGAGGGGGGAGCATTCTGAGAGCAGGAAGCAACAAACTATATTGTGAACTCTGGAAGCAACTCAGTGGTGGTCGGGTGCTGAACACCTGCATGTAATTTTATTGTCTTTCCATCTTACCACTATTGATAATACAATGAAAAAGACACATCCTTAATAGGGTAAGAGGTGAAAAAAAAACCACCAAAACCACCAGCCTCAGGATAACAAGTAAGTTACTCCATGTTAATTTGTAGCTTTACTGTGAGTTGAAGTAAATTAAATTAAAATGCAGCTACAGACTTCCTTTAGCAATGCCCTGAAATTGCACAGTGGATGCTAACTATTAAAGAAGGAACATTTTAAGAGATCAGACAGTTGGAGAAAAAAACAAAAATGGAAAGGGAAAAGTATAAATGTATCTACCATATTTCCCCAAGTATGCACTTTAACAGATAGACGTTATTCATGCACACTACTCTCCTGGAACACTCTAACTGCATAAGGTATTCTAAGTTCTGATGTACCTATGACTTTGTATTTTGCTTCAATCACAGAGTTCCCAAAGCATAGGGAATTTGGTCAGTACAGCCAGGTAACACTAAAAACAGGGAAACAGTCAAAACAGTATGACATTTCAGCTTCCTTGGAGCACTAAGACCTTAAACGTTCGCCCAAGCTGTGCTATCAAAACCACTGCTGTTCTGCAGCTTCATATAGTGAGCTGTCAATAGTATCCAAGCTACTAATCAGACCTCAAGGTCAGATCAGCATCTCAAGACACACAAGAAACCTGGACAGCTGCTTCTGCTTCTTTCCCTGAACATAATCAGAAGTGATAATCCATTAGTAATCATCTGTGATCTGTTTCAAACTTCACCCTCTTGTACAGCAACATTAAAAATGTGCTTATATTAGTTAGTGAGATGAAATCTACAAAATTACCACATTATCATCCAAAAGCCCCAGGCACTACCTAGCCATGCCAACAGGTGACGTACACACATGATGCTCGTACTTCTATTCTGGGCTGCAGAATCCACAGCAGGATTAAAAGCAGAGGGAGGTAGCTCACCTGAATCTCACATCTAAAATATTTATACCCAGGAGAATTACAGGTGAACTCTCAGAAAATCTCACTGAACACCCTTTTCTTTTTAAGTCAATGAGTACCAGCTCACCTATGACTCTTCTGGGTGAAATGTCAAACAAAATTAAAAACCACATCCACATTCTAAGGAGGAGTTTGCCACTGAGTCCTCATTTCCCATTCTCCACTCTGCTTCCTTATTAATTATACCAGCATTAGCAGCTTACCAGTGATAAGGGAGCCTCAGTCTTCATAGAGCTTGGGAAATGTACACAAATGCTTTTGAATGAAAGACCTGGTCTCAATGAGAAATCATCTCTTAGACATTTCTGTTTTTTGGGGACTATCTATTCCTAATCAATTAATCTACATCCTTCCATGAATCTCCTCCCATGATTCTTCCTGGGCAAAAATGATACATTACAAGAAATCTGGAAGTTTCTTCTTTCCCTCATGTGCCTGGAATCTCTCCTTCCTAATGTTCTGAGGACTTCAAAATACTGCCGTCAAATTACTCTTTTGCTCCAAGAACTGTATCACACTGGCTCTTGTAAGACTGATATCACAGAAGATCCCTTGAGGGTATTACAGCCTCATAACATACAGTTGCCTATTATTTATTCCGTGGTCAGATTCTCAGCTGGTATAAATCAGGGCAGGTTCCTTGCCTTCATCAGAGTAAAGCTGATTTATGCCAGCTGACAATCTGGCCCTGCATGTGTTCCACTTGCACAATGCTAGTTTTTAAAGAGGCCCATTAAAGTGCCCCAGGCATGTAAGAACCACACTTGGGTCTTGGAAAATGTTGCTCTGAGGAGTGACTGTGAAACCTTCCTTCTGCTCTCTGAGTATGTACTGTTCAAATTTACTTGCTTTTCTGACAGAAGGAAGTCTCTGAGCCCTGACAGAGTCACCACAACCTTGGGAACACAAAATGAATTTTCTAATATATCACACATAGACCAGTTTTTTTAACTGTTTAAATGTTGAATTAAATGAAGCCTGCAGGTACACCAATGCAATGTTTTGGAGGAACTGATCAGCTGCATAGACAGCAAAGGCTGTCTTTCAAAGCTTGTATTACTGGTGACTATAAACAATCCAGAAATAATGTGGTGTGACTTTCAAATCACTGGATGAACTTATGGCTTTGGCTACTTGGTAAGTATGTCTTTTTTACCCTAGAGGCTCAGATGTCTACTTATAAAGCAGGGCAGCAGCTCTTTTGAGGGTTTGGGTCAAAGTACTCGGGTACAAACAGAAGGTATGTAGGAAACAGAAGACATTTTTCTAATACCTCTGGTTCCAGATTACTGTTTCAAAGGCACTATGTTAACCCTAGATGTCATTGTAGTGATGGATCTGCTGGGTGTAAACTAAGGAAGCAGACTCCTCTATCCATTCCTGAAATCTACTGATTTCAGTCAAATTTTTGCCAAAATACTACGCTGGGTGAATGAAGAACTGGAATCTTGGAATCAGATGATCAGGACTGTTAGTAATAAAAATTGTGGTTCTTTTGCATGACAGAAATTTCTGAATATAGCTTGTTATTATGATAAGAAACAAATACTAGAAGACACCAGTCATTCAAAACACTGCCATTCCCACCCAACAAGGAGAAAACAAACACACAGCTACAGGTCAACCTAAAACACACTAAGGAAGTGTTTTTCCTGTCCCACAAAGGGACGTAACATTTCGTACATTTTCATATTCACGGCAAGAGTAAAACCAAAATAATTTGAAGCAGTGGGTGTGGGGGTGTTCATGCACGCAAGCACAATGAGAGCATGACAGCCCTCCAATATCCTGGGGAGAGTGGATATGGGGAGCTCCAGATTAAAATGTGCATTCTATGAGTCAGATAAGGCACTTGATCCTGCCTTTCTTCCATCCCTGACCAGTGATTATTGTAATTATTGATTAATGATGATTTTTCTTTCTCCCTCTATCTTTCTATATCAGAAATTCTACCATGGACTAGGGAGGGGAAAAAAAAAAAAAGTTTCCCCATGATAATTTAATGGAAACTGGTACATTTCCACAAATTGTTTCAGTTTTGACAAATCAGCATTTTCCCATGAAAAACAGTGTCAAAAACTCTCAATCAGCTCTAATTCTAACCAGATTAACTCAAGGATGAATGCCAGCAGGAAGTTCTTGCTAAATACCAGTTGTTTGAACTAAGGAAAACTACTACCCCTCCCCACGATCTTCCCAGAGGCTTTAAAACTTTTAGCAAAAGAAAAAAAAAAAAAAGGACAGGTAGTTCCGGCTGCAACAACTACAATGGTATTCAGAACAAGAGAATGAACAAGGAAATGACATATTAAAAAGACTGCACAAACACGGACAACTTGGCAACTGAATTTCTCTTGCCGCTGCTAATGTTAATGTTTCCTAAATGTTGCTGCAATGCAAACAAATGGACAGCAGTCCCTGATTCCATATGGACAGAAGGGCAGACCTCTTAATACATGCTCCAATTTAAATTCTGCTTAAATCAAACAACGGCATGCTGTCACCAGCAGAAGAAGAGTTAGTCAACTCCCGATGAGGTAACTACTAATCTGGATTAATTTTTCATCACTGGATGGTGCTTGAATTGGTTTGCTCTGTCTACGCATCTTACCCTAAACATCTGTACTCAACTAAATGTGTGTTCTTTCAGGCAGTGGGATATAAATGGTTGTACTCAAACAATGCCAGTGCTGCTGCTGTCTTTATGCCAGAATGAAGACATAGTATGAAAAATAATTGTTGATGACTTAGCTGGGTCATTGAGAACCCAAGCTTGCAAATATTTAGTATCAACATTTTGCTTAGAGTGGCATACAGATCACTGGCATTTACCTTAACCACAATGCTCTGCTCCAGTGTGTATGTCTACTCCTTGCTGTAAAAAGCAATCTATCCTCTGTAGTAATAAGTTTCTCCAGTTTCTTAATACAACTCTTGTCACTTCCACCTGCCCGTGAAGTTAAACTTTGGGATTTAAAACTAATCTGGTAAAACCGAGGTGTATTTTTTCTGATTCATTTTGGTCTATTTTAAACATCCATACTTAGAGCTCATAAAATATTACAAGTAATTTGTCATGACCTTTTCTTTAATTCTTGATTATAAGAATTTAAAATCCAGTTTCCATTATCCTATGGGAAAAAAAAAAAAAAAGAAAAAAACAAAGCAAAAACAAACCAAACCCAACCAAACACAAAATAAAGAAACACACACACACCAATGTCTGAAACAAACAAACAAAACCCTCTAACCCCAACAAGATGTAAGGCTAAACACCCATTAAGAAAACCAAAATCTCAATACTAAATCTCTTTGACTAGGATTCAGCCAACTGTCTTTTTCATAACTAGACTGTCTCTCCACTACTCCATGCTGGAAATCTCTTGTACTCTCCAACATCTGCAGAGAGCTGGTTGATAGCTTAGTCCATTTTGCTAAGTTTGCAATGCTCTGACAACACGAAACAGCTGGGATATGCCTACCTGGTAACCTCCTCTGAGCCAAAAGCCTCCTGTGTGGCAAAGGAGACACTGCACTGTGGGTTTCCTATCTGACTCATGACATCCCATTGCTCCTCCACTCACCAGGTGCCAGAGGGGCTGTGGGGACCATGGGCAGACAAGAACTCACCTCTCTTCTACTGATCCCAGGACCATGGGGCCACAAGGGTGGCTGGAAGTCCTAACTTTTACTGTATCGCCAACACTCAACTGTAGCCATGCCAGCCAGCTTGAAAACTGCACAAATCACTTTCAGATCAAAATCTTTCATTGTGATAATGATAATATTTCATACCTAGCTGATACAACACAGCCTGCTATGCAGAATCCAAGAGAGTGACAAATTGGGCCCAACCAATTGGTTTTGCTCATTCTGGTTATACCATAAATGAAGCACGCTCTTCTGATGTTAGAAGAGTGACAGTGATACAAAGTGAATGCAATCAAAGTGAATATAGCACAGATATACATTACTGAAGGAATAAAAGTACCTATGCCACAAATGCAAAAATGTAATCTTAAAAATATCCTGCAGAAGAAATATAAGCATAGGAAACTCCAGCAACTGGTGCTACAGTGATACTACACTTTTTTCTCTCCCCAGAAACCCAAGTCCTTTGGGAAAGCCCAGCCCTGAAAAGAAACCAAACCAAAATACACACACCCCCAAAAAACAAACAAACAAACAAACAAGAAACACACTATCAAAAAAGCCCAAACCAACCAAACCAACCAAACAAAACATTGAAGAATTTTCCTTCTGGTAAGAGCCTGACACACCATCTTTGCTCCAAAGTTCAGAATGAGCCTTGTTACAATGACAACTTTTATCAGGCACCATTACAGGAGGCTGCATCTTTGAAACTGTAACAATTCATCCTAGAAAGCAGTATTTAATTTTGAAGCAATGCTGTTTAGATAAATGTAGGTCATATAAAAGTGTTTATAAATAATAACTGAAAAATATCATTAATATGAAAAAAAAAATTATTCCATTGCTCTGTATTTGAAATTACTTTGGAAACTCTTTCAGGAAACTCATATGCTATAACTCTATGTAACTCTACTAATGCTAATGAAACTATATTAATTTGCAGCAGCTTAAGATCTGTCTCATCATGTTTTATTAGAAACCATTCCTATATGGAATTCCTATATGGAATTAACCACCTTAATATTATAGAAGCATGTTAAGGAGATCAAAATAGTAATTAAATAAAAGTGATTTTCTAAGTCTTAGGTAATGTCTTAGAATTCAAGAATACGCATTAAAAAGAAGAAAATGCAGTAATATCTCCATTCTATTCCCACTTCTCTCCTGAAATATCTGGAAATTTGCCAGTTTTAATGGAGGACAGGAACTCAATTTAGATTTGGTCATGTTACCAGCATGTTCCACCACGTTATGAAGACGTTTACTCTCATACTTTCTGCTTTCAAATATCTGAATTTCTAAATCTGATTTTGTTACTATAAAGTTAACTGTGACATAGGTTTTGAAAAATAAGGAGAAAATAATGCAAGCAGAGCTTGGTTGAATGGAAAAATGAATATTTTTTCATCTCTGAACATCGGGAACATACACAGATTATTTCAAGGGACAAATTTCTAGGTTTGATACCCCAAAGATAAATTGCAGATTCATATTAACTTGGACACAGCAGTGTCAATTTCTTATGTGAGCAACTGGTGGTTTGCATGGCCATTTATTGATTAAATGCTCAATGTATCACTCACAATCATTCAAAAAATCACACCTTGTCCCTTTACTCCGTATAAAAAAAAATAAAATCATCAATTACTTGTGTTTAGTACAGGACTTGAGAGCATCTTTTTCAAAGTATATAGTTCCTATTGGACGTGGTCACAAATCTGTGGTTTTGTCCAGAATGTTTGTGGGAATGCACCATTTCTTTCTACTGTTCTGCTATGAAGAATGTTAAAATGAAATTGTAGCTCTTGACCAAAAAGAGCCAACTGCTTAGTAGGCATACTGGGCAATTGAGCTCTCCTGACACTGGTATTCTGCCTCATCCTCACTGAACTGCTGAGATATTGATTATTAGAAAGTAGCTCCTTTTCTTTTTTTTTTCCACATTTTGTTTCCCTAAAACATTTGGCAGCTCTAGTTTTCATTTTTATGCCAAATAACAACCAATATCCAAACTTCACACTTTATGTCCCCCCAGAACTGTCATTTTTTGATCAGCTCTTACTGTTATACACACAATGTTGATTATTAAAACATCTTTTGGAACTACATGATAGATTATCTGACAACAGGTCTACACAGGTTTAGTTATTGTAGGCTGTGCATGAAAAATGCTGTACTGTGACCAGTCTATATGTTTGGTTTTTTTTCTCACTGGACCCATGACAAA
>VWZY01007191.1:34922-74442 GCA_013399075.1 Chloroceryle aenea | reverse complement strand
ACAGGAAACAGTCATCTCGAACGGTTCCTTCTCCCTACGAGTTGACAAGGACCCAGTCCTGACATTTAGGGCGTGTGTGCTTCCCAGAGCTCCTCATCGCATCTGTATACCTGACCTTACCGATGGTGCTGCTGCAGCCCGTCTCCCCCTCTGCAGAACCGGCGGCGGAAAGACGGATATAACCCCCACATGAACTAAAGCAGGGGCAGGGGAGGTTGAAGGCAGGGTAATGACAAGAAACGTTAGCTAGCCACAGACTAGCTGGACTATCAGTTCGCAAATGTTGCTTGCAGCTGACTGGGACAACTTGTCACCTGGTGGGGTTTTTTTTTGCATGTTGCACCCAAATGGGCTGGATGCACACCACTTGGTCTCAAATACATGACATAAATGAAGTTCTTCTCCATGCCTCCCCAAAGCAGAGATTTAGCCACAGTTTACAGTTTTAGCTACAGAAATTTTGCCTTCTTCAGAAAGAAGAAATTGTACATAGGATTCAGAGAGTAGGACCACAACTGATGATGCCAGCTTTGCGTGGCCCAGGGACTATAAGAACCATTAAACTTTCAACCTGAGTAAGGCCTGAGATTTCTGTTAATACAAAACCAGCCATTGCCTAGCCAGCAGTTGTATTGAGGGCATTTTTTTTTTTGTTCACAGTCTTCCTTCCTCTCTGAGTAAAATGAGTGGGCATTGGATGAAAGGTAAACTAATGCACATGGGGATAAATTGAGGGTGTCTGTTCAAATTCTGGTGATTGGCTTCTGTCTCGGTTACAGCACTACTTAGAGGTACAGATAAGGATTATTTCATAAAAAAAAGAAAGGGCTAAGCCCTCAAGGTGAATATGTGTAATCATGCTCTGAATGTCCCAGATCGACTCTGTATAAATTTGGAAATCTTTGCATAATGCATTTAATTGGCCTATAACAGACATAAAAAAATCTCATTGTGATTTTATGTAAATTTAGTTTTAAAAATTCCCTAAATGCATATTTTCACAATGCAGTCTCAGTTTATGCTGCAAATTCTCATAAACCTCTCCAAGAGCATTTTTCTCTTCCCCCACTCCCTTTTAACGCAGCCAAGATTCACTCAAACACAGTCACCACCTTCCAGAGGTAAGAAAAATATTGAACTGACTTTTGAGCACAGACTGGAGTGTTCTTATCAAGTTCCTGAGCACAAGCTCTGTGGTAGAAGCTGTCTGTGTTTTCAGTAATCCACTTAAAGAAAGCATTTTTCAACCGCCATCAACATATACTGTACACTCTATACACTTCTTCCTCCTTGTAGCTGTCAAGCTGCAGGTGCAAAAGAGTTGCTGTTTGCTTAGAAAGCTGGCTGTGTATGCTGAACTCACTTGTTATTTTTTTGGAGATTAACTTCCAATGTGAAAAGAAGCTTAAAGGACATTAAATACAGATTTAATGTTACTTTTCAAACCCGTCAGAATGCAGGCATGACTTACCAAGCTGGCCTGTGCCTCACTTGCATCTCTCTTCTTTGCACGAGTGTCATGGCTTCAGTACCACACAGACACCTTCTGACCAGTCTCTTTCATCTGGGGTCTGGCAGTAGAAGAGGAGCTTGCGGGAGATAGAGGCCTTGGAGAGGGCTGTACTCAGGTCCCCAGTAGTGTCACAACCTTGACTACAGCCTGGCGTCACAGCCACTTTCTCATGAGGTGATACGGTGCCTGTTACCCAGTAAGTGAGGAGTCTACTACAAGCAGATTTCAAGTCTGGTATTTCCATACAATTATCATTTTTACTTGCACAGACACATCATGCAGTGAGGATTCTGCTACAGGTGCACTTTGGATGTTCAGAGAGCCTATGAGAGTTGTAGGTGCTACTAGAAAGGTTTTGGGGTGGAAGGAAGATATCATATCTGGATATCCTCAGCAGAGGAGTAACTGTCACCAAAAGTCAATGTGAAAGTTGAAATAAACCCCAATTCGATTCATAGATTTGTCCCAGACAGGCTTAGTAGCAAATGCTCATGTTCTGCCTTTTTGACTACTCTAAGTGTCCCTGTTAGGGCCTAAATGCAGCTTAATCGGAATTTCTCAGACAACCAAATTATATAAAACTAGATAAAGTTGGTCATTTCTTTCCCTTTCCTTGTTCATGGTTCCGAGTGAGTTCCTGTTTGAAGATAGCAGTTTATTACTAACTTCTAGACTGAAACTGTGAATAGTTAACCTCAGCCTGAATGAGGTAAGAAAGAGCCAGCTTTGAAGAGCCACATATTAAAGCTGTAAATAATTAACTCCAGCCTGGCAGGGTAAGGAAGGGTCAGCTAATTTCAGTTGGCTACTCAGAAAGGGATAATATTAAAGCACTGAATATTACGTTTTCTTTCTGAACCTTAAAAAAGAGATACTCAAATACAAACAAGCTAGTATCTTTTGTATCTCAGGGCCTCCTAGTGAAGACAAGATCTTCTTGATGCAGTTTTAGGTACAGCTTTTAAAAGCAGTCCTTCATCCTGAGTATGAATGATCTGTCCTTAGTATTCCAACCACTTCTCAGCTTGCAGTATTGTATTTCTATCAAAATTCCATGCGAACTACAGCAGTATTCTCACACTCTCAAGCATCCACAAAACTTGCATTGTTGCTTAAAACTGTCATTTTACTGTACACAACATACACTTTCAAGCCAAAATCATTCATACCCACAGCCAAGAATTGCTGATAAGCCCAGTAAAGCCATTATTTTGATTCATTCATTAGCTCCAGTGTTGCTTTGTTTAAGAATCCCCCAGCAAGCTACTTCTCAGATCCACTGACACAGAATTAAACAAGGCCTGTACAAGGCTGCAGTAACACAAGATAATGCACATGCCTATACGGAGCTGACATATGTGGCTTAGAGTGAAGACATCTCACCTTATTTTAGCTGTCTGAAAGTCTTCTAAACTTAACTTCTGGAAGTTGCAGGAGGTGGCTGTGACATCCAAGCATGTTTCCTGCCATCTACAACAGCAGTCTCATTTGTTTGACTGTAGCGTGTTCATCCCAGATCACGTTCAAAGACCAAAGGATGGAGGACAAAGGCTGGATCAACAGAACTGCCATTGCAGTAGCAGCAAGCTACTAGGTCACCTACACTCCCTCGGTCATCAAAGGATAGAGAGGAGTCAAGGTATTTTGATAAATATATTTTATAAAAACCTCTAGATACATGATGTGACAACAGAGAGCATAGCCCAGATATCTACTTTTAGGTATCTGATGATAGATGACATGAATCCTAAAGAAAACATTCTTTAAATTGTATGCATCATCTAACGTAAGGTATAAGATGCTTTACTAACTGGCGATCATTGGAAGTGCTGCCTATGCTTTTTGTTTGGAAGGAAACAAGGCAATCTGGTACATAGTATGCTAGTATTGCCTTGACAAAACTGGAATAAGTTTGACTAATATAAAAACAGTGATGACTCTGAATAAGTATTGTCTTAACTACTTTTGAAAGAAAAATATGAAATCTGCTTTGAAAAGTTGACACATCCCGTTTTTAAGTTTTTGGTATGATACAGATCAGGTTTCATTTTGAAGCAGCAAATTGGTTTGGAATTTTTTTTGTGTTCTCTCCATGTTACATATAAGAACAAAATATATAACACTTTGATTTTGCTGCAGTGAAGGAAGAGGTTTATTTTCGGGGAACTTAGTTCAAATCAAAGTCAAATTTTGCAACTCTGTGTTACTTGCAATCCAAAACTTCTGTTCCTTGCAGCACTCTGTTCACAAAGCTGACATTTACCTTCAAATTTTCAAACTGAGGGTGTGTGGCACGGAGTATTGGCTTTTTAGTGTTCTTAATAAAAGCTCTGTCTGTCTTCTTCTATATGAAAAACATATATTTGAGCCATTGACCACTAACCTCTGGATGCGGCCATCCAGCCAATTCTTTATCCACTGAACAGTCCACCCATCAAATCCATATCTCTACAACTTGGAGAGTAGGATGTTGTAGGGGACCGTGTCAAAGGTCTTTGGAATAGTGTTTAACTATTCTACCTTGTATCAGTGCTTGCATCATACCTCTCTTAATTTAGGTTATTACAGACCACAAGATTACAGCTACAATTAAATGCAGTTCTCTTCTTTTGCATAATCACTCTTTTCAAATTGTTACTAATAATTTGCATCATTATGAGAACACACCCAGCCTCAAGCAAGGACATTTATAAAAGGTTATATTAATTGCAAAATGTTTTGAAAGACTCATAAAAACTGTTTGGACTTAACACAGCATTATGCTTATCTCATAGATATAATCAAATTAAAACATCTGTTGTGTGTAATCATCTGTCAGAAGGAGGTAATCAGCTTGTTATCAACGCCTGCATACATCAGAGGCAACAAGAATAATGTTATCTTCAAGATTTATCTTAGTAATGCTTTCTGTACAAATCTTGTGAATGACACTTAGCAAAATAAAGTTTTGAAATATTATTCAAATTAGCAGTAGACTCCCAGGGCCCTGCTGTTCACATGATCTCTGACTTCTAGCTATAATGCAAATCAGCCATTTTTAAACTTGACTGAAGTGGCTTGTTCTGTTTACTGTGTATGTATAAATATCCCCAATAGTAAAAGCAGAAGTATGTTACTGCCAGGAGAGATATTCCAGCAGGGCTTCTGGCCCTGCCAGAAGCAGGAAGCACCATTAATCTCACCACACAACATTTTACAATGAAGAATTCCGTTCTATTTTTTCCAAAAGCAAAGGACATTTGGAGAATTTTATACTGTTTTCTTCAGTTTCTTGTACTTCTCACAATGGGTATCCTGAGATGGGGAAAAACCTTGCACATTTCCACAAGCGTGTTCTATCTCTTGCCTTAACTCTTGTACAAAGAATTAGTAAAACTCTATCTAAGTGAAGTGTCATTTTCAGAAGACAGGGAACCAGATTATTACAGATATACTTGGGAGAGAATCATAGTTGCTGAAAAATATGGTTATCTGTGGAACCTGTCTCCATTGCTACATAATTTGTAGCATTTATTATCATCAAATCTTGTTATTTTAGGCTCTTCTTTAGGAAGAATTTGAACATTGGATGCCAAGCCTCAGAAAATATCTGAAGCTATCAAAGAACCTAAGTAGCATAACACAGAGGCTCTTGTGTTTCCTTTTTCCCACTGGAACAAAAGGCAGTTGTGAATCTATGATAGAGTATATCCCCAAATCTAATATGAAAGAATCCAAATACTTCAACCGCAAAGCCCCAGAACTGAGGAAAGTATCCTCCCACCCTACCAAGTAGAACATCATGTCTGCGTTATTCAGGAATGCAGTACACTGATGATGTTAAACTGACTCATTTGACCGGGATCTTTAAACAAATTCATTTGCGATAGTGCAGCTGTTCCTCTCAGGAAGGAAATACATGGTTCCATAATTTTTATCTGCAAGGCAACTTTATGATCTGTGGTCACAGGAGGTGGCTACTGTGCTTTAGAGGTCAGAAGCAAGCAGCAGTACAGGAGGATCCAGAATGCCTTGGGAGTTGTATATTGCTCCAACAGAGCTGATCCTAGAACAAATAGGCTAAATGTGGCTTGCAAGTAACTCAGTTAATATAAATCACTTCTGCTACTTGCCTTTTCTGTGACCGTGACCATCAGCAAACTAGCATGTGAGCCCTATTTTCAGGCTTTGCACAAATAATCTCCCATATCTTCCAGCTGGTATGATATCTCCCCTGTCAGGAGATGCTCTCTGTGCAATCCTACCAGCCCTGAATGCTGGGCAGGCATCTCTCTTCACAACTCAGGCCAGACTAGATCCTATATGGATCATCCTCTCAATAATATTTGAGAAGTCATGGCAATCAGAGAAGTCCCTAGTGATTGGAAGAAGGGAGATGTTACACCTACCTTCAAAAAGGGTTGAAAGGAGAACCCTGGTAACTACCAACCTCAACTCTGAGCCTGGGAAGATCATGGAGCAGATTCTCCTAAAAGGTCTAATAAGGCACATGGAGGACAGGGAGGTGATCAAGGACAGCCAGCATGGCTTCACTAAGGGGAAATCCTGCCTGACAAACCAAGTAGCTTTCTAAGACAGAGTGACTGAATCAGTGGATAAGGGATGACCTGTGGATGTGATCTATCTGGACTTCTGCAAGGCCTTTGACACAGTCCCCACAACATCCTACTCACCAANGAGAACAGGCTGAGGGAGCTGGGATTGTTCAGTCTGGAGAAGAGAAGGCTCCAGGGAGACCTAAAAGCCACCTTCCAGTACCTGAAGGGAGCTTACAAAAACACTGGAGAGGGCCTGTTTACAAAGGCCTGGAGTGAAAGGATGAGGGGTAGTGGTTTGAAATTAGAAAGGAGTGGATTTAGATTAGAAATAAGGAAGTTCTTTACCACGAGAGTGGTGGAACACTGGAACAGGTTGCCCAGGGAGGTGGTTGAGGCTCCATCCCTGGAGACATTCAAGGTGGGCCTTGATGAGGGTCTGAGCAACATGCTCTAGTTGAGGATGTCCCTACTTTCAGCAGGGGGTTGGACTAGATGACCTCTAGAAGTCCTTTCCAACCCAGACATTTCTATGATTCTATGATTCTATGGCTCTTGTTGAAGTTTTGCATGTAAAGTTTCTTAAAACCAATAAGGATTCAAGAAGAAAACCCACAAAACCACAACAATCCAAATCATTTACTAGGTCACTGTTGAATTTCTTCCTTAGCTGCAGTAGGAAAAAGGATTTGAAAGGTAAACGTGATTTTTAGTACTGAATTGTCTTTAATACTGAATTTAAAGTTTGCTGCTAACACAGTCATATAATCATTAATGAGGATTTTTATCACTGTATTTTTACACCAAAAACATTGAGTAAGTGCTGTCTTGGACTCTTTAAGAACTTGGATATATAGTTGCTGTATATTTATTAGTTTTGATATTTATCCTCATGGCTGTTGGTGAGAACAATAAGAGTCTGGCGAAGAATGAATTTACACAGACAGCTCAAGTATTGTTCCTTTCCTTCCCCACACCCAGTCGGCCATGGCTGTCAGCCCAGTCACTTAGTACACAGCCTCCAAAAGTTTTCAGTCATATGGAACATCCCCTGAAAGACACATTTTTTTAACCTGTGCTATCACAAGTGCCAGTCGTGGCCATATTGCGTGATAGAGAAAGAGCATGGAATCAGTCTTCCTTGCCTTCCTGTCTGTCCACCCAGCTCATGGCAAAGAAAGCCGTAACTTTGAAGGAGCTTCACTGGCAACCAGAAAGCAGGCAGCTCATGGAGATGATGAACGGAGCAAGGTATCATTTTGCCTGTTCTACATAGATGGACATGTAGACCTTCACCTTACTGAACTGCATTCAAGTAGCCTTAAGTGTAACTCATAATATTCCACTGGAAAAAACATCTGGAAGTAAGCACAAGAAAGAACTGAGTGGTTTTTTTTCTCCTGCTATTGTTTTGTTTTTTTGTTTGTTTGTTTGTTTTCTTCTTCTTGAATTGGCATAAACCACTCAAGCTACAAATCATCACAGTTGCACCATGTGTATCGACAGCCTGCACCTCTCTCCAGGGAGCCATATGAGCTTTCTAAGAATCAGAGGAAAACAACTGATTCTCATAAGCTAAAAGACACACTACTCCCCATGAAGTGCTCAAAAATCCTCATCTGGAATGCATGGTAGAGTAAGAGACCCTTAGGAAACATAGGTAAGGTTTTTTCCCATGAGTGATGACCGAAAAAAATAGTCCCTTACAGCACTGAGCAGTTTTTTCATACAAGGATGTGTATCTATTCTTATTTCTGTTGTTGGCTTTTGTGTGTGGCACATGAAGGGACAAGATAGAGGATAACTCACACTTCTGTGGACATTTTCTTATGTGCAACATAGAAGTTATGATTACTACCCCACAGTGGGGATGAGATTTACATATTAGGGTATATAAGGCACAGTTTACTTTGCAGGTGGAAAGCACCATAAATGATATATGCACTTCATAAGTCTAGTATGTTTTCTTCTACATGTCCTTTCAGGTGCAAACATCATTCTCTTTGCAGTGTTCATGATGATGACTCTTCAGAAGATATCTGCAGTATCATATGTGATTCATCTGGGGCTTGCTAACAGCAGCACTTACTATGTGTAACTTTGTGCTGATCACAGACCAGCAACATGAGCCTCTAGGTGTGAAAGAAGCGGTGATAACTGAGAACTGGCAGGTGCTGATAGAGTGTGCAAGCCAATATGTGATAAGCAGGAACCAGTGTGAACTATGATTTCAAAGCCTAACACATATTTTGCAAAGGTTGCAATTTGCAGTCCTAGACACGGGAATTAGAGTTTGTTTTGCAGCAGCCACAGAATAACCTACTGCTGTTTTGCTACAAAGGATGCACACCACTTTTGGCTTTTGCAAACTAGATTACCACAGAGACTTCCTTGCGGGCTTACCCCTGTCGTGTTGATGCTATTGTAGACAGACAGCTAGGCTCCTCAGAGTACACAGATGATGGGGGACTTTGTGCCTCCTTTTACCGTAGGTTATCAATTTCTGGCCTTCATCTACACTGTTTCAGGAAATGGGCCCCAAGCTGTAAAGACTGAATATAGTTTTAAACACAATTTTTTTCAGCATTCACAGGAGATCTCATCCCAGGTTTGGGCTTACTCTATTCAGATAAAAGCCCAGCTGCAAATCTTGTCTTGCAACCAAAATTCCTTAAAGCTTTGGAGTCTGGGTTTGTAGTTCTGGTTTAGCTCCATTTCTAGATATTTTTGAAAATTCTGAATGTAGAAAACTTCAGGTTAGACCTTTGTCACATAGAACCTGGTAGATTCTTGCTCATTTTACACATTTGAAAAAGGGCTTTAGGTCATATAGATTAGATCAATGCAAACTGGAATTTTCCAGGAATTTTCCTACATGCCTAACATTTTGTTTCCAATCAAACACTTTAGGTCTGTAGAAATCTCCATTGTGTGAAGGCATTTTATTTCATTAGACACATGGCCTTCTCTATTTAGCATTAACTCACCAGATATCAAAAAATAAATCCTTATTTGGTCTGACCTCATATGTTCTAATAGTTGTTTCTGTGGTGGTGATGTTTTTCCTCGAACAGATTTAACAGTGAGATAGGTTAACAGATGAGAGTGGACTGCCAGACTATTCCAACACAACAATTTTTATGTTTCTGCCATTGTGTAAAATCAAGGTTCAACCCAAGCAGGTGAGAGCCATGGTGAGTGGAATGTCTTGCAACACCAGTTGCCTGAAGGAGAGGACAGCAATGTACATAGATCACAGCACTCCCCAGACCCTCACAGGAGTTTTTAGACCAGTTTGTGTTCTTAGCTCTGTGTTGGAAAGGATTTTGGAAAACATCTTGCTCGTGGAAAAAGAGTCTTTCTAAAGCATATGTTATTAGTTATCTTTGTTTGTTTGTTTGTAACAAAATTAAAATTGAATGGGTTGTGCTCACTGAGAAGCACAGAAACATTGGCTTGAAATGAAATGAGCTCAGCCTGAACATGCTCAACTTCAGATACATGTTAAACAATTTCCTGGTAAAAGTGTGATCAAGATTATTTGTATAAACAGTCGCTTCTCCATCTGTGTAGAAAGAAACACTATCAGTAGCACAGAATGGCTGTGGTCACTGGTAAGGTGTTTCAGTGACCTCTAATTACTAGCCTAATCCTCCTCCACAATGTTGTACTGTGCTCCTGGACTGTTGTCAGCCTCTGAAACACACCAGCAGTTTCTGTTTAGAGTCTATGTTGAACTTCATTTTGTTGGATGAATAAAATCTTCATATAACTGAATCGCATTTCAGAGGCCCAATAATGACAGCTAGTTTTCAAGTCCTTAGAAAAGCAGCATGAGAAAAAAGACTTTATCAGACTTTAGAGATCAGAACAGAGCCCTGGAAAATTCTGCAGTTGCAGCAGCACCTGTCATGTCAAACTACTATTCATGTAGGTTAGGCTGTGTAAGGAAGGAAAGAGGAATAATTCATGTGGTTACTTATGATCACTTCTCAGTTCTGTTACTGCTCTTACCATGTGAGTATTGGCAAGAGATTTAAGGTTTCAACACACACAGAAAAGGGTTCTTCAAGAAACACGATGCTAAGTGTCCATGTTGCTGGAAAATAAGACACTTGGTCTTGGTAAACATCCACATTTATGAAAGGCGCAGGAAGCATTTTTGAAGAGGCCATCCTCAGAATACAACAGTGCTGAGGGGTCACATAACTATGTAGGATGCTTTCCAGCAATTGCAAAGAGGGCAGAGAATTACCTGCCCACTAAGCTCATGTTTTTAACTCTTTCCACATATCAGCTTTTCTATAAGCAGAAATTCCTTAGGATTGTGCCTCAGTCTTTTATCCAGAAAACAGCTTCATTACTGTACATGCATAAGTGATGTAAATATTTATCACAGTACATGAGGATTCACTTTGCCATTCAAGGGACTAGTATATTTAATGTCTAGATGAAGTAGTCCTTAAATAAAGGAAGAAATGAATTTTATAAGAAACCATGATGATGTATTATTCCCTCAAGAGAAACAGCAACACACCCCTGTACACCTCTTCCAGAGCCATCACAACAGCCCTCTGAGCAACTGCTGGAGAACAATCCTCAGCACTGCAGGGCAGAGAGAGAGGTGAGACCCTTCCAGTCTGTGCATTTTGTCCTTCAGTTGTACATTGCCTTTTTCAGGAGAGTTAGTGTCTCTGCATCTTCTACCGTAAAAAGTCTGTTCGAGCTGATGGCAATACTTCAGTATGGGTATGCAATTAATGGAAAAATCATTCCCTACCTTGAAATTGAAAGAAACAAATGACAGATTTTAAGTTTCTGTGAGCTGCTGGATATTTAAGAACAAGCTGATATTTAGCTCATTTTCACAAACTGCACCTTTTACATTGTATGTCTTTCCTGTACAGAACCTTCCAAATGTGCTTTAAAACTCTTAGACTGTATCATTTATTGCAGTAAAGTAAGTTCAGGCAAAATACTCTACAATGGAATTGTTTTAATTAGAGAGAGAGTTGTTGGAAATACTGCCAAGGGAAATGAGATTGTAAATCCCACCCCTTTTTAACTGGGTGGAAAGATGTTCTTGGAGACTTATGTGCTAAGAATTTTTTTGTAGCATACTGTCTTGGTACTGTACAATATTTTCTTTGCTGTGGCAGCAGATTTACCTACAATGGTTTAACAGAGAGATTAAAGTCAGGAAAGCAATTTTTGCTGGTGAGAATGAGAAAGAAATGGCTCACCAGTGGCAAAAAGCAGTTCTTCAAGGACTACCACTTTACACATGCAGATTAGAAGAGTTAGCAAGAGTTCTTGCAACAGTGCCTGCCATCTGGCCTTCCTTTGGAGGAGATGAGTGCTGTACACATGTGGTTTGTTCAGATGAGGCACTGTACAAATGCATTGTTTAAAAGTGACTGATATTTGTAATGACATTAGTGTTCAAGTTCAAGCACTTTTGCACTTTGTTTAGCACAGTTAATTCCATAGGAGACTGGATCTCCCTCTGAGTTCTGGCAAAGAATAAACAATCAACAGTCAAATTCAAAAGTGTTCAACCTTATTCCTTTAACAAATTATGCCTTTCTCAGAGTTTCTTGAGTTGTAATCAGAATCAAATAGATTAAATCAGTGTCTTAGAGAGAGAGATCTGTGGATTTATCTATCTTTGCTTATGTGAATCTACATTGGACAATCAGGATTCAGTGTTAATCTTTCTGGAAAGGGTGAAGGCATTGGCGCTCCTTTATCTCAATGAGCAACTCGCTGCTTTTAATACAACAACAAAATACTAACCATTTTCCCAGGGAGACTGAAACTATTTCACTTTTATTTACACTGATTTTATGATTTCTGATGAAAGTCATCCTAAAATACTGAAGTATTACCAGATAGCAGGAACTCTCAGACTAGGACCTTAAGCAATTTGTATTGCTCAGCTGATCAGGAATATTGTATTCCTTCAATGCAAGCCATGGCCATTGGATCCAAGCATTCATTTGTTGTGATACCCCTGAGAAATGACTCCTCCGAGTTGCCAATCCACAAAGGAAGGAAAAGAGGGAACCAGCAAATATAGCAGGTTTCCCTATTCTGAGGAAGTTGTGGAAGAAACATTCTTTATGATTTCCTTAAGAGGATCTGTTGGATCAACCAGCTTAGTTCCATATTCCCCAGGAGTTCCTCTTTTCCATGACATTAGAAGGGACTGAGATTTGGTGAAGACTTCTTAGGAAATGTGAAGAAATACGTAATTTGCATGCTTTGAAAGGGAACAGCATTTCATTCTCTAAGCATCTTCCATTAAAATATGAAAAAAATACTTTGTTTTGCCGATGTATGTGCCTTAGCCAGAAATGAATGCATCCAGAATGGTGATGGAAAGGGAAATTGGGGGAGACCTTTACAGACAACTGCTTTTTTGGCTATACAAACAACCCCTTATTGGTGTGAATGAGATTTTAATCTTCCTTTCTGTAGAAATCTATGTTAGCCACAAATTTACAGCTAGATTTCTGTCATATGAATTCCAGTCAGGTCTATTCCTTGGTTTAACTCAAAACAGCTCCCTGTTTCCCAGTTGGTGCTTCACAACTTTGGCTCAAGCACATCTTCAAAATGTGAGTCTGCTTTGTACAGCCACATAAAACTTTTGGCCATAGGCCTCATAAATCTACAAGATATTCTAAAATGAAAAAGGATGGATGCAACACAGTTTGCCCATGAATTTTGGTTGTGATGGGAATACTGACTCAAGGGTGATTTATACTTTGAAGACTAAAGGCATATTTTACTATGTAATTTACATATTCTTGCATGCATTTTGAAGTCTTGGCCTCAGTGCAGTAACAGTTTGCATAACCTCACTTCCATCTAAGCCTTCTGTGTCAACCCTTACTGGTCCATTCTTCCAAAATAAATGGGCATTTTGATGGAGTATTCCTTTCAGTTTAGTGTACTTTTATTCACATTCTTTACTATTGTATGAAAACCACTGTCTCTACAGTTGTTTGACCTGTACTCCCTTGGATTTAGTCACTTGTCAAAATAACCCAAAATATTAAACTCTTTCACTGTTTTAGAAGCAAGCTCTAAATACTACCTCCTTCTACCCTCCTGTGTTTTCTTTCTAAATGAAGCAGTTGCCTTTACTTGATTAATTCCAACATTTTTGTTATCACATCAGAAACACAGTATCTTGAGCTCAAATTGTGTTTGATGCAGCAGAGAATATCTCTGTGTTTAAGCATTTTGAAACAAATTCTATTCTGCAGATAGCCAAGTGAATAAACCACATGAACTGACTTTTGCCCTCAGGAGGTCTCACTCATGGAACTTCAAAATTCAAACTGTTTTAAAACTCAGAGTCCTTGAAAACCATTATGGTCTCCCTTGAAATAAAAGTAACAAAGGATATAAAGAGCCTGAAGTTGAAAAAATGATCTACTAAGACTTAGATCCTAAACAGAACCAGGTTCTATCTGAGTACCTTCCCTAGGACATCAAAACCATATAAAGTCCTTGGTTGCCTGCATGGGGCTCTTTGCATATGCTTTGTGGGATCAACATTCATTAAGGTTTTGGTTGGTTGGTTTGGTTTTGTGTGATTTTTGTTTGTTTGATAGGATTGTTTTGTTTGTTTGTTTGTTTTTGTGAAAGAAAGAAGGAAAGGATTATGAAACCAAAGCAGCTGTTGAATTGTGTCAGATTTGATAATAAGTTACACACCTGCACAATCATGTAGGGAAAACTGCAGTATTTCATGAAGATGGTCAGAATCCAGCTGCGCATTCCAAAGCAGAATTACCCTGAAGGAGGTGCAAAGCAAAGCAAATTTGATTCAGATTTTGAGTAGTTCTCACACATTTTTTACTGAACCTACTGATCTAAAGCACATCAGAGGTATACAGCTGCCCCTTCAGTTGCTTTTAAAATTATGGCCAAGGCTGTAAACAGGTACTGAGAGAATGAGGAAGCCTACTGAAGGACTTGAGTTCAGACATGATGTGCTGAAAGCACCTTCCACCATGGAAAAGGTCAGCAATTACCTTCTGGATCCATTCATAGGTTTTGGATTCCACTCCTGTTCAGGAGTTCAGGCTGGATGTGACAACTGTGTTCAGGCTGGATGTGACAACTGCATGAATCACTGCGGTGATTCTCTACAAGGAGATTGCAGATTTTCCTAGTGAGCTGAGGTGAGAAAAAGCCAGAATTGCTTTAAATTTGATTGTACAAGTCTAGTAAGGAGTCAGCCACAACTTTGATCTGTAAGTGCTGTATATCTTCGAGGAAGGGTGGTGACAATATTTGCCCATCTTTTCAAAGTGTTTCCCCTTTCAATCAGACACACTTCTACCTTATCTGGATTCGGTCTGACTATTTATCTAGAGAGTTGCTAGTATGCATTTTGACATGGTATAAGTGATGGCAGTTGCAGTGCTTGACAGTGAGTGTACAGGAAGACAAACAAGACAAGGTAAGCTTGGGTGGACAAACTTCACAGTAACTCTGAGATAACTTGTATTAAGCCAGAACTCCCTTCTAGATATTTTGCCACCACCCTAGCAAAATCTATAGCCAGGACATGTACTCTGAACACTTAGCAAAAGGTGCTCTCCTGGCAGGAGCAAACCTGCAAGACTGAACTTAACCAGTGGAGTTGGACCAACAGAGATTCATTGGCAGAGCCTCCTAGTGGAGACCTTCTGTATAACACATCATGATACAAAATCCATCAGAAGACACCCTCTACTTTGGCATAGCTATACCTACCCTGGGTTGTTGCTAAGTTTTTAACAGGTTGTGCTGGCTAAGAGATTTTTTTTTCCCATACTTCTGTCCTCTGTAAATATGCATGTAAACCACCGCAGTACAAGCTTGCCTTTCAGAAGGGCTGAACATCTCAAATAAGAGATTTTCATAAGCCCCAGAACGCTTGAAAGAACTAGAAAGAAGCTTTCCAAACTGAATAAAACAGACCCCACTTTGGCACCCATGAAAGCAATAAGAATCTTGGTCAGTCTGTGACTGAAATGGCCCAAAGGAGCCAAGTTCAAGAATCTGTCCCTGCACAAAGCTGCTAAGTCCAGAATACATCCTTTATTGCTGTGGCACCATACTTAGTTATGACAAAATCACCACTAGATGCATTTAGCTTCTTATATGATATTGATAAAGCCAGAAAATTCTCAGATTGCATATCTGAGACTATCAGCTGCTTAATGTTCCTTCTTTTGAGTGCTGGCTTGCTGTTCTTTGATTCTGCCAAGCACACATTCTTGCTGCCATTGAGGTCAAGAGGAGTTTATTGTTACAGGTGGCCACAGCGATTGTACCTACAGAAAATGGTAAGTTGAGAACCTGTAGTGCAAAATTGACTCATAATGAACCAGAAAAACATAAGCAAGGATTAAGAACAACAAAATATATGCTGGTCAATATTTCTCTGCATTATACTATTGCTGAGAGGATGTCTGTGAAAGGGATATAACATTCATGTGTGTTATAAATAAACACTTCTTTTGCCTTAGCTGAAGATTTGTAAACTGAAAATAGCGTCCCTCTTGTGTGAGGAAAAGTGCTGTAGATTGGAATGATTCAGGGAAATCTACACAAACTTAAACTATTCTCAAAGACAGAGAGGAAGTCCCTGAAAAATTTGCCCCTAAAATCACTACACTGATTGCACTTGGTTATTACTTCATTTTCTCTTCCTGCACTTCATTTTTATTCATCAGTTTTGCAGTCCCAGGATAATCAGTGTTTGCTGTTCAAGAAACTGCTCATTCCACAGTGAACATAAGGAGTATTTTCTGCAAGACTTAGAAGTATGCAAAAATAGGCAAACTGTATGTTCAGTTATTTGGTGGGCTGAAAGTTAGTTAATGGCTGCTGTGCCCTTCTAGTTTGGGAGGTTTCTTTTCTGTCTTTGTTTCAGAACATAGCCTAGAATTACTGGATTCAAGTGGGTATCCATTAAAACTGAGACATCCAACCCTTAAGACAAAGAGTTCTACTTTTATTTATGGATAGATTTTTTGCAAATATCAGATAATATAAGTTGGAAACCAGAAATATAGCATGTCGGTAATTTCTTTTATTTGGTGTTCAAGACATTTAGGCAAGAAAGGGAGAGAGATGGGGGGACTGGACAGATGATGGGGAGTTTTAAAATGTCTGTTACATTTCTAGAATTCCTTTCCTGGTAAGACTTGGAAACCTCACAGCTGCTGCCCTTTTGCTTGTGCGATTATTTCTCCAGCTGTGTGGAAATGCTGCAAAACCATTTTGTGACCTGTCATAGAAAATATTTTGACTCAACAATCACAAACATAGAAGTTCCTGCTGAATGGTATTGCCTAACTCTGGTGTTTGAGTGGATAAAAAAAATATTGTTGATTCTTAATTATTGAACTGAGGTATTAGAATTATTTTTTCCAGCAAAGTTGCATTTTTTATCCTTTCAGGAGTTTCACACCTAGGCCTTTGTATCTCCTTCATGCTTTAAAGCCTGAATTAAGGGAGAGGTTAAAATGCAGTTTAGGGTTTAGGGGGAGTCTTTAACCTTCAGTGGAGACTGATTTCTGACCCTATACTATGTGCAGGGATAACTGCCCTGCAAATCAGATTTTTTTTTTTTTTGAACAAGAGACTGTGGGGGGGCTAACCAACTACCTGAGGAAATTAAGATGGAGGAGAGGGAAAAGTGTTCTAGGGCAGCTGTGACACAGGAGAAATCTGGGAAACTACTGCAGAGAAGTGGTTTCTGTGTTCTTAGTAAGTTATTCCTCTGACAGTTTTGTCTTCTTTTGCAAAATGTGTCAGAGAGATACAGTTCAGCTATTTTTCAGACAGGTCTGACTGACTGCTGGACACTTGGCAAAGTGAGGGGATGCTCCATGATGGCAAGTGGCTTCTGAGTTGCCAAGTAAAGCCAATGGTCTGCAGCACGGTGGGGAACAAAGGCAGGCTCACTTCAGCTCCCCCTGTTGCCATAAGAGGAAACCAGAATTCTTTTTAACTTTGCTTTCATTCAAATCTTTCCTTTTAAAAAATATTTTTGCTTAAACACTTCTTGCTTCCTAATCAGTAGGCTGTTACATTAAAAAAAAAATTAAAAAATCTAATACTTTAGCATAATTTAAAAGAATCAAGCTTCCAGACTCTTTATCCCAAATGTGTATTATAGGCCTTGACAATGCTTGTCAAAACAGTGATTAATCTTTCACAATTACATTAAAAAACCCAACACCCAAAACCAGCCAACCAACCAAAAAACCCTAAAAGGAAGTCTCATTACTTGTCTTCACAACCAAGTGTTGGTTTTCTACCTTCTTGTGATGTTGCAGCACATGATCAGGCTATGATCTAAAAATGTTCCTTCTCTCCATAGTTAGTCTTCAGGACATAAGCTAAGGTTGGAAAGATCAAGAGGAATCCTGTCACACACACAGAAGTATAAGAATGACATTGGAGACCTGGCTAAGTGAACAGCAGTGTTCATCATTTTAACTTATGTCTCAAAATGTTGGCTGTGCCTGAAGTCAGGAAACTAGGCTAAAATTGATGGATTTTTTTTGATAGGAGATTAGGCAAACCTACTGCTGGTAACAGTTACCCACAGATTTCCCAGCCTGCCTTTACAAAGACATTGAGGAGGAGATGTAAAATTTGGTAAAACTGATTTTCAGACAGATGCTTTCCCAGCACTCTTAGGAATGTCTTTAAGAAGGACCATTCAATCCTCCCAGAAAAAATGGTGTTGCCTGGCTTTTATTTCTTATAAGAAAAGGCTCCCAAGGGTCACTCCTTTTCACGCTTTCCAGTAATATTTGCACATACAAGAAAATCCCAGGGTGAGAGACTCCAAACTGACAAGGCACATTTTACAGTTATATTGGTTTAATTTCTTAGAAAAAAGTAACTTTTTTTCTGTAATTTGCTTCATAATCTGGCATTTAAGGCCAAATATTTACACTGGAAAGAAAAGGGCAGCCAAATTAATGGAGGAATTATACTGAATTCATTGTGATTTCTCAAGACATTAGTGGGTGCAGAATTAGGCTGTTGCAACTATTTTCAAAGACTCTTATTTTGAAAAGTGCTGAGCTTCACAGTTACTCTAGAGGCTCTCTATGGAGTTAGGATCTAAGATAATAATCAGAATCTGACCTGATGGTGCTCTTGTTCAGTCTTTCAGATTTGCACCCAATATTCCTGACTGGTCTGCATTTTCACTGGAACTTGTGGGAAAAGTAAAAAGAAACATGCTTATCAGAGACTAGAAAGTGAAAATCACAAATGAATGCTATAACTGGGATAAAATCATGAATGCATTTCTTTCTGTCAAACCTCCTATGAAAAAGTATGGTGAGGTAAACCAGGATATAGATTCAAGTATGGGTGGTCATTCACTTGCCTTTATCCAGAATCTCAGTAGTAAATGTGGTTTATCAAGGGATAAACCTTGATGTGGCACAGTGACTTACTCACCTTTCTATAACTCTTAAGTATCAGAAGTTGATACTGTACAAAACATTTTCAAGGAGAACAGTGGATGGAGCTTCTCAGGAAATCTATGTGCCAGAGAGGAGCCATTTGATAGGCTACCTTGTGCCTGCAGACTGCATATTTGTAACAGAGAATAAGTTGTTTTGCCAAAGAAGAGGAAAAGGAAGAGGAAGAGGGGCTAAAAGGAAATAATTTTTACCTAAAAACAGTCAACAAGTTCAGTTTAGATGTCCTAAAGTATCTAAGACATCCTCATATGTCAGAGGCCCTGTGAAAGATTTCTGGAAAGACAACTGAAGGCAGTACTCTAAGGCATTTAAATGTCTCTGGACACCTATGTTTAGATGAGTTAATCCCCTCATCTCACAGTCAAATAAAGCAGTGGAAGGGATCTGGTGAGCAGAGAGACATCTGAGATGGAAGGACAAGCCCTGCAGAAGATGGCCAGAGTATACCTACAACAGTCTGTTCTAGAAACCCCACGGGATTAAACAGCTTATTACAGGAAAGGAAAGGAAAGGAAAGGAAAGGAAAGGAAAGGAAAGGAAAGGAAAGGAAAGGAAAGGAAAGGAAAGGAAAGGAAAGGAAAGGAAAGGAAAGGAAACAGTGGAGACAGATGAAGAAGGGAAAAAAGAGAAGAACTTTGTTCAGAGTATGGGCAACCTAGTAAAAGGCAAAAACAGGCACTAGAGAAGCATGCCTTGGAAAGGGGATATGAAGGGTGAGGAGCAAAGAAAAAGGGTAGATTTAATTTGGAGAAACATGTACAATCTACCAAGTTCAAAATAGACGAAGTAATGCACTTTGCTCCATAAAACTAGTTTCAAGTACTTTCTAAACAATTTCCCTTGAAAATGTTACATCACTAGTTGCAACAGTGATGCAGAACATGCTCTTAAAACTTTTCCTAATTATTTCATAAGATTTCAGAATCCCTCAGTTTCTTTTTGTCACTTCCATACCACAGCAAATATGTTCCCAGAAAATGAAATTAAAAGGACATAAAACTGATAGTCTTTAGGAAGAAGTAGGAAAAGGCCAAAATACTACATTTTTTTCATTTTTTCCCTTAAGAAACCAGTGGGCAAAATTCTCCTGGGAGTTCCCTCTCTGAAGTAAGGACAATTACAATGATGTACTTAAGGCAGAAAGATTCCCAGTTGCCTCTAATTGTATTTTGATTTCTACTATTTTTTATGGTTCATTTTTCTTTGAAAGTAATTATTAATGGAATGAGTCTGAACAGCTTGAGCCTTTCTTAGTGATGTGGGTTAGGAAGTACTATCATTTGAACTGATTACGTGTGCACATTCCACTTATTAAACTGTAATACAGAATACACTGTACACACTGAAAAACACACAGATCGCATATGTACTTGTAGAAGACTTGCACTTGATAACTAGAGACATCAGGCTTGCTTAGTGGTCACCTGGGAGTAATTCCCACATTACACAATACATATCAGTTACACAAATCCCATAAAACTGGAATTAAGATTTCAACCCTATATTAAGGTATATGACATATTTTCACCTCTTTTAAAAATGAAAGAGAGAGCAAAGAAATTTTTCTTAGGAGAAAATGTGGGGTACATTTTACATTACAAACCCCTCCTTACCTAGGCAATATGGTATTTTGCCCAGTGCTCTATGTCAGGAGGCAGCAATCTGTCTGAAAGGGTTGCAGGATGTAATTTTTACCCCAACATAGAGATTAAAACCTATCTAGTGAAAATACCCCAGAATCCAGGACACATTGCACCTCCAAGAGATAAAATTTTACTGATGGCATCTCAATTCTTTATGAGACAATGATTTTCATCTCAGTTTAGATTTAAACAGAAGCAGGGAGATATTGCATTTTACAGATCTCTCTTTTATGATGTTGCTTCTAGCTCTAGATCACATACCATGAAAAAATACCTGTGTGCCATTTCTGGCATTCCTGCATTTCTTGCTGATCTCTGTTGTGAAATGTTGCAGCATTTAGATCTATACTTGGTAAATGCAATGTCTCAGAATAAAGTTTTATTATGCACTGTATGTTTCCTATATAAGAAAAATACAAGCTCCTAACAGTCTCTATCCCTTATCTTATTCTTATGCTCAGTTTGATGAAATGATAGGGACTAGCCAAATATTAACGATATTTAGAGCCTTTGAAAATGCCAAGGCTGTTTTGTTTCAGGCCAGAAATTATATGAAAGCATTTTCTTATTGAAAAAAAAATCTTTAGAAGATGGATTGAATGCCACATATATGGAGGGTGGTTTATTCTCTGGTGAACTGTACTAAAAAAGCTCAAAGCTTCATTTAGTAATGCCCAGCCTGCTTCTGTTAGCCTGGGTCAGTTGCCATGGCATCTGCACAGCTCTTTAAAAGGAACCAAAAGCCAATGTAATCTACATCTGAGTCAGCTCAGCGACTGACCTAACAAAAATACTGTTGCCTGAAACTGGGTGCTCCTAGTTGATTTTACATGAAACGTACTGGTTTAAGCCAGATGATAACACTACCATGGCAAGATGGTGTATATAACAGTTATGAGCAATAAAATAATTCATTTAGCCACTGGGCTTGTCAAAAAATTAGAAGGTGCATCTGTGTCATAATATCAGGTGTCAGAGAAGCTGGCAGCTAAAGACTATACACTAATGCTCAAACAAGCACTTCGTACTCAGAGTAAAAGGACTTCACAGGTTTTGGTTTTGTTATTTTTTTGTCTGTTTGGTTGGTTTGGTTGGTTGGCTTGTTTTTTTTTTTGTTTGGTTTTGGTTTTGTTTTGGACAATGGCTAAAACCTCAGGTTTGCCTTTGCTCTGATGTTTCCTAAAATAGACAGATAGGAAGCATAGGTTTGCTAGGAAGGAAGGAGGTGACAGAGACTCTGGTCACACGACTAGGGCTAATGTGGCACATTTACATTCAGTCAAGTGATGGAGAAGATGTTTGTTCAGGAGACAACCTTGTTCATCTTCAAAGGGGACATCTGGGGTCCTTTTCTATTAGTTCTTCATTTCTCAGAATGTGTAGCATCTCATTCAATGCCCAGACTTACAGATTTTGTGAAGGCAGAAAAGTCAACATGAGAAACAATGGTTTTGTTTCTCAAGCCTCGAATTGGCCCTTGTCAAACTAATTTTCTTGCCAATAATAGAAAAAGAGTGTAGTGCTTGAATGTGTGATAGCGACAGCCAGAATTCATAAGCACATGGAGAAATTCCTCCTAAACCTTAAGAGCTACTATTGAACACCACCTCCCATAAAACATACTGGACATCTTCTAATTTAGTACAACACACTTTCTCTTCCTAAAGCAATCACTGTTAAACTTTATTTGCAGCACATGAAAGAGAAGGGTAGTCTTGTCTTTTAAATTCTAATTTTTACAGTATCATGAGTGGTTTTTTAAATATACTGGAACTAAAACCTATTTCTTCAGTCATTCATAGCTATTATGAAAATAATAAAAAGCATATGTGGTTACTAAATGGAAGTAATAGGGAGTGTCCCTGGGTCATCTGCTCGTGCCTCACTCAGCCTCCAGTTTTAAAAAACAGGGACTGGACATATCCTACTGCTAATGCTGCTCCTGTTACCACTTTGGTCTAGAGAGCTAGAGATGAGCAACTGCATCTGCTAAGGAAATTTCTTTTGCTCCTCAAACCCTCAAAACCACAGAAAGTGCTCCTAGCCTTACAGCCAGACCTCAGTCAGGAAAAAGATCTCAGATGCAATCTAACGTGTTTGTAATCTAGGACAAAGATACACATGTTAAGTGAACCAAAACCTGCCAGTTTTGGCCCTGTGATACACAAGATGTCTGCACGCCTACTAATGGAAAGAGCATGCAGGCAGACACATGCAGGTTCCTTTGGAACATTCTGCCCACTGCAAGAGAAGAAATCTGCCTTTCACATGAAGTCATTTTGCCAGTGTTTTGAATAGTATTTTCCGCATGTTTTTTCTATGAGATCAGCAGTCATGCCCTACTGTTCCACATTATCAGCCTTTTTTTTCCACTCTGTCTTTCACATTAGCAAATCAGCCAGCTCTGAGATCATATTACGTAAGTTTCTTGTTTTCTTTTTTCAATTTCTGTGTTTCTTTAATTAATAGGAAGTGGCTCTCCATTATGGCCTAGCGATGATAAATGGCTTCCTTTCCGCATTTATGCATGGCTCAGCTACAAGCCCATTGTTCCTTGAGCTGCTCTTTCCCAGTCCTGCCAGACCCAGGGCTGTTGTGTTTTGCAGAGTAAAAACCATTCCAGGGACAGGACAACCTTATCACAAATGCATTTGGTCCTCAGCGGCCAGAGGCCCTTGTGACAGAAAACTGTTTGCATAATGCAAAAGCATTTACTGCACATGATAAACTTTGAATTGTAATTTTGGCTTTGACTGGAAGCTAGATCCTCCTGTAAGTAGGAGTTGTCTCACCTAACATTAATAAACTGAAATATAGTTTGCTGAGTTACTGAGGTTTATTCTGTAATTAGTGTGGAGCAGTATTCAACCCATATGAAGCGGATGACTTTTCTCAGGAGATGGCTACTTGCCACTGGCTATAGAGTAAACTGAAGCCACTACCAAATTAAACATCTACTTTCCAGGTGACTGAAGTGCTATCATATGAAAAAAAAAAATCTTACAAGGTTTGCTGCACCAGTTGAAGCCTGATCTATGTGCACAAATGTCTTCCTTACACCATAGCCTAAGATATTCGATGCTACTACCATTTTCCATTTTGAATCTGTTATATGAATTTCCTTTTCTTCTCTTATCAGTGGAACTGGCAAATAATTTGCAACTAATTACATACTTTGGTGAGATAAAAATTTTGGAAACAAACTGTGAGTACCTTCCAATTTTCCTCCAATGTATATGCTTTTCAAAGTTCAGTGACTGCATCATTTGCAGACAATTGAGTAAGGATATTCAATACTTAAAACAAAGGCTATGGGTTAGTCTGGTTTGGATACATTGGATACAGAGTATTTTCCCTGTTCTGTGGCAGAATAACAACTAGTGGCTATTGCAGTAGCTCATCTGACTGTGTTCAGCTGCCTTAAAAGCATGGTGATCTGTTACAATGACTCAGTTGTATGGCAATCACTTTGAGCTGAGATGGAATAATTTAATATTCTGAAACATGATTGCTTTAGATTGTGTTGTCTAAAAGTTATATTTCATAAAACAAAAAAAGAATGTTTTCTGCAGATGAACTCTAATATACACTTAAAAGTTCATAGTTTCTAAGATCATTATTAATGATTTTCTACAATATTCCTGAAGAAAATATGTAAAGGAGAAGGGATATATTGTAAATTCATTCATGATTCTATGATTACTTTTGTTCAGCAAGTTAGAAGCTGAGAATTAACACTGAACTAGTAACAGGCTTTATAAAACAAAATGAAATGTTGAATTGTTATTACCTTATAACAATTACATTTCTTCTGAAAGCAAATGTGGACAATCATTTGGCTGTCTCTGTTACTGAAGATGTTATGAGGGCATGGTCATTTCAAACCTAGCAATTCTTGCTTGCATATAGAAGTCTAAAGATCATTTCAGATTTTAGCTTGGGAAACTAATTCTTGGCTCCTGCAGTTATTTTTACAGGGCTAGAATAGTTAGAACTAGGTGGTGTCACAGAACAGAATACAATTGTACCAACTGTTAAATAGAGATGCTTACTGTCAAAGCTTGGGACACAAGAGCCCGTAAGAAAGCAGTCTACATTTCGTAAATGCTCTTAGTGCCTTCACTGAAAATGCTTTCCTGAGAGTCCTGGCCACAGCATACTTCCATAGACTATGGAATCTCTTTTTCCTTCCTAGCCTTGTCTTCATGTCTGGCTAGAAAGTGAGTTGCCTTCTGATAGGCAGTTCTAATGCATTACTTCTTTTCTGTCCTGTCTGTTTAAATTTTGTTATTCCACATTTCTGTCTTGTGTGGGCTGAGATTTCCAAGTCTGTGTTCCTTGCAATGGAGCAGACTACTCAGCCAGCTGATCTTTGCTATTCCCTATATTAATTGGTCAAAAAATCCAAAGGGTAGAGCTCTGGACATATTCCAGTTAGTGAGATGAGTAAGGGAAATGGGAGGTGTCAGAACTGATACTTGGGTCTCTGGCAGCTGAATGCTACAGCAGCACATGCTGATGAGAGATACTAGACAGAGGTTCTGTTCCACAGAGGTGTTCTGGTAAGCTGATTTAGAAGCTGTACCTAGACACAGCTCCAAACAAACAGGGTCCTGAAAGCTGACTCCAACTCAGCAACCCAGTGACCATTCAGCTAGACTTAGAAAACATTTTGTTCTAAAGCTTTTAGTGACTTCTACTTTCTAAAGGAAAATGACCACTGAGATATAATGCATATTGTACTCAACAGAGGAAAAGATGTGGTGATTTCTTTGCTGTCTGAACAGGTTCTTTTAATACTGAATCCTTGTTGGTAATTTGACAGTGATACTTATAAACTTCCACAGGTTTCAGAAGTTACTGTCCAAAGAGGATGACAGGTACTATTAGCACACTTGAAAAAAAAAACAAAAAACCTCCACACTGATTGCTCAGCATTCTTCTTTGTTTTAATTTTCAGGTTCTCTGGAGGAAGCATGTTATAACCACACTTACAGAAATTCCGTTTTGGTTGCAAGACCTTTGCCCATTCTTGAGGGAGCTATGCCAGCACTGGAGTAAAGTTACATCCAGAACTGTAAGGGAAGTAAAATATACAGGAACATTACTCTTAAAAAAAAAATAAAATCTGTAGGAATCTGTCAGTATCCTCTAAGGTTTAGAAAACCTCTGAAATGCCTTCTTCCAAAAGTTCTGTTGAAGTTTCCAAAGCTCCTTCTCCAAGGCCCTGTAGGACTAATGCAAATTTGTGAGATCACACATGTTTAATTTTTTTCCAGTAATGCACCAACCCCAACAGGGGCTCTTACTAGATAAAAGAAGCTTCTTCAAAAGTAGTAGTTTTCAGGAAACCTTAGTAATGAAAGGCAAGTTGTTTGAAAATATGTGACTAATTCAAATTATTAGGTAACCAAAATTTCCTTATTCACTTGAACAGGGAGGTCCATCAGCCTGACCACTGGTCAGATGCAGCAGATCCACCTTCTATTTGAGAAATCCAGAGACATACAGGATTAATAAAGTAATTCCGAGGTTTTAGGACACTTGATTTTATCTGACCTACTTCAGTAATGACTAGAAAGCATTATCATCACTGAAAGTGATTGTGTTCCCATTGATGTCCATGGTAGTTTTCTGTGATTTGAATGGAGTAAGTTTGGTTTTGTTTTTTTAATGAAGAATGATGATGGTCTTACTCCATTATCTGGAGAAATCAGAATGCTCCAACATAAAGAAATCCAGTCCAACAAGAAATATGATCATAAGTCAGATTGGAAAAGCGCAAACATCAGAAGCATATATGATCTGTGGCAGTACCAATGAATATTCATTCTCCAGGCTTGTCAGTCTAGTATCCTTCACAACTGTAGAAAGTGTCAGAAACAAGAATGAGGCTGGGAAGATTTCCATCCTTACTATTGTATAACATGTACAACACCTGGAAATGCCTAGGATCACAATAACAACTCAGAATATAGCATTTTTGGTTTTTGTTTTCTGTTTTAATGAACAGTACTAGTACGAGGATTCTTGACTCTTATTAATCTGAGCAACAGAGACTGGCAAATATTATGAACTTTTCTGGAGAAATTCACTTAAACTTTGCTTCACTCAGACTTAGAGCATTTCTGTTTATTTGCTTTGGTTACTTTCTTACTTACAGGGCCAGTGTCAGAGTGAATGTCAGCCTCTGAGACTATTAAATGATTGATAACTAGGTTATGTCTACAAAGTAAAAGAAAAGGACATTTAGCTAATGCAGCTATATTGCCCCAGTAATACTCAAGTATCTATGTGCACCACTGAAAGTGGATTTGTAAATCACACACCAAAACTAGGAATTGAATGTCTGATTCCCCTGGATCTTTTGCACATTTTCTTTTCTTCAAGTTTCTTTTTTTTTTTTTTTCATTCTTTAAAACAGTTATTACACAAAGTAATATAAAAAGAAAATTTCTTAAGAAGATATTAGGAAAAAATACACTTTACACTCTCTCCCCAGATAATAGTATTTAAGAATCTTATCTGCACTGGGACCCCATGAAGTGATGATTTGTGCTATGTTTTGGACAGTCAGTTTTTCTTCTGAAGCTTGGTGACAACTTTTGTTTGCTGCAATGTTCATAATGGCACAGTGTAATCAGAGCAAGGCTGCACAGACTTACCAAACCACCCTGTAGTGTCTAGCTGTGTGCTCGTACTCTCCTGCTCGTCCACCCCTTAGAACTGGACAAGGTAGTTAATGCTGGTCTGCTCTGTTTGGGCTGTGTTCACACAGTGTCTAATCCCATATGCGTACACCTAGGTCTCTAACTTATATAACATATAATAATAAAAAAAAAGCTCCACCTTTTACTTACACATAAAAGGCAACGAAAACTAATGGAACTAGTCACCTATAAAATATTCACAACAGGAGAGCTTTGAAGTTAGTTTTGAAGACAGGTGGAGTCTCAACTCCCTAGAGAAGCCTAGTTCTGAGAGAAGAGCCTGCCTTTAGCTCAGCCCAAGGTGAAATTTCGGTAGGGAACAGTGAAACAGGAAGGCTGGCCATTACAAAGGAAAGGGACAGTCCCTGACAGTCCACATGTTTTGTACCCAGGCTGGCTGGGTTAGATGCTGGCCCGCTCCGGCAACCTGAAAATTCTGCATGAGTAAATTTCAATAGACAAAAGGAAGTTTTCACAAAATGAAACAGAAAAAAGTAACCACCCATGCTTCTTGACTTCCTGAAGTATTTACCACATGATATTATTATTTGTAGTTTACAGGGTACTACAGTTTTTGCAGCTGTGCCAACTTCCAGATGTTACAAATGAAAGAGGTGCAGGTATTGACTGGGAGTATGGATGCTTAAACAGTCACTTTAACAGTGAAAGGTTCTAAAGTGACTGGAGTAGGTCACATCTGAATCTTTTGTGTTAGCCTGTCTACACACCCAGGAAAATGCGAGTGCTTTCATTTGACCCATGTGTTTTTCTTTACAGATGAGAGCTAGAATTGAATTTGAGATGAAAGCCCTTATTTTGGAAACCAGTTTTCAGCCACAGAGCACTCTCTATAACCTGTGCGAAGGTTGAATAAGCTCAGGTCACCTGCAGCTGCAGCACTGGTATTAGACTACAATGCACTCATTTAACAACAAAACATGCTGTGACCTTGTCTTTGAACAGGGCTTATTTCAGCATAGCATTAAAGTTGAAATTTCAAAACAGCATATCCCTCTGTTAATGTTTCCTTTAGCCTTTGATGTCTATTTACTGTTCCACATACCTGTTGCTATTTCCAGTCAGAGAGCATTTGTATGTATCTAAGCGTACACATATCTAAGAGTATACATATCTGAGAGACTTATTTCTGTATGGATAATATAGGGGGTAATTTTAGGTCTAGAAGACATACTGAGAAGTGGATGGGCTGTCAGAAGAATTATAAAACCATCTGTGTGTTTTTTAAATCTAAAGGACAGGTTCCCATTAAGCAAAGCTAGGTTCAGCTTTAAATCAGTGCCAGGTAGACAAGGCTTCTCTGATCCCTCTCCCACCCTTCCCATTTTGTTCTTCTGGCCAGCTGTGAAACAAAAAATTGTTCTGAACTTGCAGAAACTCTGGCAGTGGGACAGTATGGTAAGGAGCTCTAAGGTGAATGTTTCTATATAGCTGAAAGACTAGATCAGTGCACAAGGCATGTCAGAGTCTGGTCCATTGCCAAGAAGATAACCTACCAGTTGGTATTCTGAAACTCACTTGCATTAAACAGTCAGGAAGATGCTGTGAATTTTAACATTGTATAGGCTCTGACCTTGTGCCAAAATAAGCTCCTGAAATAGATGCACAGGACAGCATCTAAAACACTGCACTGTCCCAACTGCAGTAAAAGGAAAACACTTTTTTCCCTGTTACTATGTACTTTGGCACATGTCCCATTCAAAGAATTGTGCTCAAAGTACTCTGGAAACACCTGCCAGGAGACTACTTGAGAATGTTGCTTAAACAAGCGTACCTGCCAACTTTCCAGCACTGTTGACTTAGCAATACCAAAAACGCGTCCTATTTTAAAACAGACTTGATGGATAACAGGAACTGGGTTATGAGGACAAAGCACAGAATGTGCTTAAAAATTTGCTTATAATTTTTGAAGCTGCTCAAAGTAACTGTCTAATGTACAGACATTTCAATATATCGCAGTACATGTGGCTGGATTTGAGACAGGAACACATATGTAATAATAGTTTGTATTGGTGTTGTGTCAGTAGAGGAAGGATATGTTTTTCCTGCAATAATTTACTCTAAAAGGGCTTCCACATTATTTTATGCTGATAAGACATCTTTTTTTAAGTCTGTGTGTACAATATTTTTAGTAGAGCTATAAAAATTTGCCAGGGAAAGCTTTCAAACAGAGTGTTTGCCAGATTTGTCCACTGAAAGAAAGAGAAGGTGAAGAAAGATAGAGAAAAATCTCCGTTTTACACACTGAACATGCACAAATATACTGGCAAGGCCAGAGTTACCAGGCAATGATGAAGATATATTCTGCTTCATTAACATTAATCAATGCATGACAGATGCCAAATCTTGTAATGGGGAAACTGAATTTCCTGCCATCCCCACCGCGCAAGTACTTCTATTCTCCCATATAATGTGTTTATTTCCAGACGTGGGTAGCTCAGTGTCCATTTGGTTAAATCTCATCTGGCCACTTTGAAGATTTCAGAGATCTGTTCATCTCTTTGTTCTTGGCTCATTCCCAACATGTCCTTGGGCTGAAAAAAATGGATCTCATAGCAGTTCTCTGGGTGTGAAGATTTGTGATTTTTCTCCCATCCCCTTGAATAGTTCTAGTAATAGTCTCACTCCACAAATTTAATGTCTGAAGGAAACTTGAGTAAACATGGAAAATGGCTCTCTAAAGCATCCTCTCAGGCACAGGAGGGAGGGTCAGCCTCTCTGAATCGATCATTCCCACTACACAAGTCCAGTCATGCAATAACTCCAAAAAAAGTGTACATTAGAGTTCTTCTGACTCATGGGTGTGCCAAAATGCTCAAATCCAAAGTTGCAGTTAACCCCCAAGAACATGCAGTCCGTTAGTGAACATCCAACACCATGGCACATGCAAAGTTCTCTCAAACTGTTTTGCTTTCCCACCATTTCACATTGACCTACAGCAGCAAGGGACATATATCTATACCACCTGCAATGCAGTATTTTGTGAATTTTGAAACTTTGCTCCAACCAGCAAAAATCCAGAAGTTCACTGAAATGTTCTTTATGTCCAGATAAAAAAACAACTGTCTGTTGTATCGGCACAGTATGTAGCTGAGTATATAATACCATCCTGAAATATTTACATCCTTTTTGGGCTGCTTTTTCTCGAGCTGAAGTCAAAGGAGTTTTGCCCAAAGACTACTGACTGTTGGTCTATCTATATCCATCCTCTTGAATGTCAATGTAAAGTCTCTTGCTGACTTCAGTAGGAGATGGATCAAACCTGAAGGCATAATTCATGAGACAAAAGGCTCACAAAATTCAGCTGCAGCTATTCCTACAGTAATCAAATATTGTTTTGGGTAACATTTATTGCTGATCTTTACACTGCAAAGGCACTAGAACCATTAGAACAGAGTTTCAGCTGTTATTCAACTATTTAGAAAACATTCACAAATATTAGACATTTTTTCTTCACCTAGCGTGCTATGGTTCTATTATTCCATCTTCCTTGTTACACAGACATAGATATCACTAACAATTAGAGCAGGCTGAGTATTGTACAGTCAGCTCCATATACAACACTGAAATGCTGAGCTCTGAGCTAGGCTTGAGGACATTTGCCATTTATTTGTGCAAGCATCCATCTGATATGCAGTGTTCTTTCAAGGAAAGAGTTTATATCCACAAGAAAGAAGCAGACCTATGAAAATTTAAAACCTCCCAAATCCTTAATCAACCACTGAAATCCATAGATGTGTGACGGGGACAAGTAAAGCCAATAGAATAAATGCTTAGGTTGTATCGTTAGGTAATCCTTTTTATTCTATGTAGGGAGATTGAATTAGCTTTACATCTGTTTCACTTTCCTAATATGACATATGTGGCTGTCTTCACTGCCATTGCACTGGATAGCACTGCCCTGGATAGCTCAGTACATCTGCCCCCACAGTGGGTTTTTTGTTTGTGTGTTTCTTTACTTTTCTACAGGAACGCTGCAGCATTTGCTCTGTTTTTCTGTCTTCGGCTTCAAGAGACTTTCTTTTCTTCTTTTGAACAATGCAGGAACCAAAACCACAATTGTGTTTCTTAAAAATATGTTTAGGAGGAATAGTGCTCTAAGTAAGGTATTTATTTTTAAAAGCCTCTATGGTATTTTAAAATATTTAGTTTAGTGCACAGAAAATATATGCAGTACTTTGATATTCCTGCAAGGTTCAGATCTCTGACTTCATGGAAGGAAATTTTGTTTTAGTTATTATGAGCTCTTTTATCCATTGTCTAATTCTTGTTTCCTGTATTTTTAAGTATAGGAGATTGAAGAAGTAAACCGATTAAAATCAGAAAAGTGTTATTTAAAAAAGCGAAACATAATTTCTGAGGTGAAATATCCCATACATAACTTTCTTAAGCATAAGATTTTTGCAGAACCCTGGCATTTAAATGCTTTTTAATAAAAGATATTGTGCTTACAAACTCTGAAAGATGCTTGAGATACTTGGCTCAGGTTTGTCTTCTGTGTGCAATGAAGCCTTTCAGGCAACATCATAACAGATACTAAATACGACTGAGAGGTAGAGGCTGTATTCATGCTGTTTGTGATGAAGATCTGAAGCTCACCGTTAATATTGTGCCTATCAAGAACTCAAACAACTATTATGTTTCTTATATTCAATTTTGCATTTCTATATCCACAATGTAGCAACAGTACATAAAGTCCATTCCTTAAAATTGAGGTGCTTTTTTTCCTCAGAGGAACAACATTTTGCAAGCAGTCATTGAAGGTAGTGGTAATCTTTCTTGATAATTTAGTCAGGATAAATTGAAAATGAAAAAATGGGATGCATTATAGACCATAGAAATACAGTAATAAAAAGCAGGGAACTGTATGTACACAGCAAAAGGAACTCTCTCCCACATTACTACTGACCTAGTGTTTTTCTACTGAGGCCAAGAAGAAAAGGAGTGAAAATACAAGGGATACTGATGGGCTAAAATCATGGTAGCACCTGGGAATGGTCAGGTAGGAATTAGGCCTTCTCCTCAGTAAAAGGTAAGGAGATCAGTTGCTCAGCTGAAGAACATCTACACCAATACATGCAACATGGGCAACAGGAGGAGCTGGAAGCCATTGTACAGCAGGAAAACTATGATATAGTTGCCATCATGGACACATGGTGGGATGATTTTCACAATTGGAGTGCTGTGTTGGATGGTTATAAACTCTTCTGAAGGGCTAGGCCAGGAAGGAGAGGCAAGGGGTAGCCCTGTATGTTAATGAGTGTTCTGATTGTTTTGAGCATAATGGTGGTGATAGGTTTGAGTGTTTACAGGTAAGAATCAGGGCCAACAAGGCATATATCACAGTGGGATTCTGTTATAGATCACCCAACCAGGATCAAGAGACAGATGAAATATCCCATAGCATTTATGGGAGAAGTTTCACAACTACTACCACTTGTTCTCATGGGGGACTTCAACTTACCAGATATCTGCTGGAAATGCGATACATCAGAGAGGAAACAGTCTAGGAAGTTCCCAGAGTGTGTGAAGGATAACTTCCTGATGCATCTGGTGTGTAAGCCAAGGGAAGACTCCTTCCTAGACCTGTTTGTGAACAGAGAAGAACTTGTGTGTGATGTGAAGGTTGGAGGCTATCTTGAGCATATTGATCCTGAAATGGTAAAGTTTTCAATTTTGGGGAAAGTAAGGAGAAGTCAGAAGAACAACCACCTTGGGCTTCCAGAGGGCAGACTTTGACCTGTTTAGGAGACTGGTTGACAGAGTCCCTTGAAACACAGTCCCGAAGGGCAAAGGAGTCCAGGAAAGCTGGACATTCTTCAAGAGGGAAATCTTAAAGACACAGGAGCAGTCTGTCCTCTTGTGCTGTAAGATGAGTCACTGGGGAAGAAAGACCAGCCTGACTGAACAGAGAGCTTTGGCCGGAACACAGGAGGAAAAGGAAAGTCTATAGCAAATGGAAGAAGGGACAGGCCACTCAGGCAGACTACAAAGATTCCACAAGGCTATGCAGGGAGAAAACTAGAAAGTCCAAAACCCAACTAAAACTTAATCTGGCTACTGCCATAAAAGACAAAATAAATTTTTCTATAAATACATTAATAGCAAAAGGAAGACTAAGGAGAATCTCCATCCTCTATTGGATGCACAGGGAAATATAGTGACCAAGGACAAGGAATATGCTGAGGTACTGAAAGACTTCTTTGCCTTAGTCTTTAATAGACAACAACCAGTTGTTGTCTAAGTGCCCATCCCCGTGAGCTGGAAGACAGGGCTGGGGAGCGTAATGAATCCTCCATAACCCAGGATGAGATGGTCAATGACCTGCTGCACCATTTAGTCTATGGGGCTGGATGGGATCCAACCAAGGGTACTGAGGGAGCTGGTGGAAGTGCTCACCAAGTCACATCAGTTCTCAGCAGTCCTGGCTAACCAGGGAGGTCCCAGTTGACTGAAGGTTAGCAAATGTGATGCCCATCTATAAGATTTGTAAGGAGGATCTGGGGAACTACGGGGCTGTCAGTCTGACCTCAGTGCTGGGGAAGGTTGTAGAGAAATCATCTTTAGTGCCATCATATAGGACAACCAGGCAATCAGGCCCAGTCAGCATGGGTTTATGAAAGGCAGGTCTTGCTCGACTAACCTGACCTCCTTCTCTGAGAAGGTGAGCCGCTTAGTGGATGAGAGAAACGNAATCTCCATCCTCTATTGGATGCACAGGGAAATATAGTGACCAAGGACAAGGAATATGCTGAGGTACTGAAAGACTTTCTTTGCCTTAGTCTTTAATAGACAACAACCAGTTGTTGTCTAAGTGCCCATCCCCGTGAGCTGGAAGACAGGGCTGGGGAGCGTAATGAATCCTCCATAACCCAGGATGAGATGGTCAATGACCTGCTGCACCATTTAGTCTATGGGGCTGGATGGGATCCAACCAAGGGTACTGAGGGAGCTGGTGGAAGTGCTCACCAAGTCACATCAGTTCTCAGCAGTCCTGGCTAACCAGGGAGGTCCCAGTTGACTGAAGGTTAGCAAATGTGATGCCCATCTATAAGATTTGTAAGGAGGATCTGGGGAACTACGGGGCTGTCAGTCTGACCTCAGTGCTGGGGAAGGTTGTAGAGAAATCATCTTTAGTGCCATCATATAGGACAACCAGGCAATCAGGCCCAGTCAGCATGGGCGTATGAAAGGCAGGTCTTGCTCGACTAACCTGACCTCCNCCGACGCACCTGACCTCCTTCTCTGAGAAGGTGAGCCGCTTAGTGGATGAGAGAAACGCTGTGGATGTTGTTTATCTGGATTTCAGCAAAGCTTTTGACACCATTTCCCACAGCATCATCTTCGAGAAACTGTTTTCTTTCTGTACACTTTGCTGGCTAAAACACTGTATGGATGGCAGGCCCAAAGGCTTGTGGTAGATAGAGTTAAATACAGTTAGCAGCAACAAGTGGTGTTCACCAAGGCTCAGTACTGGGGACTGTTTTCTTTAATATCTTTGTTAATGATCTGAAGGAGGAAACCAAGGGCACCCTCATTAAGTTTGCAGATGACACCAAGTTAGGGGGGTCGGTCAATCTGCNAAGTTTGCAGATGACACCAAGTTAGGTGGGTATGTCAATCTGCTTGAAGGTAGGGAGGCTCTGAAGAGGGATCTGGACAGACTGGATCAATGGGTCGAGGCCAATGGGATGAAGTTCAGTAAGGCCAAATGCTGGGTTACAACCACCCCACACAATGCTACAGGCTTGGGGAAGAATGGCTGGGGAGATGACCAGTGGAAAAGGACCTGGGGGTGTTGGTCAACAGCCAGGTGAATATGAGCCAGTAGTGTGTCTTGGTAGCCAAAAAAGCTAATAGTATCCTGGCTTGTATTAGAAATAATGTGGCCAGCAGGAGAAGGGAAGTGAACATCCCCTTGTACTGGGCACTGAAGATGCTGCAACTCGAGTACTGTGTTCAGTTTTGGGTCCCTCCCTACAAGACAGGCACTGAGGTGCTGGAGTGTGTCCGAAGAAGGGCAACGAAGCTGGTGAGTCAACTAGAGCACAAGTCTTATGAGGAGTGGCTGAGAGAACTGGGATTGTTTAGCTTGACAAAGGCTTAGGGGAGACCTTATTGCTCTCTACAACTACCTGAAAGGAGGTTAGAGCTGGGTGGGGGTCAGTCTCCAGTCAGGGACAATGAGAAGAGGAGCATACAACAGTACAAGCAGCAGATGCACTGTGGGTCCAGGACTCCCTGGATGGCATTCAGGTGGGGCACTCCTGTCTCTCTGGTTGTGGCATGTAGCTCAGGTGACATTTTGTTGACTCTCCACATGCATGATAGCATTAAAGAGTTTTGCTGAAGTCACAATGGTTTCATCTGCTGAAAAAGGCTAATCAGGGTCTATTCCAGCAGTGTGCTACAAAACCGTCAACATTTACCTTTTCAGTTTTAAGAAAATGGAAGTGCTTAAGAAAGCACTAACCTGTTTTCTTAAAGGACATTTTATTTATCAACCTGCTGCTTTGTAATGTTGTCTGTTCCATCCTGATACATTTGCAGATGCAAAAAAGTTGCATTTATTTACAGATTTTACTTCTTTAGCACTTTTCTTATTTGCTGCACTTTGACAGGCAACAATAACAGTTTACTGGGAATAAAATACCAGTATTGAAACAGTTCTGACTTTTTTTTTTAATGAAGATACTAATGAATGTGGAAAATGTCTCAAGTGAATTGATTCTTCTCAGAGGGACTGAAGGAAATGACAAGGGAAATAGGTATTAAAATAATCTATTCTTATGCTCTAAATTTCCTGATCTCCTGGAATTTTTCATAAGCTGAAGTAAAGGAAAAGCCTCACAGCTGGTGCATTTATGCATTTTAGATGCATATAAATAGGAATATTGATGTTTTAAAATACCAACATAATTTTAAAACAGCAGTTTCTAATTGCAGATGATGTATGCTTCATGTGTTTCTTGGCAGCTTCATTTGGAATAGACACAGGGACCTCAAAAAGTGTAGGGTTTCATTAGAAAAAAATAAGCAGCACAGACTGCTGTATATATTGAAGAGCTTGCCAAAGCTATGGGAAATCAGAGGAACAGATAGGCCAGACTTCTTCCCTCAAGCTCCACCTCTATGAACTAAAACCAGGAACATTTGCTGCCCAGGACAGGACTACTTTATTGAAGAAAGCTGTTATGTGCCTAGGTAAAAAAGAACAGTATGTGCTTAGGCTAAGCCAATGGCCCAAACTCATTTTCCATAAACAAGGCTCTGCTACGGAGACATAACTCTTTAATCGTGTCTGGATGACTTCATTTGCTAAGCACTTAAGAGCTTGCCATAGACCATGTGATTCACCCAGCTCCATTCACTCTGGAGAGCAGCTCTCCTTTTGACACTGAAGCTGCAAAATAGGTAATTTATCAAAGCAGCAGAAGTACTTGTCCCACTTGATCATGAATACCCTAAAAGCTATAGCTCTCTTCCAGGAAAAGTCTTTCCAAAGCATTGTATTTAATTGATTTTTATTCTTTTCCCTTTGTTTTAAAATAACCACAAAACTACTTCCAACATAGATTCATACTTATTTACTTATCTCAGCTACTGGATACTGTAGTGAAAAGTACTCATTCTGAATATATAAGAAATTCATGCTTTGATTTCATACCAATTTTATATTTTAGGTGCATATTATGCAACTGCTTCATGCTGCAAATATTTTTAAGTTAAATTTTATGCATTTCTTTTTATTTTTTTTCCTTTGCCTCTTTTCTGCACCCCCTTACTCACAGCATAAAATGTTTTGGTTTTTTTTTATTCCTTAAAAAAATTATTTAAACACTTTTGGAGTCAACGTAATGCTTGCTGGCTTGGATTAAAACTGCAGACCAAAGGCCTTTTTCTGTAGCAAATGTTAAGTTCTGGTAGCTAGTTTTTCCAGCACTGTTTGTCAAGCTATTTTGGAGTGCAGTGGGTTGGGGATGAAGCTAGGAACCAGTGACTTCTTTGTCCTACCTCCCCAGGTGACTTATCTCCACTACACCTCCAGATGGATTTTGAGTACCTTTACACATTATGTCTAGTGACTATTAATATGAAATCTGATCTGGAACATAATTGATGTGAAATTCATCAAAATCTTTAAAGTCTGAATTTGTGATATCTTTGCTGTTCAACAGAGCGCAGTGCAGGGGTCCAGAGTTGGAACAGAGTAAGGTAGCTCGGAAATATTCACTATGGTGCTGCACCACATATGCTTTGAATGACTTGACTTTGTTTTGCTAATACAAATTCATTCATGCTCACAGTTTACACCAAGAGGCCTAGAGCAAGTTTTCTGTTGGTCCTAATCCATTGTCATGTTCTTTTAACAGATCAGGAAATCAAAACAAATACCATGCTCCAAATCTGGAAAAAGCTATGATCTCTTCCAAACAGAAGATACTGAAACAATTTCTTACTCTCACACTTGGACCACAAAGTCCTGGAAATTCAAAAAAAAATTACAATTACAATTTTGTCATATCTGATACATTATCCTTAAAAAATTTAGTTTCAGTATTTTTCTGACCAAAAAAAAAAAAAAATTGGGGGAGGGGGGTGATGGGGAGTGGTGGCAGTCAGTGGAATATTCCAAACTACCTCCTGAGACCTGACTGGAATGTGTGGATTTGGGTCCAAGTATCTCTGGAAGGGATGAGGATGCAGAGTAAATATAGTCCGTGATTAACAGAAATAGCTAAACAGAAATGAGGATGATTGATAGCCAGTACTAAGGAGGTCTTGTATCAATCATAACGTGTCTGTCAGCAAGGAATAGAGCAGTGGTAATGGTAAATTCTGTGGCTGAGCCCTAGGTTGAGGTAGACAGGGGAAACCCAAGGAAGAGCAGAAACCCTCCAGGAGACAAGTCAGTCACCTTTGGAGAGCACTGCAACCAGGAGCATGGCCAACAGGTCATGCAGCAGTTCACACAGGAGTGCGTGGGGGGCGTGCTTGTAGGTCCATAACCTAGGGAAGTGCTCTAGGTCCCTGCCAAAATGGTGGGCACTCACCTAAGAGCTAAAACCAGTGTTCCTACAGAGAAAAAAGTCTGACATATCCACTCAGATGGACCTGGCCAGGAAGGATACTTTAGTGCAGGCAGTAGGTTGCAGCAAGTGCCTAGACCCTTCTCCTGATGTAAATGCAAGCACTTGCAAAAGATGCATGCAGGCTGACAATCTGTTACACCAGGTGGCTGAGTTGCAAGAAAGAGTCATAAGGTTACACAGCATTAGAAGAGCAGAAATGAAGATAGATAGATAGATAGATAGATTCATAACTATGTTCCTGTAGTGAACACCACTGAGAAGGAGGTACCGGGTAACCCAAAAAAGCAGGACTCTGCTTTATCCTCCACCCTCTAACATCACTGAAAACAGATGTGAAGGTTTAACACCTACAGACACCCATGAGCAAGTGTTACATGGAAAAACTTCACCAGCGGCACACAGTGGATGCCATAAAAAGAAATGATGTGTGCTCATAGTGGGTGGCTCTGTCAAAGGGCAATGAGGCACCCATTTTCTGACCTGACAGGGAGTCATGAGCAGTATGCTGCCTTCTGGGAGCTAAGATCCAAGACAATGTCAGGAGGGTGCCACTACTTGTCAAGAGCACTGACTGCTATTCACTGTTACTCTTCCATGAAGGTATGAATGACCCCTTGAGCCAGACCCTGGGCAGAATCAAGGAAGACTATGAATCCCTGGGTGTGCCAGTGAAAAACATTCTGTTTTAGCAGTTAGAGAAAAGGGGGCATCCAGAAATAGACAAATAATGAATATCAACTCTTGGATATGTAGCTGGTGCCTTTGTGAGGGTTTTGGGATTTATGAAAATGGGACATTTTTGATGACTGTAACATGTTAGGGAGGGATGGAATCCACCTGCCTAGAAGAGGCAAGGGAATCTTTGGCAGCAGGCTGGCCAATTTGTTGAGGCAGGCTTTAAACTGAAGGACACAGGGGGTGGGATCAAAGGTGGCAATGCTCATGCCATCCCATCCAACTGGGGAATAAGCCCAGCCAAGCAGCCCAAAGCAGTGGCAAATGTTTCTCTACTGCCTTCCAAGATGAGAACTAGATGGCCTACCACCTCATGGTTGTGTATGACAGCACCCCTCCATGGAAATCTTGCTTGAATAAGACTTTGAAACACCNAGGCTTTAAACTGAAGGACACAGGGGGTGGGATCAAAGGTGGCAATGCTCATGCCATCCCATCCAACTGGGGAATAAGCCCAGCCAAGCAGCCCAAAGCAGTGGCAAATGTTTCTCTACTGCCTTCCAAGATGAGAACTAGATGGCCTACCACCTCATGGTTGTGTATGACAGCACCCCTCCATGGAAATCTTGCTTGAATAAGACTTTGAAACACCTATACACCAATGCACACAGCATGGGAAACAGGAAGAACTGCACTGAGTGATGGGATGGCTCACATGACTGGAACACTGCCATGGATGTCCATGTACTTTTTTAGGAAAGACAGAGTGGTGCAAGGTGGTGGAGTTGCTCTTTATGTGAGAGCCCACATAG
>VWZY01007191.1:0-25077 GCA_013399075.1 Chloroceryle aenea | reverse complement strand
TTTTTTTTTTTTAAGGATACTGTTGCTGTGTATCTATGCACACTCCTGTAACTGTAAGCTGAGGTATGCATGATAGCATTTATCTATGAGAGAAGGCATAGTCAAGTGAGTGCACTTTAAGAAATGGAAGAAGTATTTAAGATATAAAACTTATCCAGAATGCTAGTGATGAGTTATACTAGTTTATATTTTGCTCTGACAATCTGTTTCTAAACTGCATCAAAACCATGTAAATGTTCTCTAGACCATGTAAGCTGTGCAATTGCTCTATGTAGCAGACACTGTACAAGCCTGATCATGGACAAAATTAGAACTGAAACTCTGGTACCAATTGTGTTTTCAGGGCCAAATTCCTACACAATTTGCTGTACAGATATCAGATAATTTACAGTGTTTCCAAAGGTAATGGACCATGGAATATCTCCATGAACAACATCTCAGGTTCATATGCATGTATACATGCCTTCCTAGATGGTATGCGAAAGCCATGTTGCTTGTATACAGCACATCAGGTAAATGCTGGTTGGAGAATTGACAGACGTATTAAAACTTTGTGTCTTGCAACATCTTGACATTCTGTGGGCTGGCAAACTGCAGGGGAAAACAGTGAGTAGCAGGAAAAGAGCTCACAGGAAGGTTATGGTTAACCTCCCCCTCTACTTTGTCATATCCTCTTCAGTTATTTACTGCTGCTTATAGCTTCCCATTCACCCTGCAATGATACGGGAAAATGTAACATCTGGAAAATTGGTGGAAGTCGCTCTCTTAGCAGTTAACGAACCTGGTTCTTGTCTGGCAGCTGACCAATCTTGCTGTACCTCCATTTAAATTTGTAGAGCTTAGTTTTGATTAAGACTTGCAAAACTAAGTCAAACATCATTTCCATAGTCTCTCACATCTGATACTTCATCTTCTGTAGTGACTGAGCAGAGACTTCCATGTAAGTAGCACTCCTTGCATTAAAAGCTGAATTCTGGGCTCTGTGAAGTTGATGACAAAATACTCACTGCTTCTGACTTTTTTCTGGCTTTTCAAGGATATCTAAACAATTTAGAATGGACATGACAAGTGCATGGTCTTACAGTACAGAGACACACTGACAGGACAGATGAAGATGAATGATACACTCATAAAAATAAGGAACTTTGAATACCCCTTCTTCTGTAGATTTAATTTAAATCAGATCCTTCAATATTGTATGGATGTGGTTTATATTAAAGGGTTTGAGAACAATCCCTAAGCAGTGAATTGGACACTTTATCATTGAAAAATGTAATACAAAAGTGAGTTAAAAAATACAAGATATGAAAGACCTGGTAAAAAATTAATGGTCGTGCTCTCATAGCTCCTAATGATAAATGATGTCTCACATGCAGATTGAAAATCACTTGCCTTTTGCTTATGATGAGTTTTTCCATTTTAGATTACTGAAATGGATAAAGAGGACTTGAAATATTTTTAATTACAGGGAAATTCTGAACTGAAAAATATATCTCACTTCTTTACATGCCTCTTTTTGGTTTTGTGAAAGCTACGTGAAGTGCCAGTTTAAAATCCAGCATATGTGGATTGATTCCAACTTTCTGCAGATAGCAGAAGTTTGTACACAGCTGAGTCCTGTATATTAGCAAATATGGTTATTTGAAACCTAAATATGGGTCCTTTGTACTATCTCTTTGAGTACCGCAAAAGACATAAGGAAGGTTTACATTCTTCCAGCATGAAAGGTACTGTGGGACTGGCAAAGGAGCCTCCCTCATCAGTGCAGGTTGTGGGAATGACCTTATGCCAGCTCTTCTCTCAACACCCACTGTAAATGGCACTTCTGTCAAATAGGAGCAAAAGACACAGACAGAGAAGGGAATACTAAAACTGTATTTTTTTCCTTATGGCCCATTAACAAAACACACTTTAGAGAGGTCTCAATTTACAATGGGAGCCAGGCAGACCTACAAGCACAAAATTACTGGAAAATCAAAGAGGTGGTTTAAAATATCTCTCTCTTTTCCCAGTCTCTACACTAACCACAGTGACTGATATCAAAGAACACAGTTTATGCCACTGTCAGCAAAGATTTTGAAGTTAGAAATTCTGAACTTTTTCATTAGCCTTCTTTGAACAGTAGTTTAATCGTTTGACTTCCAAAGGTCCTTTTCCAATTACTTTTTTCTGCGTTCCTATGATGATTACGGAACAATAGATGTAACAGTGAAAAGAATCAAGTGCCATCAGCTTTTTGGAGTTTTTAATCCATCTTCTGTTTAGGAAACTAATTTCATGCATTTCAGGAAGCAAAGGTGAAGTAAAGTTCATACAAGAAAATGCAGATCAGAATGACCTTCAAATGACCAGATTGCAGAAAACTGCCCTCTTACATGTATTCCCATCATAGTGAAGAGATTCAGTCTATTTTCCTTCCTTTTGCAATCATGAAACTACAAACTTAACACTAAGACATCCCTGAGTGGTACTTTCCCATTTAATTCTTTCCCAAATGCCTTTCAGTCCACACAGCAGTTTAACTGCTTCTTTTAGCTATGTAGTTTTGCACCTGTGCTTCCCAGCATTATACCCCACTTTGGAAACAGATCATCTTTCTGGATGAGAAATTTCAAGGGCATGTCACATACACTGATGACATCTCATTGTCCTTTCCACACCTATTTTGGGCACTGTGAGATTCACCTCTTCACTAATTACCTTTTGATATGCTCCTACAGTTGCCATTATTTCCATCCAAATCCATACACTTAAGTGAGGGCCCAGAATTAGGGCCATCCATATTCAATGTCCTTAAGTACCTCCACAGACAAAGGCGAACAGAACCTTAGGTACAAAGTGTCAGCCAGTAAAGAAGCTACAAGTTTAGACTTGATTATCCGTTTGAAGAAAGTACAATGGAGCTAATAATTTCATGTGACTACTCTGATGCTTGCAGCTAGGTTTGTTTGCATGTTTTGTGTGATCAGAGTGCTTGAAATTTAACGACTAGTATCAAGCATCGCAGGGGATAACATTTTACTTCTGCTTCTGTGGCTGCACAACTACTGGGTGTAACAGACATTAGTGTTTAGTTACCAGAACTTGGTAATTTCTTATTTCTGCTAATTGTACTTTGCCAGTATCAGGTGCAATTGTTTGTACTGAACCATGCACACATTGGGCTATTTGTCTTTCTCACTTAAGGACACTACTGAATTTTCCTGCCAAGACTTTGTCTTTTGCAGTATACATCAGATCAGTGTACTTTGGATTTTTTTTGCCTATAGTCTTGGCTTGAAAGCATAGGTTGAGCTTCTATCAGTCCCCTCTCTTTTTACATCAAATCCATTAGAGTGAAGAGAGTGTCATGAGGTAATCACTGAAGATGCAATTTTGCCCCAAACACCCAAATGATCCAATCACTCCATCCAGCTGCATAGTATTTCTATATGACAGATGGGGTTTTTTTTGGCTGAAAGGAGATGACTGTAAGGAAAAGTGGCTTCCTGGAAAAGCCTGAAGCAAAGGCCAAAGTCTAATGACTTCATATTTGTAGAAGTGGTTCCAGGCAAATTTCTTCTTAAAAGAATCAGTTTAATTATTGCAGCTACAGCCTTTTCTAAGGAAAAGAGACATATAAAGATAAGAGTAGAATAGCCAAAGAGATATGACAGCTTTATTTTCGGGAAAAACATCTTTTTCAAAATACCCAGACTAAGGTTTACCCAGAAATTATTTCTGTGGGTTTTAAGGCTCCTAGAAAGTGGTTTGATGTCTATGAGGTGCAGAGTAGGCTCTACTCAGTACTGAAATGAGTCACTCCCCAGTTCTGATAAAAGTTGAAGGAAAGGGTCTTTTGATGGGATCTGCAAGACTGCATTTTTTTCCAATAAAGGTTACTACTGTGCATTGACTGAAGACATTTATTCAGAGTCCCATGGCTTGCTGGCAATATGATCCACATCAGAGAAATCACCCCATACATGAGCTTTACACAGTAGGTCTTCACACAGTCTGAAGAGCTACTACTCCCCTGTTCACTTTAGGACTCAGGCCACACCAAGGTAAATATTTTTTGGAATTTAAGGACCTCCTTCATAGCAGACTGTTCTGGTCGTATTTTGCTATCCTTGCAAAGGAAGTTTATCTCATATCAGTTTCATTATAAACCAGAACTACAAATAAGGGACTGATTCAGCAAAATAGAAGCATCCCTGTGCCCCACTGGTGCCATCAGCATGGAGAATGCTCTTCTAGGTTTAAAACAAATATAAATTGCTCCAGCCTCTGGGATTCCCAGGATTAAACTACCCAAACCTCCTTGTGGAACAATGAACCCCACTTTCTGCTTTCTATCAAAGTTAACTGCAGACATGGGATTGTATAGACATTGAGTGGCTCTGCTTTACACCATGTCTCTTAGAATGCCACTTTGGCTGTATCAGTTGTCGATTACTGTAATTCTAGGGCCCTTTGCAATAAAGAGATAAATGCTTTGCATTTTATTTCTGCCAAAAGTAGAGAAGTCTTTACAGATCTCACAATATGACCAATATCATTGCAGGTTCTTTTTTTTTTTTTTCTTTAAAAATATATATATGATAAGAAGAGAGGCATCATCCTGCTGGGATCCCACCAAATGATTCTATATCTGCTTTTTTACCTTTAGTGCTTCTGAGAAAACCAGATCAACTAATAGAAAGGGAGAAGGGGGAAAAAATTTAGGTTTTCACTTTAGGAAATAGGTTTTATATCACCTAGCTTCAGCTATCTTGAAGAAAGGCAGTCCAAGACAGTCACAAAGGACTATTCATCCTTTCTTAAGGAGCTGCCTGCCTCTGTTCCTCTGTCTCCAGACAGAACTAAGATATTTCATGCAGTTTAAGGGGCAAGCCTTAAAATGCCTGAAGGTGAAGTGTAACTAATACAACCCATGTATTGAAGCCAAATTCTTGCATAAGAGAAAAAAAAGTAAATTCCAGTGAGTAAGTGAAAAGCTTTATTTTCTTTTTAATGCAGGATACAGTTTTAAGCAGTTTCTAATCTGTTTCTAATATGGGATTTAAATGATGAATTCTTGTTGTCTTACTTGCCTAATAGATTTTGCTCTTATTTACAAAGTGAAAAGTCCTAACATTTTGTAAACATTAAGACGTTATTATGGATATGAATAGACACCAGAGAGACAGATTTCAGGCTGCAAGGTAAATGAAGCTCTGCTGGGCTAAGGGAATATGGCCTGACAACTGAAGCAAGGCAAAAGAGAGGAAGAAAATCTTAAAGATGATTGCAGATAAAATACTTTTGTGACCCCTTTAACTGATCATATTCACTCTGGAGTCAGATTTGTGCAAGTACAAATATAGGCAAAATGTCGAAGAAAATTATTTCAGTTTGGGGAACTGTTTCTTGTGCAGAATACTAAAAATTTAAAGTACCCTTGCTCAGCTTTATATTTTTGATTTGTCTGACACTTTTACAGAACATATTACAATACAACAGTAGTGTCAATTTTGTAGACATGATGGCTGAGCAATATTAGTGTGAGTCTGACTGCTGCCTCTCCCTCAGACTGGCAGAAAGGTTTGCATGCATGAAGACTTGTCTCTGTTCTCCAAGTGTTTCAGTTAGTCTAATGCAAAGTAAGACTTCTCCCTTTTAACTTGTAGTTGCACCTTTAGTGTCAGTGGTTACTGAACAAGACCAAGATCAATGCTTCCCTGTAACAAAAACCTAGCAAGAATTGAATGCATGTTTCAGTCTAGCAAGCAAAAAAGCAGGAGCAGTGCTGTGGGAACACTTCTGCATGCACCAAATGTGAGGAGGACTTTGGGAATAACACCCAACACCTGCAGCCTCACTAGCAGACAGATATTCATGTCTCTCAAAAAATGACTCATACTAATTTGAAAGTGTAGAGGAAAAACTTTGGCAGCACAGTGAAAAACGCAACTCTCCTTCCCTGGAACCAAAAGGCTGTTTCTTACAAAACAGGATATTTGATGTAATTTTAATCTCACCAGGATCATTTCCCAAGATTGAGAAAGCAAAAAAATGTGGAAGATTGGCTAACCAACATCCCTCTGCAAACAAGTGCTATTGAAGAGCTGTAGTGTCACTCATTAATGAACAGATTTGTTAAAATTTCAGATTTGTTAAAAAGCTCTGTTCCCAGGCATTAATGGAAGGAAAAAGGAGACAGTGGGATGCTGGGGGCCGGGGGGGGAGGCTTTGGGGCCGAGATGAAATTTCAAAAATTCTTTTTTTCCCAAAATTATTTTCTGCAATTTCTGAAATAAATTATATTTCTTAATAGAAGAAACAGTTGAAAAATTCCAGTGTGAGAACAGCACAACGTGTGGGCTAGGTTTGTCAGTACAGATGTCTGCGTCCAAAGCTCACACCTTTTAGGATTTGCAAGCAAGTCTGCATCCCTACATCCAATACAGCTACAGTTTATTGTAATTTTGACTGTCAAGGCATTAGCATTCTGCTGTTCCCAAATAAAAGTAAAATGACATCACAGAAAACGGACACTTCAGCTTGCCTCTGGCTATTCTGTGCAGCTGCTGTTGTTGCTAAGGCTGCAATGCTGTGGCTTCTTGCAAAGATATTCTTGAGAATACCACATCAAAAGATGACATTTCTTCTCTGTAGGAATTTCTAGACTTTTTTTTCTTCCTTCTTTGGAATAAAAAAAAAAAAAAAGAAATTTCAAGGGTTTCTGAAAGTGAGAAAGTGCCAAATACTTTGTTTCCAAATAGCCAAAATTACTGATTTTTCAAAAACATTGAAGAAATTGAAACTGTAGACTGTATTAGACTCTTCCTTAATGCCCAGCTCCTAGGATAACAACAGGGAAATGGCAAAGTCCTAAGGGTCCACGGGTGATGTAGCAGACTTGGAGAGTGGGAAATAGCATTCCAGCTCACTGACAAAGGTGTCCAGAGTAGGGCTTTTATACAGAGCAGGCTTTTCAGTTGCCATATTAAAGTCCTGATGTCTATACGAGCAACTGTCAAAAACCAGAAAACAACATCTCATCTCTTCTTTCTCCAAAATATGGAAGGAATAACATTCTGAGCAGAGTGAAATGTTGGAGTTTGAGAACCTGTGGTGGTGGGCGTTGTTGTTGTTGTTGTTTGTTTGTTTGTTTTAACCTGTAAATTGAAGTAAATTTAAGAAGGAAAAGTGTTGACTCTCTTTTTCACTCAAAGTATATGTAAATTACTTGTATGGATATAAAAAGTTGTTTAAAAAAAATATAGTTTGTATCTGGACAATTTCAACAGTGTCTACATGAAAGCCATGAGAGAAGCCACCAGCATGAGCTCTCAGCTGCACAAGAGTGGGCCAAACTCCAAATGGACCAAAGGCTCCTTGGGCTTCTGGCCTCTAAATGCCTGAGACAGTTCCTGGCAGCTATAAAGACCCAAAGAAGTCACATGGTGCTGAAGAAGTGATTGTTGCTGGCGTCTACAACCTCCTGCCAGGCAAACAAGTGTGAAATGATGAAAACCTCTTTAGGATTCACTGTCAGTTTGCTAAAACTGTCAGAGTCCCACAAATAATTCCAGATGTGATGAGTCACCAAAAAATGGTTTGACTGGAGAACATCCAACCCATTTTATTCTTGGGATGGCTAGAAATTCCATCCTACTAGACTTCCTCTTGTTCTTTGACCTATAACAAAACATGGCCACAGCTAACGGAGTCCAAAGCAGCCTGCTTCAGTTGGTTGGGCCTCTGAGCACATTTCCCACGAGTATCTCATTTCAGGAAGTACCACTAGTTTCAAGATAAAAACACCTTTAGCACTGCCACACAAATGAGCTACCACTTTCACTGTGACTGCCCCAAATCTTTGTCCACAGAAACAGAGTTAAAGAGGAGAGATAACAGAAAGACCAACTTATATTAAGGGAATATATTCAAATGTTTTTTACTTTTCAGAATGACTAATGTTTTCAATACATGCCTAAATTTGTTCTACTATTCAGTTTTGGCATATAGAGAAGTATGTATTGGAGTCTTACAGGAAACTATGAGAATGTTTATGATCCCTGGAAAATCAGTTATGTCCCAAAATATGAGTTTGACTAGCCTAGCTACAAGTAATACTGTTTTCTCCCTTTTTTACTGAGGTATATACCTTTATGTGTCTTGTTAAGTGCTGTACCTATCTGTTCATCCAGTTCCCCATAATATGCTCAGGCAAGCATGGCATTGACTGCAGTCTCAGAGACATTAAGTTCCTAGTAGTTCCATGAAGGCTGGGTAGAGTCAGGCTATCAGTGCCTCCTGCCAAGGAAAAAGGTACAAGAGTTATTAGCTACCAGAAAGTCTGCATATCAAAAGCCCCTCTCAATGACCCCCACTGTTGATAAGGCTTGAGCAAGACCTTGCATCTTATGTTTTCAAGTCAACCACCAAAGAAATTAATAGGAAAGTAAGTTTCTTTCCCTTTGATGGTTATGGAAAACCTGGATATTTCTAATAGAAGAAAGCAAGACAATGCTATCAGTAGAATTTTTCCCCCCTAACTTTTAGCAGACCAGTCTTGATCATTTGCTGCTGCTTCTTTAGTACAAGGATTAACATAATAAGGTGTTTGACAGTTTTCCATAGTTACAGACTGGGAGTCAATCTGGCTGTGATAGTCCATGTGAGACAAGGTGAAAACAGCTTGCAAAGACAAAAACTTTCAAGAACTCTATCAGTCAGTCTAACAGGATATCTAACACCTCCATATAGAGTATGCTTCATCTGTCATTACATTGGCATAGTTTGCAGTGATTTGGAAGGAGGTCTTTAAAAAAAATAGATGGCAGAATAACTGCTGGATTTTGTGTGAACAGCAATATTGTTACCTGTGTTGACTGGTTTTGGTAAAGGAAGAAATGATACCAAAAAAAAAAAAAAAAAAAAGAATATTTTGTTATTTTGCAAAATCCTTTGGGCACAAAATCCCCTCTGTATTTTCAATGAAATGATGGATATTCTCATATATTGCACAAAGGAGAAACAGTGAAACCTCAAACCTCCTGCAGAAAGTGAGAAGAGGCCCAGAGCAGATATTGAAAAGACCATTATGATTTAAATAATTATATCTATTTGGACAGCAGAATATTTGAATTGCTAAAAGCTAAGAAAGCGAGCAGGCCATTCCAAGATCCTTAAGCGAATTATTGACACACTGTGTACAATTTGCAAGGACTCATCAGCAGTGTAAATTTGCATTTCCACAGTCAACCCTACTGAGCTCATCTCAGATTAAACAGTGGCATCTACATATGTAATTTGGTGCAGGAACTATTCAAGCCTGTTCTAGTGAAATGTAGTCTATACTAAGGTAGTGAAATAATCATTCTGTCACTGGGTAACTGAAGCATATGCTTCCCCTATTTGTGATTTCTATCTATGGGTGGGCCCATTTCCTTGGCCAGAGGGTCCAGCGTAGCTCATGTTGTCACTGCTTTTGCTTAGCCACACCCACCACCAGCCCGTCAGTTTCACACTGCCTCCCACTTCTGAAAACCCTGCCTCCAACAGCAGTCCTATAGTACTCTGTTTTCCTTTGTCAAAGGCATTTCTAGCACATGGCTTATGCCAAGCACAAAACTTCTCTGCCCTGTGCTCAACATGGCCGTTTCCCTCCTTGGACCTTAGTATAGACCACATATAGTTTCAATGCTGTATTTAAACTCCTCTATATGAAGTCACGCCATATCCCTGTAGGTGACCAATATTACGGTCGTGAACTCTGCTGTCTCATGTGGCATAGCTTGATGAACATTGGTATAAAGAGCCCATTTTTCCTTCGGTCCCTTGTGGTTCCTCTTTTGAGACATCTTTAAAAACTTTTAAAAGTACTCTAAGCATTAATTTCTCTATGCTATTCCATGAGGTCATGTGACAATAATGATGCTTTCTGGAATGGCAGTAGATGATCAGACTGGTTGGAAGACCAATACCAGAGGACCCTCCTGCCCAGTAGAACAATCTTTTTCAAAGCCTTATGTAGCTGCTAGTTTTGTCTAGAAAGAGACATAGTTATTCTATTCCATGTGAAATCTCAGGGTTGGTCAAGCAAGCAGATGCACATACAGTCAGGGAAACAAGATGCTGAAACACAGCCAGGAGTCAATCACACTAGTAAATGCAGTGGAATAAAAGCAGATCAAGTAGTTTCTACTGAGGGTCCTGCACAAGTAATTTTGAGTGTTTTACTTCAGACTTGAGTTAGCCTGATTCCCCAAACTGAATGCTCCCACATTTCAAGGTAGCTCTCTCCAGGTAAACTGTCCCACAAGCCTAACAAGGCCTGGTATATCTGCATAAGCGAAACCCCACCAGAAAAGACCTAAACATTGCAGTATTTACTGCCTTTTATTTGCATATTGCAATAAGGGATTTGTGGCAGGTCACCAGATACAGCTCCATGGAAAAACTGCTCATCAAATTCAAATTTCAGTCTAATCACACTGGAGAAGTGGGCTTAAAGCTTTAATTCTTTCACCTGGAGAAGGGGGCTTAAAGCTTTATCAATGTGTAGGTGGCAAATAGAACAAGTGGTTATCTGAACATACAGAGCAAAGGCAGAAAATATGTTTAGCAATGACATTTTAACCTTTCTGTGAAATGATCCATTACTAAATATATATTTTCATTTACTTAGCATATCTGAAAGGGTGTTTATGGTCAAAATGCAATTTTAAATTGTATTTTCTATGCTTGACTTTGTAACATATAGAATAAACTCTTTTCCCTTAAAAAAAGAGACTGTACTCTTCCCAGGCATATAACATTAAATTAATTATTTACATCTCTAGGAGAGATTTCTTTTTAATTACTGATATAATCAATGAATCCTTAGTGTCTGTTTGTACAAATGGTTAGCACTTTGTAAATTCTTAGGAAACTGTTTTTTACATGCTTATTTGAATGGTAGCCATGTAAACCTGAGCAAAAATGAGCTGTTTTACAAGACAGAAAGGCATTAGGAAAATGTATCAAACTTTGCCATTACTACATTTAGGATTTTGTACATATGGCCCCACATGTATTTTAGTACACAAATAAAAAGTTATTTAAGATACTACCTTTACTGATGCACATGTAAACCACAGAGAGCATGAACAGGAAGAGATGTATATGCTGTGCAGCAGAGAGTGTGAACAGAAGGTGAATTCCAGAAAAACCTCATAAAGGAAATGTGTCACTTTCTGCGGCTCAGCTATATTTATTTAGACTCTAGGAAACTGATAGCTGATAGAATTTTATCATATTTTGTAATTTTAGTAACCCAAACTCCAGAATCCCTGATTTCAAATATTATGGGTCAGATTTTGAACTTGTTCAACAATCCAAGAGAATCTCAGTAGCCACTTAGAGAATCTTGCAAGACTGATGCTAAACTTGTATGTGAAACCTCAAGATGCTTCCTTAGAAGAGGTAGGCCAAAGAAACTGCAAAACTTCAGCCATTCTGGGTCTTGGGTTGTTTCTAAACACACAAGTGGAAAATTGCAGAAGTTACTGTTCCCAGTGGGCTGCTCTAACTTCCAGGGCTGGTAACATTATCACTAGACTAGGCAAGGAACTTGCTGTGTTCCTAGTCAGAACATCATAAAAAGCTAAAGCAAAGACAAAAATCTATTTTTTTAATTAACCATGAATATTTGTAAAGGATGGGGGGAACTGCTTTTTGTGAAGCATGACTCTTTATTAAAAAAAAAAATCCTTCCAACATTTCTTCTTTTAGATAACAAAATCTCCCCTTTTTCTTTCAAGTTAATGTTCATAGAAAAGGAATTTTGGCCAGCTGTATATACAGGTATAGGTCTGTTCCCGAGAGTTCAAGTATGATAAGCATCTTACAGTGTTTTTCAGCCAGTACATATTCTGTATCTTTCAGCACAATCAAGCAAGCACAACTCAGTTTTAGTCTATGATTTGGCTGAATATTTCTGGAGCAATGCTGTAAGAATGTGCCCACATTCTCAAGAGCCTGGGTTTTAACATAATTTAATTTCTGAGAAAGTTTGACAGAGACTGATGTAAACTGCACCACTGCTCTTGCTGAGGGATTTCTGCAAAGTAGTTTTTCTCATGCATTCTGACTTCACCCTGAATTATTCTTCAGGAAGAGGCCTCCTCATTCAGAGGTACTGAGAATCCTCAGTTCCTCTGACATTTAGTGAGCTAGTGAGGTTTTTGCACATTGTTACAGGATGCTAACATTTTGAATGCTGCTTCAAATCATACCTATCTACTGTGTTTTCTGTTCTAATTTGGGGTTTGGCCAGAGCACAATATTCACATCAGATGTATCTTGACATTAACAGTTACTTACATTTCTTCATTATTCTACTTCTACCAGCTGGCCTATTATAACAAGTCACAAGGGACTGTATCAATTACATGAGGTTATCCTACATCTGTGGAGCATAATGTAAAACTGGGGCAGGGAGAATGGGGTTTTCTTGCAACTGTGGAAAGGCAAAATGGCATCTTTACAAGAACGGGTGCTAAACAATAAATTAGAAACCTAGAGAACCACTGATTTATGAATTACTGTTACATGAATGAGTTATGTTACCACAAACATATATCAAGCAAATACACAGTTAAACTTCATGATCACATCAAGGAATCTCTTTGCTTATCTACCCAGAGGCATACTGGAAGCTTAAGCTTAATGTTTGAAGTTGAAAAAAAGAATTCCTTGAAAGCACTTCAAATACTCTCTTGTGTAAACTGCAGTGAAAAGAAGTCTGGTTCTAAATGAGAGTTGTCTCATCTTGAGGAAGGATAAAATGAGTGTTTCCCTTAAACCATAGAGTGGCATATGACAAAAGACTTCAACAAATTTGTGCTAATTGATATTATCTGGCAATTTGCTCCAAAAACCACTGTTTTCCTTCTATTGTATGAACCTCGAAGCTCTATTCACATTTTGTGAAGGTGTATTTCATGCAGTAATACTTTTGTGTCCACGGATATTATGAAAGAATATACATTTGGTGAGAAAAACCAACTGTATCTTCTGTGTCTATGAGTGCAGAAGAAAATGGCACAACACATAAGACTGCACTGAGGCATTTAGTCTGCTACTACTCAACTACTGCTGTGAAGAGAGCTTTTGAGAAATTAAAACAATAATGTTATTGTCACCAAACAATACTGGTCAAAGAATCGGTGCTATATATAAACTTCGAAGAATTTTTTCATCAGTTTGGAAAGCCAAGTCTTTGTGAGGCTGAGAAGAAATTTTAATAATGGAACAAGTGACCATTCCACACTGCATTCCCCAAGGGTTAGAAAAATGGCAGAAGGATGCATATCAGCATTTTTTTTCATATCCAGAACTAGAAAAATGAAGCTATATCTCTTTTATATGGATTTTCTTTAGCCATCAGACTACTGAGCTATTCTTCAAATGCCTTTCACTAACAAAAACAACATTTACCAGAGGATTGGGCAAATTCCTCAGGCATTAGAAGCATTGTTGATTAAAAAAGCCTGCATTTAGTAATTAAAACAGTGCAACTAATCCACAACCTAAAATATTTTGGAAGCATATCATAGGATGAATAATGCAGCTGTCAAGTACAGAAGAGCTTTTCTCATAAAGGATCACTTCACAATATGAACATCTCCAGATCCCCTCCAGCCATAGTTCACTTGCGCATAGTCGGAGATTTTTAATATTTCTTAATAGCCAGTATAAATTACAAAATTTCATAACAGAGTGAGATTACATAGGATTGGTTTAACAGAGAGCAGCAATTTGCTGTATTATGCAGCCAGTGCTTACATGCAAGTGGTTTTGATTCAAGCAATGCAGTCAAGATGGGTTTTATGTATTGCTGGTCATCCTTTTGTAAAAACTTTGACTTCCCATAAACTAAATAGCTTAAAACTTTTAATTATTTAATTAGTCATGACAGCCACATCAGGAGGATTGTGGAACCCCCAAACTAATATAAAACAAGCCTGAAGGAAACAAACACTGTGAACATAATAGTGAACTGCTTTCTTATTCTGTCATGTTGCTGAAGGACATGGTCTGCTTTCCTCACATCTGTACTTCTTTATCAGAATATGCAAGTCTCACAGAACATTTAAAGCAGCCTTAGGAAGAGCACCCGATATTTTTCAAGCCTAAATGGTATTTTCTGATATAGATTTTCAGTCAAGAAAGAAATAAGGGAATGGTATTCACAATATTTTTTTTCCCTGAATTTCTGTTACTTTAGTCAATAAAGACATTAATCTCTCTCAATTATGTTCCTCTCTGTCAGTTGTAGAGAAAAAAACAGTCTTGTTTGCTGTAGATAAAAATAATTAGGATACTTATTCTGTGTCAGGCATTTCAGATGCATCATGACTGGGGCCACAGTCACCAGGAAAGACACTTTACTTGTGTCTGCCACCAACCATAGCTGTCTCTCTTCATACTCATTCACTCACTCTTTACCACAAGAAGCCAAAGTTGTGACATTCGAGGTTTTGAAACCTAAGGAACAGCCATTACTGTCAACTGCAACAAAAAGGGAATCACAAGCAAATGTTGTACCTGGGTGTAACATTGACATCTGACACAGAGATTGATCTGCAGCACCCTACCAAGCTACCAGAAGGCACTACTTTGTCAGTTCTTCTCTCAAGTTGAATCAGTATTCATGGAGCATCACAACAGGAAAAAGACAAGAGGGTCTTAAGGCTCACATGGAATTCTGTCCAAGAGATAAACAACACATAACTATGTAGCCTGTGTAGGCCTGGCTGGGAGGACAACAAATTACATATTTATGTAATAAACTACAAATGACAAGTAGTATCTGCTAGCACCTTCCTTTTAATCTCACCGAAACTGATCCATGAAAACTACACAGCCTACTACACAGGGCACTTTACCTGTATCTCCTACAAAAACATATCTGCAGATATTCTCAAATCACACAAGAATACAGATGTACATCATCAAATTTGATCGCACTAAGATGATTATTTCTGCATTGATTGAAAGGTGCTACTAAATTCCTCCAATGTTCCTACAACACTCCAAAATAGGTGAACACAGTTTCTTTGAGAAATCTTCCTTGCACTCCCAACTGACTTATTGGTACTCAAGATTGCAAAATGGAAATGTTAAATACAGATATGGAACTGTAATACAGTGGTTATTTTAAAGCAATAATACAGATTAATCACCAGACTTAAGTACTATTAAATTTAACCTTAAGTTTAAATCTCAAGAGGTTGGTGACTGTGGATCACCTTACTTTATATATGTTCTCTCACAGTCAAACTGCATCATGATGTGCTTGCTTTCACATCACTATGGAGGCCACAGAGCTGAACCCTGACATCCATATTTCCTTTTCCTCAAAAGGCTCAAAAGGGGTGGTAGGGTAAAAGGCTCCACTGACTTTAACCCACGTAATAACTCCTTGCCTTCAGACAAACATCTGACTGGCTGGCCAAGGTCAGAGGTTGACACTTTGTTCTGAGAAACTTGATTCAGCACCTCACATAGCCCTTTTTCAGGCTGTTACACAGCCCATATATTCTCTCCCTTTTCATTATATTTGTTTCAGAAGCTGGGACTGAAACCTTCATATATACGAAGTCACAGAAGGCTTTGCTTTTGACTTTGGTGGGAGCAGCATCCTGTGTGAGCACACTGTGAGCTCTGTATCCCTTTAACTTAAATCATGTCAACACATTTTTGTAGGTTTATAGTAAGTACTGTAATCTTAAAACAGATGCTTGTTGTAGATAAGCAGGGAATGGCATACTCTGTGCCGATTCTAAATCAAAACAGTGCTACCTCTGTGAGCTCTTAAAAACACTTTGGTCTTCTTCACTAGCCAGCAGCAGTGTAAGAGATACCCTGTGCTAGCTTGGAAAGCTGTCAGCCATTTGTTTCCTAGAGGCAATATTACCTGCAGTTCCTGTATAATAGCGTTCACAATGCATAAGAAGGAGGAATGGAAAACTGAGATTTCTCCAAACATTTCCAATGTGAGCTCATTTTAATCCCCTGGAATGGCCAATTAATGAAAGGCTTTTATTTTTCACTCTGATTCTCAACTTGCTTTGTTTTTAAATCAAGAAAGTGTTACTTCCTTCACTCTGTGTTGATATCTAATGACAGTTTTCAATGCATTATTTTAATTAAGCTTCCCAGTTTGTTCATAAGCTGTCCAGGTCGCGGGGAGGATTAAAGACAAACACTGGTAATGTATTTCTGCATTACTTCTACAGGCAGTTATATATGACTTTTATCCAGAAGCAAAGCTGGCAGGATCCACACAACTGGAAAGGGCATCAATGAAGTTTGACATTTTTTAAGCTTCTGGAAGGTCTGCTCCAAATACAGCTGTCCTTTGGTTACTTTGGGCTTTGTAGGAGAGATACAGGATTAGTAACTCTCAAACAACACACAGGTATTGGAAATTAAAAGCTCACCACTCAACTGCATAAATTATTTATGCAATGATAACAGTTGTGGTTTCAATAAACATAATAGATTCCTCATTCATATATACTCCTGGAGAACATATATTAATAACACCTCATCTACAGTATTCATGATTATCAGTCATTTTGTCCTCTTCCTAAAACTTGACTCCCTACTCCCTCACACCACCCAAGTCAGGTTTCAAAGCAAGGGCTAAGATACAATTTCCCCTTAACTTGTGGTTATGTAGAATAAAGAGTTTTATAATTATTACAATATTCTACGCCTTCCAGGAATTCAGAGACAGACAGTTTCTCAGCATTTACGAGACAAAACAGAAAACCTGTGTTCCTTCCTCAGTTTTTTGCTATCTCATAGCAAAAACATGACAGAAAAAGCAAGATATATCCTAATTCATAGGGTATAACAGTGAGAGCTAAATGCACAGAAATAGAGTTTGTTAGTGATTAGTTCCCAGCAACCCATCCTGACATTCTAATTTTAGCTCATCATCAACTCAAGGGCAGAAAAGAACCAGCCAAAAATAAAAGCACATACACAAAATGTAATGTCTTTCTGGATTTTCTATGGAAGTACAAGTGCAATGTTTTTTCAAAGCTGCTGACTTCTTAACATATTTAAAGACTGCTTGATCAAAAAATAACTTTTACCACAATGTAGATAAAAAAGAATTTGAGGAGGCTGCCTGTCATCCTTGGGATAAGGCAATTAAGCTTGTGTAAGTATGAATTTTCAAACTTTCAAATGTTCAATGGCTTATGAATTTAATCTTAACTATGAATTTCCTGGGTTTTAAAATTCCATGGTTCTGTTAACTACAGCATTCTTGCAATTTACTACTGCTTACACTGAAGCAAAACTACTCTTACTTAAAAAGCAGGTTTGTTAATGCATATAACATTTCTTTAGTTTTGCTTCAGTGCTTTGCTCTCCATCGTGAGCACTGAAGATTTTTACACAACGGTGACTATCAATACTTCTAGTCCCACTGATGCTACAGGAAAAGAAATAAGATTCTTCCTCCTGCTCGCCCAGGCAGTTCTGTAGGTTGGCAGGGCCTATCTGCAGAGACCTCACACCAGCTGCTGCAAATTTTCTGTGGATCAATTAACAGAAGTCTACACTGTACAGAGCTGTCAATGGAGATATTTTCACAAGTGATACAATAAACTTCTAAAAATGACTATTCAAACTAAGCTATCAGAATGCCAAACATTGCATGAAGTCTTGTAAATGCTAATAGAGTAGTACACTATGTTTCAGACACTGGCTAGAAGTTGTGAGGTGAAAGTGAAGGGCAATCAGTTGCCTTTTTTGTTCTCTCCATTTTTGAGATGCTGTTGACCTATATACAAAAAACAGAACACACAACTGTAATTACTGGAAATTACAGCTGTGATAGGTTTTTTTTGCTTGTTTTGGATTTTTGTTGTTTATTTGATTTTTTGTTTTGTTTTGTTTGTTCTGTTGGTTTTGTTTTGTTTCATTTTGTTTGGTTTTTTAGCTTATAATCAGTCTGCATATAATTAAGCTGCAAACAAGTTGCACTACATTTGTTAATCACCTTAAAATTATTTTTTTATTTAACATACCATGATAACCCTGTCTGTAACCAGGGAAAAGGCCTATTCCTTTAGGAGACTTTTAGGAGAAAAATACGTTTTTCACATTTTCATGCCTGAAAAGTGGTGAATGCTTGCATTTCTAACTTATATACAGATACAGTATGTACAGTCTATTCTGTGGTATTGACTGTGAAACAGTAACCACAACATTCAATTAAAAAAAGAGAAATATTTCAAAATCTATTCAGCCTCATAAGTCCATTACACTGAAGCATTCCTGCATTGATTTATCATTTGTCTGCATGATTTTTCATTTCCTACAGTGGTATTTCCTTTTGTGATGAAATAATATTCCTATTATTTTCTCTCTGTAGCCTAGAGATCTATTTTACATATAGCCAACTGAAACAATTCTGGTCTTTATATTTCTTTGTTAATGAACATTCAGAATCACCAAGTTCACTCAAATCACTCTCTGTGTTTCTGTAATATTATCTACAATGTAGTCTTTGTGAAGAACTCAGAAACATCTTTTTTTTTGTGAATAATAAAAGTATCAAAGAAAATTAATAATGAGGCAACTGAAAGTATTCTTTCTACTAGTTACAAGGTTTGGCATATACTTTTAATTATAAACTTGCCGAAGTCTAAAAAGTATTTTAAAGTTTCATTTAAAACATTTAGTTTAAAAAAAATAAGAGAAAAAAAAAAAACACAACAAAGCAGAAGGGCTAAAAAGGGATTAAGAAACATTAAAACACTTAAAGACTTGAAGATCTAACCAATAAGTGTGGGAAATACTAACATAAGAATGCTTCCTGATGAAAAGTCCATAAAGGGAAGTAGCAGTCAAAGAGTGTTACTTAAGTACAATTGTTAAGTATAAAATAAATACCGTTGTTAAAATAATTTGGGGGTTTCTTTTGTTTTTTTTTTTTAAGTAAAAATCTGCATCTGACAAATCACATCTGTTAAGAAACATATACTGAAACTTGTTTTGTTGGATTAGCAGAACTATTTAGTTATTCATCTTCTAAAAGTAGTTTCTACTTTTTATTATTTTAGTTTGAGACAACAGAAAAGTCTATGCAGCACTGTGGCTGAAGGAGATACAGGATTTTCATGTTTTATTAAACAAAGATTTGTATGAAATAACACATGTTTGGAAATTCAGAGAAGGGAATTACAAATATAAGTTTAATAATTTTTAACATTAGTGCTATCAGGAAGAAATTAAAATTTAATTTTCATAAAGCCACATGTTGCCTTTCAATTTTGAGATCACATTCATATTTTAATCTTACCAATATTGGAAAAAATAGCATGATAGTGGGAATGGAAAGAGAACATTTAAGCAGCAGGGGATTTGAGAGTCATACCTTTTCTATATATTCAGTTGCAATAGGAGTATCTTAAATGAAGGTTAGCTTTTTGAAGCCAATACACCAGCTGTTCCTGGGATACTCAGGTTCTGATGGGTTGATTGTACATTTAGATGTTTAGTAACTTGCTAGGGCCACTAAGAGTTTCCAATCTGCAGTAAGAAATACCTCAAAAAAAATTATTCTTGTGCTTTCTACTTTCATGTTATGTGACATAATAATGAAAAGAATAAAACGAAAAAGGTATCTTTTAGGGCAGAAATCCATTGGGAGATAGTTGAATATATTACATCTCTCAGCACACAGCCGAATCATTGTTTGCATAGAGCTTGTTGCTGCTAGAAAGAAATTGGTGCAGAGGAATCCATCCTGTTTGCATTCTGACTCAATTCTTAGTAGAAGTGAAAGTAAACTACAGATATGCCCATGCCCTTGTTTCCCTCCAAGATAGAAAGTCCCCCTGTGATAGCACAGTTTGGGATGACAGGGTGAAAGTGCTGCGGATTGTTCTTCACAGGGCCTATCCTTCAGTCAATACAGGTCTCAATACTGCAACAGATCTTGCACAGGCAGCCAAAAAAACCCAACAAACCAGGCTAAAATTTGTTCCTTTGATGCTGTATGTCAGAGCTGCTGTTGAGCATGTCTGTTCAACAAACGGAAGAATGAAACATTATCAATTCCCTTTAGTGGTAACCTGTAAGTGGTAACCTGTAAGGAGTCACCAAAGCATGCACTGTTTGAACAGCTGACCGTAGAAGCATTTTTCAGGAGGAAGGACTGACTATCTGTCATATCTGAAGTGTATAGACAGTGTGTTTTCTGTAGTGTCTTCGTACAAGAATCAACAGGTAATCAATGGAGATACTAGACTAATCCTAAAGCCTGGGCATTTGGGTCAAGAAACAAGTTCTATTTTCAAATTCTACTCATAGAAGTCCTGAACTGCAACTTGTATTCTAGAGCTGTTGGTTACTCAAAACCAGCTTCTTCTGAATGACTGTCTCTGTGTAAGATCAAAGCAGATATGTTCTGACAGTCTCAGGAATAAATAAACTAGCACTTTCACTTCTGTGAAAGTTTGAGTGCTTTGTGCCTGTTGCCAGAACTCTGTGCTGTATAGATAAGCTTGGTTGATGTGACCCTTCCTGATTTCTGTCCGTGTTACTTAACAGAGTAGCATTATTTCCAAAGAAGAAGAAGAAGGAGGAAAAAAAAAAAATTAAAAAAGAGGTAGGTATCCTCTGACTATCTTCTTTAATTTTGACCACTGTTATATTTTTCTCTATCAAAACCTAGAATCTCTACAACCAGCCATGAAATTTCTACTTTGAGAAACCCCACCTCCTCAAACTTCACTACCCATCCTGCATCATAACTGGAGGATTCTTTCTGTGTAACTACAGAAATGGTAATTGATATGAGGGTTTTATGTCCTTGTTTCTAGGCAAGATTGTAACCCATCCCCCTGCAGCTAAGCAAATCAATTGAGGAAAAATGTAGTGCAGACCTATAGATTCTCACAAGGTTGTAGAAAGCCTCACATGGCTCTTCCAGCTCTCTTTGCAGTTGATTTATAAGCTGTCACCAAATCATCAGTCAGAAGCTGACACAAAATGTCTTCTGCAAGCTTTGATTCTTTATTCATTGTAATGTCGTCTTCATTTATATTCCAATGAAACAAACAGCCCAGGATTTCCTCTCCCTTTGTTGGATAGCTTCCTGTCCCTGCAGCTGCCTTCTGGAATGTCAAAACATGAGAGTTAAGTGTTGCCTGAGGATTATGTTGCCCAAGTCCACCAAAATAAATCAATTTGAGTGTTTAATTCTTTTAGCATCTCTGAATATCTGAGTTTAAACAGCAGAACCTCCGGTAATGAGACAACTCCTCCCCTTCCCCAGACAACTTCTTGACAAGTAAAGATTCAGTATGACTTGCCTTGAATCTTACACATTGCAATATACAGAAAGTTTCCTTTTATCTTTTCTCCTTTAGTGTAGCAGAAAAAGACTTTTACTACATCGAAGTGTTACATAAGCAGGTTTCACTGTATGTATAATTATATATCATTCTTGCCTTCTCTCTGAGCTAAATCAATTTTTCTGGTGGTAGAGTCTGTACTCTGACTCTCTATTTGAATAAAGCATCAGTTGTATTGAATGTGCTGGAACTGGCAGACGGTTGGTCAGTCATTCAGTTTGATATTAATTGCTTCTTTGAGATTCCTTTCAGAGAACTGAGGACAAAATACATAGTGTCTTATTGAATTAAGAAAAAAATCACATCTGAAATTCTTTGATGGAAGAGTCATCTGCCTGGCAGACAATGCACTTTCTCTTTAAGAGTTAATATGTCAAAAAAAATTCCATGATTTAAAGATTATCTCATTTCCTTCCAGCAAGTAAAAAAAAATCAGACATAAGTCCGTTTGGAAGAAAAAATATTTTGTTTTATTACTTTTTCTTAACTACCCTATTTTTTTAAGAAGAGATAATCAGTTAAAACTGGAGGCTGTCTGCTTCTGCCACTGTAACACTGTAGTAGATAAGCAAGCTAAATGCCTTGTTTCTAAGATATGTCTCTCTTACATCAATGGACACAAAATTCCTATGCCATTCCTGTGTTCTTTCTTCTGCACTTTTCCCCGAGACCCTCCACAGTCATACTTGCTTCTTCCATAAGCACAATGGACACTCCAGTTTTCTTCTCCTCTTATGCTACATCTGAAGACACCGTGGATAATACCTGGACCTCACTCTCAGACACTGGAAATCAGTAATGTTTTTTAACATCTGCAGCCTATTTACAAACAACACGGAGGTAGAACAGTAACACACCTGATGTTTGTAATTTGAGTAAAATCCTCCACTGAGACTTGGGACTAGATCCTGAGCTAGCAAGAATCACATGAGCTCCATTCCTTTTAAATGGACAGTGTAAATTTACACCAGCCAGGTCTTTGACTTCAGAAAGTCACAAGGCTCTTGGCACCTCACATGCTTAATCTGGAAAGATGGATAAACTTGGGGCCAAATTTAAACAAAGAAGAGATTTTGCCTCTGAGCTGAGCTTTCTTAGGTAAACAATAAAAATGGCTTAGTCGTATATTGCTGTATTTTGCTCTACAACTGCAAAAATACGCATTAGCCAGATATTATTGACATTGGCTAAGGCTCTTCATATAATATTTTACTACAGTAAAGTTTTGCTCTACAACTGCAGAAATGTGCATTAGCCAGATATTATTGATATTGGCTAAGACTCTTCACTTAATATTTTACTAGAGTAAAATATTAAGTCTGCATGGAAGTACCACCGGAAAAGCACTGACAGCAACTTGGATACTGTGGGCTCACCATTTGTCAGCTCACATGTCCACATGGGAGATGGGCCAGTTGGGTTCAGAGCACAGTAGGCCTCTTGGACCCTGTCTGAATGCTGTGACCTTGAGCTACCTCTGCCCTGGTGGATATCACTGTTGGTCCTCTTTCATCTCATCTCACCTGCAAATTAATTCTGCCAACAGTTGTTCTATCAGAAGAAAACAAGTGACACAAAAAAATTCTACGACAGTCTTCAAAACACCAAAACAAAGGCAGCAATATCAGCCATCCTTGCAGCTGGCTTTTAAAAGCTTGCTGGGCTCAGCCATCATTATTACGCTTGTAGACACAGTGAACAAACTGAAAAACTTGTGTTGATGAGATCTTCAAGTAAATCCTGTGTTATTGTCACACAGTATTGCATGAAGCCTCTTTGGGAAAGGTAGTTTTTCTACTCTATGCGTAGTAGCTCTCTTTGTAAAAGGTGTTATACTTTCCCCATTCAGATTTACAGATGACAGCCATTCTTGTTATACTTTTGATAATGGCTTCAGTGTGCCCCTCTCATGCTACCTAAGTAAGTACACTGACTCCAGTAACAAGTCAGCTGCCAAAAGTAAAGAGGCTTTAAGAATGTGAATACTTATTACAGAAGTCAGGAAGATGTTCCCTAGTTATATTTACTGGGGGAACACTGGAGTAATAGTAAGAAGTGCTGCTTAGACATAAAGCAGCCATAGCACATATTTAGAGGAGGAAAAACAAGGTGTGACCTAAGTTGCTGAAAAGATTTAGGTAATGCAGTGAGCTTCTCAGAGGGACTAATTAGCCTGGGCTTAGGGCTAGGCTGATGCAGCACTGCTGCTTCCATTTCTGAAGCTAGTGTCCTCTTGGAGCTGAGTTATGTGTACAGACCAAGTCAGCCAGATATCTCTAACTCAGTAATTTATTCTATTGTATACAAGCCCAGACAGCTGCACTGAAGCTGACAAACACTTGAGTGGGAATCATAGGACACAATCACAAAAATCTGCCTCACACTATTAAAAAAGGAAAAACTATCATATAAGCTAACCTGTTAATTATGCAGGTAAGACGACAAATGCAAAACTATGGAGAACTTAAAAGATTCTTTTCTTTGCAAGCTTACCTGTCCCATCCTTTCAGCAAAATGAAGCCAACAAATGAACAAGAACTTATTGTCAGAGAGATCCGCGGGAATGTCCCTAAACCAGAAGAAAGCACGTTCAGCCACAGCAGCAAAAGAGGACATTGACACACTCAGCAGAATTTCTGAGCTTATGAATAAAGATGACAACTGAGTGAGAACAGAGCCAAAACTCAGTAAAACCTACATAGCAATATTCACACCTCTAATGAAGCCAGTGAATTTCTGGCTCTGCATCTTTTGTGCTTTAAATATTACATTTTTGGCATTTTGCCTCTTTATGTGTGTGTATTTTAGTAACAAATAGAAATCTTACCTTGAAAGAATGTTTAATTTTACATTTTCCAATGAAATATTTTTCTAACAAATTCTGAGGTTGAGGTCACACGAGCATCAGACAGTTGGGCTCAAAGATAAGCAAAAATAAAATTAGACCAGAGAGAATTTTGTCTCCCTGAACAGTGTCCTGCCATGCATGCAAAGGTTATCCTTTTCATTATATAGGTGCTTAATTCAGTTTTGGGCATGCTGGTTCTCCTATGTAGTCCTTTCTGGAGGTACTTTGGAGCTAAGCCATAACCAAAGCCTCAGTCACTTCTTACCAGCCCTATAAATTTGTTAGATAGGAAAATGCTAAAATAACATGAAAAAGTACTCTGTCAATTTCTGCTGCCTTACAAAATATATTGGCAGCCTAATTTTTCTTTCTTTAGGCCATCTTGCAACAAGTTTGCTGGAAACATCACATTTGGACAGATTTACTGTTAAATTTTTTTCTAACAACACTTGCAACAATTTTAGCTTTTAATAAAGTCTGGATGGAAGAAAAGTTACACGCAAATGTTTGTACTTGGTTACAACTGGAGTGGCTCAGGGGCCTGTCCTGGGTCTGGAGAAGATTTACCCTCACTGAGTTTACAATGACATGAAATGGAGAGGGATGAGTGTGTGTGCAGTGATCTGTTTGCCCATTCTATGTTCACCAGTACTGAGGATTTTGCTCATTTCCTTCAAGGGGCTTTCTTCTTTATAGACAATCCTTCTATTGACAACTTGTGGTGGTACAGATCTGCCCCACCTACAGTCAGCCATTTGGCAATAAGGCTGGCACCTAGGCTGCACTGTGAAACTGGTAGAATTGTTACCCTGTCTCTTAAAATCAGAT
>VWZY01007190.1:59516-197463 GCA_013399075.1 Chloroceryle aenea | reverse complement strand
GGCAGCTTTGCTCAATAGTGTTTACACTCACTTGCTTAAAATAACATGCCTGGAAAATGTCAGAGCCCACAAGTGTTTCTTGTGGCACCAGTGACATGTCAGCAGTACCTGTTACCTAGATTTGGGCTGCTCAACCCTCTCAATCACTGTCTCCGGTTATTTTCCTTAAGCTGAAGGTAAATCCAGCAGTTCTTCCTCTTGCTACAGCTCTGCAGGCACTCACTCGCACATACGGTTGGTTCACAGGCAGTGGAAGGAGAAAACACCTTCAAATGTCCTGTCAGTGCAAGTGAAGGAAGAATGTATTTGCAGAACTGGGCCTGGACCTTTTCTCTTTTCAGAGTTCTGAAAATCATGCTGCTGTTTCCAAGTAATTTAACTGCTGATGTAGATAATTGAAGATACACCTTCAGTAGACTCCTCAGTACCATGCAGTAGCAGTCTGCTGCTTCTGTATGTCACTGTATAGTTAGGCTCCCAACAAATAGCTAAAGATTTTTCAGGTAGCAAAGTGAAAGAAATCTATTCTTTGAAAAGGTATATAGTTCTAAAATCTTCACACTTAACAAAGTGTTTCAGGAATTACTTAGTTGCTTTTAAATAATTAAAAAATGTGTAATCTACTCTAAACTCCATTTAAACTGATCAATGAAGTGTTTGACACTTAACACTGAAAGCTAATTCCAAAATTATTTTTGCTTGACTGTCTCTTTTTGACTAATGCATCATTAGCTGCAGCTAATGGTGTTGTGCTAAGTAATAGCTCAGGTGCAGCAAGCATATTGGTCACATGCTAGTAAAGTGATATGCAGGAGACCTGTTAATATATTTTGTACCTTTTGTGATACTGCAGTTGAAAGCAGCAGCTTTCAGTGTATTTTGAACTTTCTGTGGATGGTCGCTGTCAGATATTTCTGTAAGAGCTTTGAAGTCCACTGTCTTGGTCAATATTACAATGGTCTTGTTTAATGGAGAGAAGATGGAAGAAATTTTGTTTCTTGGTGCTGAGCACAGATGTGAAAAGCAACCATAAATACTTCATTGGCCCTTAAAGTTGAAAAATAGAATTTGTCTTTTCCTGGAGACCTGAGTGAGAAACTGTGACTAAATCTAAGAAGTCATGACTCTCCCAAGAAACTTCCATGGAACAGAATTTCACCCACAGCTTTTAAACTTTGACTTAGTAGTGACTGTGCTGAAAGTCCTATTGACTCTGAGAAGTGTTTATGGGATGAAGGTCTAAGCATTAAGTCGTCTTAACTGCTAAGCTCTTCTGCTTAGTGATATGTCCAGGTTTACCCATCTCTAATGCGTTTATTAGGTTTGCCATCCTTTAATTTTGAGTAGTCTAAAAGTTGTTAAAAGTTGTCTTCTGAGTAGTAATTTCATCAGCTGTCATTCTGAGAGAAATGGTGTCCTAGTGAAAAAATATCCGGCAGCTCTGAGAGCTGTCCAACACCACAGCTTGGTTAGCGAGCAGACTGTCCTTATTCATTCACTGAATGCTCCTAAGTTACTCTGCAAGTTGCTCTTTGCAGCTGGCACAGACCACGATGGATTGTTTCTCCTGTATATTTATACCAGAGGCTATTAAATCATCTAGTAGAAAGTTAGCTGAGGGCAGATTTTGGAGCATCTGGGGGTATGTATGTTTGTCTGTCAGCAAGTTGGGTAGAGACCATGTAGTCTTGTGACCTGCAGCTGGCAGTTGCTTCATGGACAGGGTGCATGTGACCTTACTGAAAAACACTTTTTTGATGGTTGTGGAGAAATCCTTCCTGGGGACTACACTGCAGGTATGAAGGAAGGTTAATGAGGTATCATGGCTGAGAAAGGGAAATATTTCTGGTGGATGAAGATTCATCAGCTGATGGGAGCTGCTCATCAAAGAAGACAGTACCCTGCTAGAGAATGAAAATGTCCTTACAAATAGTTTTGGATGAGTAATAGCGACTCAGTTAATAGTTACATTGTACTTATGTTGATGCAGGAGCTGTGTTTGAACTGTCAAATGATTCCATGCTCTGGTGCAGAGAGGCATTAATTACTAAGCAAGGATTATGACAGAAACACCTGCTGCTCAGAACTCCAGCACATTACTTAATTAAGGGATCAACTATATACTTGATATTCTTTTTAGATGAAAAGTACCTATAACATGGTTTTTTCTTTAATGTATTAGCAAATATTTAATGAGGTATAGCTACAGATAAGAAAATTGAGGTAAGAAGACTCTGACTGTTACAATATAGCATGTCTGTTTTTCATCATCAGACCTTTACGGGGCAAGTAAAAGCCAGTGGGATGTTTTCAATGTAAAGCTGGCCAAATTTAGAGTCTTGTAATCTTCTTAAATTATGATTTTGGCTGAGTGCAGTTCTCAGAATCATTGCATAGCCTTTAAAAGCCTGTAGCAATTTAAATTCCATTGCCAAAGCTTCTGGGAGCAGAAAGACCTGATTCTGTCCATGTGCAGCTGGCCTCTCTAACTTCTGTTTCTCCATCTAGTTCTCTCCAGGATCTAGTTCAGTGCAGGTTTTATGAGTTTCCACAGTGAAGTCTTCACAAAAAAAAGTCTTCACAAAAGCTCTATCTGATCCTTTCCTTCAGAGCAGGAAGAAGGTGTCTTCTGTTGTACCAGAACTTAAGATGCTAAATTAGTGTTAAAAACCTTCATTTAGTGGCTCATATTGAATTGTCATCATGTTTCCCTCTCCTTGTCAAATTGCTTCATATGCAACTGTACTTTCTCATAAAGCCCTGAGCAAAGCCAGTGACTTCAGTAGTTGAGCTTCCTCTGAGCATCTTCCCATGCACCTGTTGAATCTCACTTACTGGTTTGGAAAAGAGTTCAAGATTCACTGATCCAGAGAGATCAAGAATATTAATATGACTTGCAACCACTCTTATTAGGAAATTCTTATGGGAGAGGAATATGTGGGCTTTTATCCCTTCTGCCAGATTTATCAGTTTCATTTGACTGTGAGGGTACAGATTCCATCCTGGGAATTAGACATTTTGTTAAACATGGTTCAAAACAGATTCTATAAAGCCAAAAAGCAAGTAATATAGATGAGATTACATTTTGAGAGTTACTGGGTTCTCAGTCCTGTTCTTGGCCAGCTAGACAGTGCTTTCCCTTGGAGTACAAGGATGTTTTCCAGCTCTACTGTCTGTGGCCCTATCCAGCTATTAGTTCATTTTTGTCCGAATACAGAGAGATGTCCCATGTGCTGCATATTACAGTGTCTGTGCAGTCCAGTATTTGCAGTGAATTCAAAGCACCACTGGAGCTGACATTCTTTCTTAAAACTGTAAGAGTCATTACTTTAGGAAATAGTGTGAAATGAAATGTAAACATCTGAAATTATCTAAACTTGGAACAGTTACTCTTCAAGACAAGTTTTAGGACACTGACAGGTCATGTATTCTAAGGACAGGATTGCAGCCTGTGCATTTCTAAATTTACTGTCTTAATGGATATACTTTGTTCAAGAAAAGGTATTCAGAGACACATAAACTCTTGCTGATTTTTTAATTAAATTATTTTAAAGGGGAATTTCTTGTGAAATTGTTAAATCAAGTGTTTCTATTGTAGTCTATCTTTTCTAAGTAAAACATTTTTTTCATATTGTCTGTAAGTCCCCAATATTTCAAGGGGGTCACTGATCCTCCACATCAAGGGAGTCTTCATAGACAAGGGACTCTGTGAGCACATGTTCCCTCAAGAGAATAATGTAGAGTCTCCTGGGGGAAGTACAAATTCTTTGAGGAGCTGTAACTGATTTTGCTCACAATTAACTTGATCTGTAGATTAACCTATGTTGTCAATTCCGTTTCCAGTGAAGGAGAATTAGTTGCACATGGTATCGGTGCTTATTTTAAAAGTAGCGTCTATTGCTCCTACCTCTGATGTTCTGCCCTCTGTTAGAATGTGGACTGGGCATTTTTCCAGCCATGTGACTGTAGCAGGTTACAGTAGATTTTATGGTTGAAGTAAAATGGACTCAACCACAGGGACAGTTCCTGCAAATGCTTATACAATTGATGGGCCTAGTTAAGTGTATGTGTGTGGAGGGTTGCAGAATATCAATCCTTAGATGTTTGAATTATACAGTTATGTCAAAACTGAGCCTGTAACATGTATCAAATGGTAAACATTGTCTAGATATTCAGGCTGGATGTCACTTTTCCATGAGAGCACCTGTGGAGTTTTGTCTAGTATGAAGAAATGAAAAATCTTACCTTCTTAAACATCCTCTTTTTGGCAAACCCCCACTGTCTTAAGTAGTCATTAAAAAATACGCCATGATTCTAAACGCAATTGATTCAAATTTAATTATAATCAGCTCTATTAGATGTGTCTGTAAGCTAATTTCATCAGTCCTTTGAAGCAGTTTTCCTGTACTTGAGTACATGGGGCCTGGAGGCTTTTTAAAGCTGTTACTCAAATTCTGTAATTTTAAAGTGGTTAATTTAACACTGGGCTGTGAGGAGTTAAAACCAAACTAAGAAATTAGAAACTGAGTCAGGAACTGGACTATTTCTCTAACAACTCTCAATTCCTGTGTGTTTGAACATGACCTAGTTAGCACAGAATAGAAAATGCTGCCTTATTCATGAAGAGAAGAAAAATCATCAGAGACAAAAGGGAAAATAATAGAATACAGCAACACAAAACTAATAATACCGATCATCATGTTGCCATGTATTCTAGCCTAACTGTTGCTGTGCCTTCTGGGGATATTGCAAAATGAAGATTATTAAGGAAGGCCTTACAGTAGAAGAACGTTAGTTTCATGGATATTTACATTGGTAAGAGCTGCCTTAGAGAAGTAATAGAAATGCTTGTTGTCAGCAGGCCTGTCATTGCAGACCAATTACCAGTTGATGTCTTAATAGTAAGACGTGATGATAGCCATGAAAAGTTGTCAAAGCAAAGCAGTCATGTGACATGGTAGAGAAAAGTGAGGCAGGATGCAGAGGAGTGACAGAAAGTAGCACATGAAATGGTCCTTGTCAATTCCCAATATTTCCATGAAGATCAAGGCAAGATTATGTCTGTTACGTTGAGGCAAGGGGCCAGGTTCTGAAGTAGCTGAGACCTCAGATATGATGAAGCAGTTATCAATGAGATTTAAGCAGATTATGGATGGGTGTTCTAGGCTGTGAGTGGCAGGCATCACTGTTGGTGTCAGCACTGTTACAGAAAAAAAAGGTATCAAGAAAGTTTTCTGAAGTTGATTAAGAGATTTCTTGATGTTTAGTTTGAGATGATGGTTAGATGTCCGTGAAATGGTGTGGGAAAAGATCAGGAGAAAAGTGAAGAGTCTACAAAAGTCAAGAGTCTACAGGAGTGAGCCTAGACATGGTAGCCAGATTTACACATTGTCTTTACTGAGCTTCTTGAGGCCGATTTCTCCAGTCTTTCTGAATGATAGTCCTACTCTGCAGTTTTTCAGCCATTCCCCCCAGTCTGGTGTCAAACATGATCTTGCTGATGTCCCATGCCTGCTTATGTCCCATCATCACAGTCACTGATGAAATTTTTAAAAAGCAGCAGCCCCAGTACTGACCCATGAGGAACATCGTGCATAACTGGCTGGTGCTAGTCTTTGAACCACTGGTTACTGTTTAAGCCCAACAGTCCAGGCAGTATTTCTTCCACCAGGCAGTCTTGTAGTCCAGTCCAGTGTGTACTTTCCCTATTTGACTACTGGGATACTAGAGAATGAGGTTTTGAAAGCTTTACTGAAGTCCTGGTATATAAGATTCACTTACATTAAGGGGTAGAGAAAGATGATGAAAACCAGGACTTGAACCTCTTCAGAAAGCTGGAAGCTTTGGGCTTACAAAAGGAGGCATTTTAGATTAGTGTGAGTGATGTACTAGGGAAGTCTGACTCATAGAAACAATGAGAAGAAAAGACTCTAGGATGATAATTCTGGCTGATGATAATGTTTTAGTTTTGTTCATTCATAGAATCATAGAATGGCTAGGGCTGGAAGGGACCTCTGAAGGTCATCTAGTCCAGCCCCCTTGCAGTGAGCAGGGACACCTTCAACTAGACCAGGCTACTTGGAGCCTCATCCAGCCTCAGCTTAAATATCTACAGAGATGGGGCCTCAACCACCTCCCTGGGTAGCCTATTTCACTGCTCTACCACCCTCAATGTAAAGAACTTCTTCCTGAGTTTTTGTTCCCTACGTTTGACATGCTTCTTAAAAAAGCAATGTGTTCTTTTCCTGACTTATCTCACTTTGCACTAAACATTTTCCCAGTTTTGTTTTGTTTTTTTATTAAACTGTGCTACTTCTCTAGCTATGTAATCGCTGCAGGCATCTGTGGAAACTGTCTTAGACCAAAGTTCTCTCAACAAACCTGATTTACTGAATGTGGCACTTCCAAAATAGTGCTGCAGATGAAAGAGCATGAGCACTGCTGGCTAAGAAGGAGCTTAAAGTCAGAAAGACTTTAAAATGATTAATCAAGTGTTATTGGCCTAGAGAGGATTCTTTGCTAAGCATTGAGACCTCTTAGAGTCTCGATCCAGCTTAGGCACATTTTCGGTATGTGCACTGCAGAGTTACAGGAGTTCTGTGGTGAGTTCGCCTTGTTCGTGGCTGCTTAGTTGCAACATGCCTCAGTGTTTATTCTGCATAACTTTTTCCTTTGTCATAAAGGAGAAATTATTTGATGCAATTGGCAAAGAAATCTCAGCACTGCCAAACTGTGCTGCCCTTGGATTAGGAGTGTAGAGTGTTGAGACCTTGATTGCAGTAGATGGATGCCTGTAGTGCTACTTACTGTCCAGCATTTGATATTTGCTACTTGTAAAAAGTAACTGAACCTGCAGCTTTTTCCACAGATTGTAGGCTATGCTTTAGAGTTCTGTCTTAGTAGTACAGCAAATAGAATACAGGGGTCATTCCTGTAAAGAATTAATAATTTTGTGATTATACTACAGGTTGTTCTAGCTCTCAGTATTTGCTTTTAAACTCTGATTACATGGCTCAAAGGATTTGCAATGATTTATTGTGGAGACTTTGACCTTCAGGTTAGTGGCTTCTATCTGAGTGCAGGATGAGAAGAGTCCAGTTATTATCTGTTTGGGGCTGCATGAAATAAAGTGGCAGCCTCAGTCCATTTCTAGAGAACAGGTCCTATGTCCCAAGGCTGAAACCAACATTTTAAATAAGGAGTCTGTAAAATATATATAAAATTCGATTTTGCATATCTAATTTAGAACGCAGACGCATAACAAAATGCAGACAACCCTGCGTATTTTAAGTCTGTGCTTGAGCTCTTCTCAGACCATAGCTTTCAGGAATGTTGCTGAAGTTTGATTATTAATATACTTTTTGAAACACCCTAATTTTCCTAATTAGAATAATTGATATGTGGAAAATTCATTTGTGGCCCAATATGAGCTATAATTTATGGCTTAAATTATGTAGAATAGGATTCATACTTCCACCATTTTTAAGCATAAAGATGTTTAAGTCAATTAAAACAAACTATATACTAGCTTTTGTTACATCGTTGTTACACATTACTCTAAAATACAAATATATTGATATCTATTGTTTTGAAATCAGTGTGTTCTAGGGCAATGGCTTCCAAAACCCCAGTTGGATTCATTGGTCTGGGTAACATGGGAAATCCAATGGCAAAAAACCTGTTAAAACATGGATATCCAGTTATTGCATATGATGTGTTCCCTGAAGCTTGCAAAGAATTTCAAGACTTGGGTGCTCAGGTATAGTAATAAGCTTTCTTTATTCCAACAATAACTCCGTGTGTTGAATGGTTCTTGCATGCAATGCAATTAAATAATCTGTTCCTTTTCTTGATTAAGATCACAGTCAGAACTAGAGCAGTGTAGTGAATACAGTCTGAATCTGGGAGGTTTCACTTGGAGCAAAGACATGATTCTACCCTAAGTAATTTTAATGCTGTTAGCCAGAATTGCTACCTTGTTGGACTTCTCTAGCTGTTTGTGGTTTTTTTTCCCTTTTTATGAGAGTAGGTTGATGGCCTGTTCTTTCACCTCCTTCTTTCTCCTATTTCCTCCTCCCTCAGGTTTAGATGGCCAGTAGGCTGCTTTTCATCTGATTCTTACTTTGACCTTTTCACGTTAAATGACCCTAGTTAAAAGATCCTGCTGACATAGCTGTAAGGGTTATAGGGACATATGAGCTTTCCTGCTGCTTCAAGGTGCAGTCCTTGGGGGAAGGGGAAAAAATATAATTATTTAAGTGGGAGCTGAGGAAGGTTATGGTGAGAGAAGAGGAAGGAATGAAAAGGAATGAAAAGGAAAAATGAGTAAAGGAAATTCATCACATTGAGGAGGTTTACCTTCCTGCCATATACCCTGCAAAATTTTGGCCCTTTTCCAGTCAATGCTGTTGCTTTCGTGGATGTGTTAATACACCCAGAAACGTGTTCAGTCTCTCAGGTGGTCAGGTCATTTCTAAGTGTCTGAAATATGTTTGAATGTTTTTGACATGCTTCGAATCTCTAGCAGTTTAGATAGACATGAGTGGATGGACAGCTGCAGAAAACACTGAAACAAAAGAATGTACTCAAGTGAGGAGAAACAAATGCAAAAATAATACTCTGATGTGACAGGGTAGAGAATGGGAGGGAATTTTCCATCAGTGGCAAGGCAATTGTAGGTAGATCTTAATAGAGGGACTGACTGCATGCCTTCAGAGTTGGAACTTTTGGAACTAATTACAGCTGTTTTAAATAATGAGGTAACATCAAGATTCCCAGAAGATAAAATGACAAAGTGTACCTGTTGATAATTAATTGCAGCTCCCCTTGAATAATTACAGAATCTTGTCCCTAAGTGGGAAAGTAAGCTTCTCAGCTTCTTTTCCTAGCCACTGTTTTTATTTTGTTAAAGCAGCTGAGACCCTTAGGCACGAACCAGACCTGTCTGAAGTGAGAGGCTGAGCAAATGGAAAGGAAGTCTGTTTTGAGCAACAGGTTGTATTTTTAATCCATGTTCTGCAGTGAGATCTTTTTGTTGTGGCTGCCCATTTGGATAGCTTATTGCCATAGTAGTAGAATCTTTGGCATCCACTGCGAGAATTAACGTGTGATATTAAAGGTGAACTGTAATGCCTTTAAAAATAAAGCCAAAAGTATGTTTTAAAATCTTAAGTCACTTAGAGAATACATGGGTAGGCTTAAATACAAATAAAACACACTTAAATAAAATACATGAACATAACTTCCTCTTCTTGATCTATAGGTGTAAATCCTACTCCAACACTTTTTTCAAGACTTGGAAACTTGTGGGTCCAGAGGGGCTTGTAGAAGCCACTATAGAAGGAACACTGGGCTCCAAGGGCTGCTTTCTCTTTGGTCTGGCTGGTAGGGTAAAACCATCAGGAATGTTAACAGAAGTAAAAGATGCCCCCCAGGAGATAGTAAATGTTGTCAAATATCCCTTGTTTAAAGTCAGAGCTGCTATCAAGGTATATGGCAGATGAGGGATGTTTGATCATAAGTCTACATATTCTGTGACTCCTCTTTCCTTAGTCTCTGAAGTAAAGAACTGGAAGGTGGTCTATGTCAGCAGGCAGCTACCTGCCTGCTGCTGATGAATAGTAAGGGGAAAACTGAGCAGTAGCATATGGAACCACTTAGGGTGAAACCTGCCTAAAGGTGCAAGGCTACAAACAAGGGAGAATACTGAACGCTGCTATGAACAAGTAGGCTGCCTCTGCACTCTTCTGTTTTTTCCCTTCCTCATAGTTATCACATTCTTTCTCACACAGCAGACTGCATATGTGTCACACAGTTACTTTGCTTCAGTTTACATATCTTTGAATCTTATCTCAGATTTGGAAGTTTGAGAGTCTTACTGAAGTCATTTGATGCATAAAGCAGCATAAAAATAGAGCTTTCCTCAGTTTATTCCATAAGAATGGCATTTCAGGCAGGGAGAATTATTAAATGGCTTATCATAAAGAAAATAGAGGGAACCATTTTGGAACAAATACAAGCAGATGCATGTACTGAAGGGTATAAACCAATGACCAGTATGAAGAAAATTCTCCCTTATCCAGTTGCATACTGCAAAAGTTTTCTTGACCTGGCAAGTATCAGAACAGGTATGAAAACTGGTGGGCTGCTACTCTTCAGACAGTATGGTCTATGTTACTAATCAGCAATTTGAGATGTTTTTTAAAGTTACATACATATTTGTAAAGATTTCAAATGCTTAATCTTTCTTAATAGCTTTCAAATAATTCAACTTTATTTCTGAGACAGGAGGTCCAAAATAAAATTTAAAAAGTTTTTTATACTGCTGGTTGAACCAGGTAGGTAGTTTTCATCTGGGATTATTAATCATATTTGTCAACAGTACCAAAAGTCCAAGAATGAGAATTCCCACTCTTAATTCTCTCTCTTTTTTTTTTTTTTTTTTTTACTTCAAGGTAGCAAAATGATAGTCCTTTTGGTGGTTGTGGAAGTACTGTCCCAGTCTGTGTACATTTTTAATCACATTTTCTTCATGTAAACAGCATGTTAGCATTTTGAAAGACACGGATGAAATAAATTATTTTTTGTGTAGATAACTACTGTACTATGTTGCATAGTTATATATCTGTGTTGCTTAAGAATTGTTTTAATTTGTAATCAAAAACCAGCTATACCCTATCTCCATAACTAAGTGGAAATGTGAGGCTGATACAGCTTTTAAGTTGTGTGCCCAATATAGTATGTTTTTCAGCTTCTGGTTGAAAGGTGAAAATGGGCCACAGAGCCTTCAGCTGATAACTTGCAAACCTCTAAGAATACTGGAGAGGATAGTTTCAAATAAGGCGATGTATATAAATTCAGGTTCCAATTACACACTTCCTCTCTCCTCCTCTAATAATACACATTGGGACTGAACTGAACCAGAGATGCTCAGAACTAAAGACAAAGGTGTCATACTACCATATAAAGAGCTAGGCTTCCTCATCTCCAGGGAAGCAAGTCATAAAATTAACTAATCAGATATAGAAGCTTTTCTGCTTATAATTGCCTCATTTATTCCTCCTCCTAACCTTTGTTCTTTAGACTAGGGTATGTTTCCCTTTATAACTTTGCAGTATACCAGATGTTTTGTGTAGTATTAATTTATTCTTTCAAAACAAAACCTGCATGTTTCTAAGTCCCATCTGTGCCAGTTTCTTTACTTATTTTTTTTTTTCTTGAGATCTGTTGTCAGTGAATATATACAGTCTTCCCTTATTTTGCTTGTCAGTCAAATAGAAACTAAGAAGTTTCTCATGCTGTATCCCAGAAGTCCTTCAGGATGTTATTCAGCATTTATTACAAATGTATATATAACATGTTTTCCTTGATGCTGAAATGTTATAAATGCATTGCATATAAAATATATATTTAAATTAGGGCCTTTAGCATCAAAATAACAAAAAAGTTAGCAAATACTCATAGTTATAAATAGATAAGGAATGGTGAAATGAGGCCTTCAATTTGTTGATTTGTCTACATTATGTAAAGAAACAAAATTTTCAGATAGATAAAGGAATAAGCTGTATTTTTGTTGTTGTTGCTCATTTCCCTGAGTTACGAATGAATGAACAATTTATTTTTAAAATAAATGAATTATTTAAAACTAATATTGGACAAAAATCTTTGTGGCAAATGCCTTCTAGTTAAAATTCACTACTTAAGCTCTCAGCGTTTCACTTGTTGTGTATGTATCTTAAATACCATATTGCCTGCCTCTGGAAATGAGATGGGGAAGGTAATATACCTTTAAAGTTAGGTATGTTTATTTAAGAACCAGTACCTAACAATATAGTTTTGAAACTTGTTCAGATCTTTTTGGTAAAGGATGCTTGAGCTGATAATTCTTTTTTAAAATGTCAATCATAGTATTGTGAGAAACATCAGTTATTTATTCCAATTTTTTTTAAGGTGAGGCTCAGAGGTGCATTAACTAATTTTTTTTTTTCTTCAGTCTTCCTCTCTTCCAATGCTGTATGTAAGACAAGAAAAAGATAGTGAGATTTTTGGGATCCTTCATGTTGTCCCTACTTAGAAAAATTGTAAAGAAGTATTTTGTATAGATGCATGTTTTATAGTGAATTGAAGATTCATTAATGTGTTGATGGGATGCAAGCATCACCACTGGCAGATGTTCTTCAGTGACAGGACATCCTTTTCAAGTTTTTATAATTTTTCTGATACTGGATCTAATTAATTAACATATCCATTAGGAGGACATTTTTTGGTGTGTTCTCATTTTTTACCTAGCTTACTTGTGACCTGCAAATACAATTCAGCAAATGTGTCCGGCATCTCTTTTTCATGAAGCATACACTTACATAATTTTTTTTTTTTCTTTAAAAGGTAACAGATTCCCCAGCAGATGTAGCAGAAAGAGCAGACAGAATTATTACCATGCTGCCTTCTAGTCCCAACGCGAAAGAAGTTTACACAGGAGCAAATGGAATTCTAAAGTAAGAATTTTTTGTAGTTTGGAGAATTCTCACTCATACTCAAGGCAGTATTACATTGTCAAATGATTGCTGTTGCTGTTTCTCTCACTATGTCTTCAGAGTACTTAACGTGATGTTCTCCTCTGTTTTGTCACTAATGTTATGTCTAATTGCATGAGTTCTCTTAAACCGTGCTTGCTTTCAAATGACTTTTGGCTAATGTCTTGATTTTAATTAGTAAGATACTAATTTATCTGAATTTGAGGCAACTTAACTATTATCTGCTTTATCAATCGCATGCTTCTTATACCATAATGTAATGTACTAGACTAGTATAACTAGAATATTTTCTGGCAACAATTATTTGCTCAAATACTTTTTTCTTTAACTTGAAATCTATAAAGAAATGTTCTGAGTAGGTGCCATTCCATCTCATGGTATTAAATTGCAGTGATACAGAATAGCTGAGAAGGCTTTATTGGTTTCTATTCTTATTGTCTGTTCATTACATCAGAAAATATCTGAAGAGTTTTTTAATGTGAAATAGTATTTTTAAAATTTTGCAGAGGAATTTCCACTGAGCCTAAAATCCATAGCTTGCAGAATTCTAATACTTAAAGTTTTTGGACTTGCCAAACTAAATAAATAGTATTTATTGCCCATGTGTCACACTGCTCTTGTCAGACTTACTAAGGCTACTCAATACCTCTGAGGATCATGTAGGATCGTACTGCTACCCAGATTAATAATATAAAAGAAGAAACATACAGAAGAGAAAAGTACAGTAGATTGTCTAAAATTGATTATGTAATTTTTAGGTAGTGATTGTAGGCAATATGAAGGTGCAGTGAATAGAAAATGAAATAGAGAAGGATTTCTAATCTTCTTGCAATATGGGACATAATAGTTCCTTCCTTCCCTTGCTGACCGTGGTTTAATTCCTCACAAAGTAGGACTGAGCAGATCTAAGTATCTGTAGCTTAGACCCTTCAGGGAAGAAGGGTAATTGGATCAGTCCCAGAAAGCTGGGCAAACAGCTGTGGGACAATTGTATCCAGGAAGACCAATTGGCAGTACTTACCAATATTAATACATCCAGTTAATCTTTTAAGTACATAGATGTGTAAAATACTGTGCGGAACAGAGGACGTGGGAAGCAGCCCAGTGCTGCTGCAGTTTATTAGAGTCCATATTCAAGAGAAGGGAGCGTAATTTGGCAGTAGTGGTTAATTGTTGCTCTGAGTGACCTGGTCCTTGATGACTGGTTTGACTTTGATCATTCTTTGAAGCTTTTTAAGTTTTTTTGAAGAAAACATAGATGCTCTAGAGTATTTAAGGGTTTATTTAGTCATGCCACTGCGTTACCATGGAACTTGTGCCACTGCTCCTTGTTCTGAGTATTAGGGGAAACGGTGGAGTCCTGCATCTGCCTCACTGGTTTTTCCCTTGCATGTGTACAAAGTACGTGCAGCAGCTCACCCCTTCTGCGTAAAAGGCCAAGCTCTGTGTATGGGGTGTTTTGAGTCTGGCGCTACAGTGACGCTGACATTTGCGTGTGTGTGTATATATATACAAAAAGACTATTTCCAGCACTCTAGGTAACTTGATCAAGTAGGATTCACTCTACTGCCAACAGCACACAAGGTGCAGTGAAGCTCTTAACCTGCACTGTGTAGCTTTAAATGACTCACCTTTTTATGATGGAAAAATTATGTTGTTTGATTTCATGGTGTTTGCTGGCCCAGTGGACATGAAATCATGTTTCAGTTGAATGGAAAGAGGGTATAAGAATATAATATTGTTGTTGTTGAGGACATTAAAATTATTTACTTTAATTGCAGGTTTTTTAAACACACATAGAACTTTTTACAGTTTGGGATACAGTTCTTCTGCCTAAATTTACTAGTTATTAGTGATATGGAACATTTTTTTCCATGCTTTACTTTAAATCTGCAGTGGACTTTTGTGGTGTTAGTTATGATCTTTATGTAGAATTAATTGGAGCAATGATTAAAAGAATGCAATCAGTCTATTCTGATAATAGTTTAAGATAATGATATATATAGAAATAAAGTTGTATTGTTATATATGAAATTTTGTATATATGGAATTTCTGCTATATCAACATTCGGTTCAGTTGCTTAGAATGTATCTTAGATGATCTGTATATGATAAACTGCTGAGGAAGGTTTTCCTAGTGCACCCTTTTTGTATAATTTTTTTTTGTAATAAGTGTTTAGGAAGAACATCCTTTTTTTATGTTCACGTTTTATTATTTTTCAAGTCATTCAAAACTGTGTGGTGTACATACTCAGCAGTATATATATGAAACAGATCTTGCTCAAAATAAACTTTTGCGTTTATTAGTGTACCAAAAAGTGTCTGTACATTTATCATGCTGAGGAAAGCCTGTGCCATGGCAATAGTTGCAGATGTCTTGTGCAAGAAATAATAATAGTAATTAATATTTATTTTAGGAAAGTGAAGAAGGGCTCACTGCTAATAGATTCCAGTACTATAGACCCTGCAGTTTCAAAAGAATTAGCCAAAGCAGTTGAAAAAATGGGAGCTGTTTTCATGGATGCCCCAGTTTCTGGAGGTAAGTCCTCATTAACAGTTTAACTCATATTGGACTTACTGTCTCTGTTTGAAATTTCAGCCCCCAGTTTATACACTTGTTGGTACAAGTTGCTTATCTTTCCTATATGTACAGTATTCTTTATGTTTGTTACATTGGGTTAAAGAAATGTATGTTATGGTAGGAATATTTTTAGAGTTTAGGAATATGCTTTTGTGCTAGTCCTGGAGAAACTGAGCTTTCATGTGATATGGTACAGTGGTCCTTGTATTTTTATACAAGTATTCACATGTCTTCAGTCTCCATCAGTTTCCTTCTGTTAGAGAAAGATTTGGTTACCATTAAGCAGTTCTCCTGCTTTTTCATTATCTAAAAAGGGGGGACACAAAGGATTTAATTGTCAGGAAAAACTAGAACTTTCCTCTGGTTTTGTAGCAGTTGAAGAATGTGGATATTTGTCTGTTCTTAAAGCTGTTGACCTCTGAGTAGTTCATCTCTTGTAAGAAATGGGAAGATGCTCTTGTAAGACCAGGGAAGTTTTCATTTTGTGAAACTCTGTTCACAAAAGAGAGAGAGCAGAAGCATAAAAATTCATGTTTTGGAAAAAAAAAAAAAACATAGCTGATTGTTAATATTATGGAATTCTTCTCTAAAACTCCTACAATTAGAAGGTAAGAAAACCCCATTTTGGGTGAGAAAATCTTGGTTCCTTTACAATCCACTCTAATGTAAGTGTCTTCATGAGAATTATTTATTTTCTCATCTTTAATGAGGTAATTCACATAGTTATGCCTGACAGAGGGTAAAAATGCGAAGAGTAGGAGAGAATTTGGCCTTAGAGTCTTTGTAAAAGGTAGGGTGCATAAGCTAGAAAGAGTATAGCCTGAATTTCAGATCATGAAGATGCTTGTGGAAGAGGAATAAAAACTAACCATCTTTTTAATTTTCAACTGAAAACTAAGGCAGGATTTGACTGCACACTAGAAGCCAAAAGTTTCATCCAAATTCTGGTGGGAAGAGAAAGTAGGAAGACCCAGGGAGGCAATATTAAAGAACATAATGGGGAACACAAGATTCTTGCTTCCCAGCCAAAATATTAGTCCTCATTTTATAGTTACATAAATTGTCAGCTTGAGAATAAAAAACACAGAAAAAAAAATAATGTTGTGGGTGGATTATATATATATATATGATCCTTGTCTAAACACAGCATGGCCTTCTACTTATCAATTGAGCAATTCTGACATCCTCTGTGTGGTTATCTTCAATTCCTTTCCCTTAAATATTTGTGTAGGGAATTATTTACCTTTTAGAAATGGCTGTAGGGGTTTTTTTTTGCCCTTAAGTTTTTGCTTGGAGGATGACTATCCTTTAAGTTCAAAGGAAAAAAGAAAGTTTGATTCCAAAATAATCCTAGCTCTTCTGGAGTTTTTGTTGGTTGAGAAAATGGTAATTCCAAGACTGGGTTAAAATTATACATAGTCTGAATACAAATTGCTTTTTTTGGTGTTAGAGCTTTATCTTAATAAAAATTATTTGGTGTTTATTGTCAGTTACAGATTGAGTGATATTCTGAAGGAGGGGGGAAAAATTGAGAGCTTTGTAGTAGAACCATAGAATGGTTTCTGCTGGAAGGAATTTTTAAAGGTCATCTAGTGTAATGTCCCTGCACTGAGCAGGGACATCTTCATCTAGATCAGGTTGCTCAGAGCCCTGTCCAACTTGACATTTAATGTTTCCAGGGATGGGGCAACTACCCCCTCTCTGGGCAACCCGTTCCAGTGTTTCACCATGCTCACAGTAAAAAATTTCTTACATATGTCTAATCTGCATTTGCCCTCTTATAGTTTAAAAACATTACTGTGTCCTGTTGCATCGAGCTGTGCTAAGAGGACTGTCCTCACCTTCTTACAGGCCCCCTTTAAGTACTGAAAGGCTGCAATAAGGTGTCCCCAGAGCCTTCTCTTCTCCAAGCTGAACAACCCCAACTGTCTCAGACTTTCTTTATAGGACAGATGTTCCAGCCCTATGACCACTTTTAGTGGCCTTCCTCTGCACCCACACAAAAAGGTCCATGTCCTTCTTGTGCTGAGGACTCCAGAGCTGGACACAGTATTCCAGATGGGGTCTCACCAGAGTAGAGGAGCAGAATCACCTCCCTTGACTTGCTGGTGAAGCTACTTTTGATTCAGTTGAGGATATGATTGACCTTCTGGGCTGCAAGCACACATTGCAGGCTCATGTCCAGCTTTTTATCCACCAGTACCACCAGGGCCTTCTCCTCAGGGCTGCTCTCAGTCCCTTCATCCCCGCAGTCTGTATTAATGCCAGGAGTTGCCCTGACCCAGATGCAGTACCTTGCACTTGGCCTTGCTGAATCTCATCAGGCCCACTTATCAAGTCTGTCCCCATCCCTTGGGATGGCATCCCTCCAGTGTGTTGGCTGCACCACACAGCTTGGTGTCCTCTGCAAACTTGCTGAGGCTGCACTCAATCCCACTGTCTATGTCACTGATGAAGATATCCCAGTACAGAACTCTGAGAGACACCACTTGTCACTCATCTCCATCTAAACATTGAGCCATTGACCACTACCATCTGGATGTGACCATCCAGCCAATTCCTTATCCACCAAACCGTCCACCCATCAAATCCATCTCTCTCCAATTTAGAGAGAAGGATATTGTGTGGGAATGAGTCAAAGGTCTTACAGAAATCCAGATAGACGACATCCATAGCTCTTCCTTTGTCCACTGATGTAGTCATTCCATCATCACAAGGGCACCAGGTTGGTCAGGCAGGACTTGCCCTTGGTAAAGCCATGCTGGCTGTCTCAAATCACCACCCTGCCCTCCATGTGCCTTAGCATAGCTTCTAGATGGATCTGTTCTGTGACCTTCCCAGGCACAGAGGTGAGGCTGACAGGTTGGTAGTTCCCAGAGTCCTCCTTTTTACCTTTTTAAACATGGGAGCAATGTTTCCCATTTCCCAGGGACTTCACCCAGCTACCAGGACTTTTCAAATGTCATGGAGAGTGGCTTGGCAACTACAACAGCCAGTTCCCTCAGGACTCACTTCCCATGGTTCCTCAGGTGGTCACAAACCTGATCTTCTCTTACAGTAGGAGAGACTTTGCTCCCCAAGTCCCCATCTTGCTGTCCATTTATTTGTCAGGTGTGAGAAGAGGTTGCCAGTGAAAACTGAGGCAAAAAAAATACATAGTACATAGTATGTTTGTGAATGCCAAGGAGCGCTCTGTGCAAATCGTGTTTAAAGTGGATGGACAGTTGCTACAAATGTGGAGAATTTATGTTGGAAAAAGCTGTACTGTTATGCTTAGTTCTTTCCATCTTACTAAGTTTTTGGGGTATTTTTGTACATCCTGACTGCATTGTTGGCCTTCAGACAGAACACTAAATGGAGAAGTATGCTCAGCTCTCTAGAAATGGGCAGGCCCTGTTCTATTGCCGTGCAGTGCAGTGGACTTGGCGGGAGTGCAAGGGAGGGCGTTTGTGGGACGCAGTGAGCAGGAAGAGAAAGCAGCACGCCTGAACTGTCCTCTTTGGATCTGCCTGTTCACTAGCTGTTATTGGCAGACAATTCCACTTGTGGTTTGAGGTATTTGTGTGGTGTCTGATGATTGTTAAAGTTCATCTGCACTGTGAACGAGTTATTTCACATACGAAATAGTATTTTGAAAATTTCTGGGTCTATAAACCTTATGGAAAAGTAGTGGTGATTTTAATCCTGTCCTGACATTGCAAATGAAGTATCTTAAGGCTTAGCATTAGGGCCAGATTTTAGTGGCTTGTGTGCAGTCTTACCCCTTAAAGATCCTTTATTTTGATTGTTTTCAGATGGGCCTGTGTGCCAACGTAGTAGTGCCATCTTCTTCATATGATTGGCCTACAGCATTTACTTGCAGCTTACAGTGAAGACCTGTTAAGTGGAAGTTGATGCACCAAGTTACTGTAGTGATAATTTGTATTAACTGACTTTGGAAAATACTTCTTATCCCAGTAGTTGCATGTGGATTATGCTGCTAATACTGTCTAGAGAGAGCAATCACATTACCTTGGGATTAGGATCTCTTGCAGTTCCACATGGGAAAGTTGTGTCACAATTCTCAGTGCTGCCCTACTTTGTAAGGTTTTTGTGAGCATATGACAAACAAGGAAATGTCTTGAAAATCCATGGAGGTTTTATTTGTTTGGTTTTGTTTGTTTGTTTGTTGGTTTTCTTGGTTTTGTTTTAATCTAGAAGAGTAAATTTATCTTTCTCTGTAGATTGGATTCTGCATCTTTGTGGGTATAAAGGGTTTTTAAAGCACAGATTATCACAGAGGCATATTTAAAATTAACTCCTGTTGTCACTGAAGACACTACTGACTGAGTAAGAGATCTAAATTTAGCCTTTAAGAATTGAGTTTGTCCTCCCACTGATTTCACTGCAAGTATGATACAGATTCTCACCTAACAATTCAGAGCAAACTTTATTAGTAGTTTCACTGATGCTGCTGTAATATTTCTCTCTCTTTAATTCATTATACAAAATTTGCATTGTTTACAGTTGTGAAATTTATTTTTTTTCTGGTGTGATGCTTTCTTCATTATAAGCATTGTTAGCGTTCAGATACTACCTCTTCAACCTTTTTTCCCTTCCACTGACTCTTGAAATTCTATCAGCTCCTCTTCTGCTCAAATTATATTACATTCTGCTTGAACTTAATAAAAAGTTGTGGCAGCTTGATTTGCTTTTCTGTTTTTGGAGATATGGTTGCACTGTTTTAAATTAATTTGTAAGTACCATTCTTTAAGATCTGATAATGATACTTAGGTATAACTTTCCCCTCACTGTCTACTTTAGCCAAGATAGTCATCGATAAAAAAGTCAGACTGCTAATTATTAGTAAGAGCTGTCACGCAGAGAACTGTAGTCATGCTAAAATGGTAATAAACAGTAGAATAAAACTTTTTTTTTTTTGTAGGAGGTGTGATTTGTAGCTGGTTAAAAAGTTTGGAGCCTCTATTCCAGCTGTCAATTCCAACTTTCAGCTTATAGTACTACTTCTGTAAGCTCCAGCTTTTAGTCTTTAAAGACTGAATGTGTGTCTCAGGATAGCCACAATGTTCTCTGTGCTCCTGGTTCCAAGCATGGAGTTTTCACCTCACATCTTTTTCTGCTGTTCCTCAGTATTCCATGTCTTGCCAAATCTTTCTTGATACATTTCTTAGTTTCTCCGTTTAAACATTTGCTGAATGTATCAAATCATACTCATTTTTTGCAAAGTTTGTGATCTAGGGATGGTAGTGGATGATGTAGAGCCTCACTGTTCAAGGTAATATGAAAAATGTTATTGAGTTATTCTGAAATTTAAATGAGATAGAAGTAATGCAGGAAGTAACAGATAACAAAAAGGAAAGAGATGAACTGATTTAAGGAGGCTGAAATGAGGACAAAGAAATACTTTGAAACCTGAGATGCTTTAAAAACTTCCAATTCCTAATAACTTAAGTTGTAAACTATTTAACAATACTTACGTTTGTCAAAATAAAACTAGTTTTATAGACTTCTTTTGTTGGAGAGAAGATGAAAAGGATTGAAGATCTTGAAAATGTTATACATTGACAAAATTTGTATTCTGACACTGGGGAGGCAGGAATTATAAAACCCTGTGCAGAAATCATGATGTTGGCAGCAGCTGCTATTGCAAAAGAGCACATTTACTGATGTGCTGACTTTGTGAGGGCATTTTTCTTCTGTGAGTCTGTTATGCTTTTTATTTCATTTTATGGAGAATGCAAAAGATGGCAGAAGGCAAGGAAGAATAACCAGATTGCTGAGAGTATAATCTAAAAAAGTTCACTGGGGTGTAGATAATTATCCTACAATGGCTGAAAGGGTGGAATGACTGATTTTATTAAAGTATAAAATTGTGTGTAGTCTGGCCAACCAGTGACCAATGTGTAAGGAAACATATCTGTCTGCATTTATTCAAATGTGTAAAGATGAGTTATTCAGGCTAGCCCCATGGGATATAACCAAGAATAATAGGCTGGAAAATATTAAGGAAAGAAAAATTCATGCTGTGTCTACCAGGAAAAACTTCCTAATGGCATTCTTCATACGCTGTGGAATAATTTTCCTAAGGAGATGGTTGAAGCCAAGTATCTCGACATGCTTTAAACTGTACTGGGCACAGTGCTAGGAACTATTCTGGGGGGGAAAATCTTTAACTGGCAGGAGAATGGCTACATGATCTAATAGGTCTTTTCCATCTCTAATGTCTATAGTTCTGTTGTGTTCTCACACATGGTATTCAAAAACAGTTAAAGGAAAACTGTCCAGATGGAAGTTGAAAATCCCTGTGGCAATCTTTGAAAAAAAAGTGAGGGATAACTTCAGAATTAGAGCCAACATTCCTTTTCTCAATAAAACTGGTTCTAATATCCACAGCTGTATGTGAGCTGTTGCCACATTCCTAATCGCCGCTCTGTTTGTGGTCACGTTAATGCTAGTATCAGGCTCATCCTGTCAAATGTTCTGAAATACACAAAGTAAGAAAGATTTTCAAATCTCAGCCTGTTGTAAGGCCTAGGGAATAAAAATGAATTCAATTTCTTTTTTTTTTAAGTTTTGATTGCTTCTTCTAGAGAACTTTAAAAGTTAAGGAGTTGCAGGTGGTGTTTGGAAATGTTTCTGGAATGCACAGATGACTTTGAAGAAAAGTTTGGTTTGGTTTTAAGTATTCATAGGCATCTTTTTCTCTATTGTTGCTCTTTAAATGAAGCCTCTTGTTCAAAGTGTGTATTTTTCATATAGTCAAAGAACCTAGCATGACTCCTGTTCTTGGGACAGTGGGGATGATGAGTAGCAGCCCTTAATAATCCCCTGACTCCTGAGCCCTAATTTCATACTATGCAAAATGTGGATGGTACAGATGTCAGCAGCCCCAAGCCCAGCACCATGCACACCAGAACAGGAAGTACAAACTGGAAGGCACAGCACGGAGTAGAACTGGGAGGACACTGTGCCTGCGCAGCAGCCTTCATTGTGGGGACAGCCCCCACAAGCTACAGCATTGGAGGTGCCACTGGCGGAAATGTAACTTACTCAGAATGTTAACAAAAAGCAGTTATACTTGCAATTCAGTGGTGCCTTAAGCAGACCATTTCAATTTGTGGGTATAATGCGTATTGTTTAAAAAAAAAACCAAACCAAACCAAATAAGGCCAGAGAAACCTGACTTACTTAAATGGATTGGGCCACTGAAGACTTAGAATTACATGTTTTATATTTCTCTTATTCAGCAAGGGAGATCTGCAAATCTTACACTAGACACATGAGAAGAAACACTAACATCTTAAGTTCCTGAAAGTCTTGGGACAAATACACGAAGACTAGTCAGTGTTGAAGAAGACTCCTTTGTCAGCCCATTGAACAATTCAACAATTTTAAAGGAGTGGTGAAAAAAAAAAAAAAAGGCAAAACAACCCAGAGGGGGGGAAACTTTTCAGGCATGAGCAACTGCCTTTATCTTGTAGTGCAGGCCTTTGAAAGTAAATTGTTTGTTGATCCCCTAAACAACTGAAACCAGGTTCAGTAGAAACACAACCTGATCTTCTGTTGACCCCCATCTGGATGATGCTAATATCCTGGGTTACTCATGTTTCTTTTTTTTAATGTCATGGTGATGAGTTGGACAAGGATAGGATTTATGTGTGGCAATATTATCTGACAGTCTGGAGCCATTCCAAGTCACTGGTTTGTTGCAGAACGTTCTTGTGTAGTAGAGGGCATCTTTCTGTTTTGACAAGTCTCTTAAGTCATGATAATAAAACACAGGAGAGTGTTCTAGCAGAAGTACTTCTTCTGTGCTTTACAAAAATACCTGAAAATTACTCCCTGTTTATGGTGCTTACTGTAGCGTTGCCCACTGTAAGACAATTCTATAGCTTGGGCTTTTGCCATGAGCAGGTTAATCCACAGAGAGCACATAGAAATATCAAGATCTCCTAATTCTCCTTCCTCCAACCATGTTTTCAAAACCCATGATTTATATGACTAAATCAAAGCATAAGGGAAACAGTATTGTCTCTTATTGCTGATAAGCATTTGGAATCCAGCTGTGAGCATACAAATTACATAAACATTCACCTTTCAGTTTGTCCAGCGGTATTGAGTCCTGTTGGCTCATTGCTTCAAACTGAAATGCAGAGGACAGAGGACTACAATGCAGTTCAGAGTTGAAGAAAGAGGTTCTTAGTGCAGTTCTCTTCATGCCAAGCACAGTCTAGGGCCTGAAGTGAAAACATAATAACTCACTGCACTGTATTTGACCTGCAAGTTTAACCCTTAAAACTTAGTTAGCGTTTTCATTCTTGTAGTTTCACTGGGACACAGTGCATGGAAATTTACTAGACATTAGACAGCTTTAACATCTACCCCTTCCTAAGAGTTAAAGGACAGTACGACAGGAACAGAGTAACTCAGGAAAATGTCACTCTAATGCTGACCCTTCATTTTCTGTTCCTGGTTCTGTAAAGTGTTGTATTTTAATTATTTTGTATTCTTAATGCCTAATCTGAATTGACCTCTAGTTTTGATCCATTCCCTCTAGTCCTACCACTGCCCAACAGCCTAAAAGCCCCTCCCCAGCTTTCTTGTAGGCCCCTTTAAGACACTGGAAGGCCACAATAAGGTCTCCTTGGAGCCTTCTCTTTTCCAAACTGAACAGCCCCAGCTCTCTCAGTCTGTCCTCATAGAAGAGGTGCTCCAGCCCTCTGATCATCCTTATGGCCCTTCTTTGGATATGTTCCAGCACGTCCATATCTTTCCTGTAACAGGGGCTCCAGAACTGGATGCAATACTCCAGGTGGGGTCTTACGAGAGTGGAGTAAAGTTTCAGCCAGAAACAACACATTTTTTTCTGTCATTTTGTTTTCAATCTGTGTTTCCTTTGCTTTCTGAGAATGTATGGTGGGAATGTGTGGCTCATGGCTCTTAGTACATTTGCCAGTGGGAGTACAGAGAAAGTTACATTGACTTTTAGCTCTGGCTGAGGAGTGTAGTAGTGTTTCATTTCTGTTAGATTTCTTGGCTTTGCTTAAAATCATGACATTTTATAAATCAATATAAAAGTAATTTGTAGATAATCTGTACAGGTATAAGGCTATACATAGTTAGCTTTTTCAAACTTGCTTGATTTCAGATGTCCAGCATTTTTCTGATTAAACTACTTCCCAGAATTGCTACAGTTACTAGTAGGCCAAAAGCAGTATTTGGGAGCAGCTAAATGTCTTTACTCTTGAATAATTCATTGTACATCGAAGAATAGAGATTTCCTCTCTCTTTTAGAAGTTGGAGGACAATTGGAGAAAGGAATTTTCAGTAGTGTTATCAGCATGTGATACACTGTCATAATAGAGCTGAGCTCTGGTTAGAGGGAACTAGGGCTGTGTATATCTTTCCTATTTCTGCAGATACATATCTTAGAATTTAAATTAGCGGGGTGTTAAGGGTGATTCTGGGGCATTGGGAAGATTTTGTAGTGGAAGCGCTAAATAAGAAGTTGATGTGAATTTGGCAAGCAGGGGAGTTTCCTGAGATGAAGCATCCTCTCAGCAGCCTCAGCCTGAATCCTGGCTGCCTCTGAGAGCACCCGCCCTGTCCAAGATGGAAGTTCCTGCAGAGAGCACTGATAGCACCTCTCACTTGCTCAACATAGCATGCTAAATCATGGGGCTTGACTGCTGTGAAACAATGCAATAAATGCCTCCTAGGGGCAAAATGGATGTTCCTGATCACCTAAATGCATCACAAAGAAGAAGACGATTAATCTGTGACTGTTTGTTCACTGGAACTTTTTCCCCAACTGCATTAGTATGCTTAGCAATTCGTAATACTAAATGCAACTATGTGAAGTTACTTACTATGTTGTTTTCCTTAGTGGACAATTATACCAATCTTGAAGGGAGCATTTTTGGGTAACTGGGTTAAAGGATTCTGAAAAGGTTGAAACAGTAGGCAGCAAAGTTTGTTAAAGAGTTGTTATTTTACAAGCCCTCAAGAATTCAGAATATGGCTTGCTTACTACTTTAAAAAGTCCAAACGTCCCTTACAGACTCCATTTCAGAGCCAGCATCAAATCTGTGCTATACTTGTCTAAAAATCCAAATATGCACTCTTGGCTGTTACTGTTTACTGAATCAGAACCCTACTGTTTCCAATTGCACTGTATCTAATTTATCGTAAGTGACCACAAAAAGTAAAATTATTTATATGTTGGCACCTAACAGCTCCACTGTAGTTAAGAGTCTGGTGGCATTTCCATTATAAACCTTCCCTTTGAGAGGTTTATAACTTGGCGGTTTCACTTTTGCTTCAGGCTCAAATGTGCCATTTTCATCCAAGCACAAATTCTTCTACAGAATTTCATTTAAATCAATTTGGCCATTATTTATTTTAGAGTGTGTACGTTGGGGAGTGGAAGGGAACACACTATTTAATTTTGGTTTCAGAAGCATTTTGGTCAGACTATATAATGAAAGAAAAATGGTGCTTTTTATTTTATTTTGTAGGTACTTAACCCTTCCTTGTATGTGTCAAAGTTACTAAAACCGTGCTTTTTTCAAGTTGCTCCGAATGGTCACATGCCACACATCCACTCCCACCCACAGATTTCATCTGCCCCTACCTAGTGACATGCTTTGAGGAAGTATCCCCTGGCTTCTGGCATTGAAAGGTTTTTTGGGGAGTGGATGCAATAACATACAGTGAATGCTCTGTTGAGAGGCCTCAAGCCAACCAGTCCAACCAAGGAAACAGATGGTGCTTAATTGGGAAAAGACAGGCCGAATGCAGTTGTCAGTCAAATGTAACCCTGTGTGATCAACAGTGGCATTTCCTATGGCTCTGCCATTTCTTGTGGGATGTGTGTAAATTACTGCTTGGGTGCAGTAATCCACGGAGTCTAAAAGTGATGTGAGTTGCCATTTTCCCTTGCTCCTGAAAGCTGAACCACAGAAGAATTATTTCAACTCTTTTTTAGTCATGTATTTCTATGCTAATTAAATTCTTGCTACACAAGTAATACTTTATAGATAAGTATTGTTTCAGTACTAATCATAGTCAGAGTGCCAGTATTCCTTTACAATGTGGTTTAAGAATACAAAGAAGGGAAATCGTGTAAAGAGAAGTGGAAGCTTTTATTAGACCAAATAATACAGCTAAAAACAGAAAACAAGTTTCTGAGTTCTTTCATCACATTGCAGAAGAAGCAGTAAAGTGCGGTAGATTTTTTTTTTTCCCTTTGCTATCGAATTACTTACAGGAAAAAGCTACTCATTGGAAAACAAAGTGGGGAGAAGACATGGTTTGACAGCTTCTTGTGTACATCATTTTAGTGTCTTCTTTTTTCAGGTAGTTCATGTAGATTACTGGTTGGACAAACAAGTAATGAAACTACTTTGTTCTAATTTTTTTTGTGTTTTATTAACAAGAAGGGAACCACGAGTATATGGTGCCAGATGCCAACTACTTATTGAACCATAGGGCAGTAGATCCCATTGAAGCATTTTAAAGTAGTCTTAGTCTGGTTTTATTTTTTCCTAATTCCAGACGTTAATGAATTCACAGATCAAACATTCTAGATATTGAAGAAAACTCATAGAGACAACTCATTTTAAATTGCATTAGTTTATTTTTAGTTCAATGATATTAACATTTAAAAGCACTGAAGACTAAAACTCCAGTATGTATTAAAACCTGCTATTTTCTGCTTTGAACTCTGGAAGTAGCAGCAGAGCACATCTATAAAGCTCTAATTCAGCATAAAACACTTAAGCATCTACTTAAGTCCATCTGTTTAAATGAGAAACTAGTGCCAGTTGAAGAGGTGTGTCTGTTAAGTGTCTGTGGGGTAATATCTTTTATACTACTGAGTTACTATATTTGAAACTCAGAGGTTTCAAAGCACTACATATATAGAGCTGACACCCTGAAGATGATTTGGCTGTACTTTTTATGCATCTATAAGATAATTGGTTTAATTATTTGGAAATATCCGTTAGTTCATCCTGATCTTAACATAGAGGATTTATTATTTAGTGTCACTGAAGTTCAAGGATTTGTTGTTTTCTCTTTTCATTCATCATCTAACCTTATTGATACATTATTTAAACCTTGTTGAAATACAGCTTAGCACAATGACTTATACTCCAAGTACTGGATTATATTTTATGGTTATTTTCAAAACAGCATCTCCTGTAAAGATGACCTTGAAGCAGCACTATGTATTTAGGGTTTGCAAGTTGTTATGTTACTACTCTGTTTATGTCTCTTCAGCACAACAACAGCAGAAACACTTTCAGTGCTGCCCTCACTTCGTAAGTCTCTAATTGAAGCAGAAGTAATGTCCACTCTTCCTCTTCCTTCCTCCACTCTAGTAGGTATATTGCTGCTCCTTGTAAGGTCGCAGCTGGGAATGAGCATGCTTGAATCTCTACCACTTTATTCTATAACAGCTTGAGTATCCTCTACACTGGCTGAAGAAATAAAACACGTTTTCTAAATTCCAGTTGTTACCCTGGATTTCCAATGAGAACATATACAGGATTTTTTTGGGAAAAAAGAACTGGAGGAGGTTTATTAGCTGAAAGGTTCATGTCTGTAAGTACCTGGCATAGACTGCAGTTGCAAAGGAGTGTTTTGTTTATTGGTGTGTGGCTTCAGAGTTTTAACTGTTCCTAATGCTCATGTATATTGCTGAAATCATTGAACTTTGTCTGCAAGTGTTATTGGAATACGTACCTGTACTGACGACTCTCACTAGGAAGTTGTCTACCGGCTCTTGGTCGCTTGTGTGTGTTCCTTTAACTGGATCTGAACTTCCCACGCTGAGGATGTGTTCACAGAGGGCAACACAACTTGGATACCACAGAACTCTGGAGCTAATTTGTGCAGCCTATTATTACTTTGCCTTCCTAATCAGATAGTTCCTGCAAAAGCCAACAAATTGTCACTATGAATAAGTACTTGCTATGGTGAGACAGAACTCTGTAGTTTTTATGGATTTAAATAAACTGCATGGAAGTGAAGCTTAGGGAGGGGAAAAATTAATCTGGACAAGTCATAGTTCAGACATGAAGGCCATATTTTAAGTGTTCCACGTAGGCATTTAACATTTTTCTTTTCCTTAAAAAACAAACAGAAGCAAACAAACTAAAAATGACCAGTAAGATGGAAATATGCTCAAAAAAACACTAGTCCCTGATTTCTTGTGTTAATTTTCATATATTTGTGGAAATTTATTTAAAATTTCCCAGTATTTAGAAATTGTCAATATTGGCTCACACTTAACCTGTGGTTTACTAAAGAAGGATTTTCAGAAGTGCACAGAGTATATTGCATACAGGTGTATAACATGCAGATGTTCCTGTTAACTCTAATGGGAGATCATTTCCAGAAATAAAACCTGTGGCTTAAATCTGAAGTTACAGGAAAGGCATACAATAAATCTGATGTATTTAATTGATGATAATGGAAATGCTATCAACAAATACAAATAACTACTGTCCCTTTTAAAATAGAAGCTATTATAAGAGAGTAACTTATGTTATTACAATATAGTAAAATCATGTAACTTCATATGAATGTTTTAGTTATTAACAGTTAACACTTGAATGTTTAATTTTCTCCTTCCTCTTTACATTGACTCCATATACAGCTCAGTGAGCAGCAGTTTTTAGTATGAGCTTCTTAATGAGCAGAAGTACTGCAAAATTAGTTTTACGGAGTATTTTCTTTTTGCTTTCCCTACTACTGTAATATATTTTAGGCCTCTTATACATGTAGAAAAGTAAACAAGGATATCACATCAGTTCTCTGCTCAATGCTAAGCCAGATACTTGGCATGCAAGAGTCATAAGGGCTTCTTTTCTCTGCCTTGCAATGACCTTAACTCAACCTAAATACTAGTTTCTGTATGGATTGCAGTGGCTTAGGCTCAGAAGGGTTCTTGTGTGTGACTTGGTGGTTGCTTCGTACGTGTGTGTTTTACATGACATCATAGTGTCTGTACTAACAGTTCCTAACAAAGACAGCAAAACTACTTCAACATATTTTAATGACATTTGCATTAAACTGCTTCCATATACTCAATGGAGCAACAGAGATATTTAGACACCATGTTTTTCTTTTCAAATAACATATGGTGGAAATACAGTAGGTTTAAGATACCTGTCTGTCTGTTTCATTACAAATCCATTTAAAATACTGGTCATAATTCATGTTCCTTGTTCTTTCCACATTTAGGGGAGTTACCTGGGTTTGGAATAGCCAGCTGTCTCAAACACTATCCGCATTTTTAAAGGAATAAGAAGTTTTGGCAGACACTGGAACAATTAATTGGCTTTTTCAGCCAAGTCAGGTTAGGAAAGTATTTTTCGGGGAGGGGAGCCGGGTGGGAGGGGAATACAACCGCCTGGTTTCAACCTTGAGTTCTATTAACCCTTTAGGAATGGTAGTCAGACTTTTTGCTAAGTACAGTTCTCCATCTCTGACATTAATTAAATTTATTTCTTAAGTGAAAAGGTTCTAAACTAATCATATCCAGGACAAATATGCTTTATGAGGGCAGATGCGTGGGATGAGGTGGCAAGTGCAGAATCTAAGTCATGATGGATTTAAAAATGTCTGAAGTGAAAGAAGCATTAGAAACTGTACTAAAGAACTCTAACCTCCTCCTAGTATACACTTTCAGAACAGAAGTAGGAAGGTGGCACCTGAGGCACAGGATGGTGCTTGTCTTGTTAAGTTAGGCTAAAATATTCCCATGCTGGACTTGCTCACCACATTCAATGCCTTGGCTTAACCATGGATTCTTAGTTGATATTTAATTCCTACCTTCATAGCTTTGCATATTTTCATTCTAAAACCAGAACAAGTGCTAAACACCAAATTTTAATTACATGCATGTCCTTGCATTCCTGAAATGTTTTGTTTGAAGTATCAGAATTGTTAAGCAGTCTGCCTTTTCATAATTCTGTGTACTTTTTGATGCCAATGAATCAATTTATGGCAAAGAATTTTCAACGCAGTTGCTTTTAACAGTTGGATGCTCTTTTTCTGAAGTCTGTTTGTTTGTTTCAACTGTCCTTTATGGAGTAAACTATTAGTTTAGACTGGAAACTATAAAGTTAAACTTTTTTGAATCGTTACTGCCCCAAGTGGGAATATAAACCATATTGAACAAAATTTATTTAGCCTATTAAAAAGTCAGCCTAGAACTACATTTAATTAGTTTACACTATTACATCACTTCTAGTGGGGAGTAGAATTTAGGCAGAGTAAAAGGGGCTCTATCAGGTGAGCTGACCATGGCCCGTATGGGGCTTTAAGATAATGATGAGTTTAAATTTCCTCTTAGAGCTAAGTGAGAATAAAACTGGAGGCAATAAATACTCTTGGCCAAAGCCATTAAATGAAAAAGCTGGGAATTCTCCAGCCCTTGACTTAAATTGTTTGTTTATCAGCTGGCGCCTAGTCTGGAGTCAAGAGCTGGAGATTTCTATCTGTGACAGAACTTTGAAACTCTTGCAGGACACTTTCATTTTAACTTAAGGTAACTTGAGTTTATAGCTTAGGCTTTAAAGATTACTAATGATTTACTCATTTCCTTACCATTTAACCAGAGAGGACTTTTTCCCAGGAAGGGATCTGTGTTTATTTAGGGCCTTTGTCTGCAGAGGGATTAAAAGGCAGCCCACCAGCATTGTGAACTTGATGGTAATAAAAGGTCACCAACACACACCATAAAAACGTTCTTACTATGGAATTAATTATACAGTGTAATTTTACAAAGCATTTTGGTAACCCTCCTTTTAAACTTCTGCTGTATTTGATTTTTTTCCTCAAATGGGGAAAAAAATCAACTTTTGGCATTAACTGCTTGAATTCAACTCCGTGTGTATGTGTTCAGCTGTTTACAGTATAGTATACTCATCAGCAAGTTCAACTCACAATTGAAAACAATTGTAAAATTCCAGCTGAAGTTAGATCTGGACATGTGAACTTTAAAACTTAAAATACTGCACACTGGGAGCAACAAAATGGCAAGGAAAAAAAAAAAAAAAGAGTTGCTAGCTAAGAAATCCAAATGATTAACTTAAATATTGTTGCCATGTTAGGTATTTTTATAGAATATTGCATATTTTCCAAGCCATTAAGCACTGTTCAAACAGAATCCTGTTTTTTTTCCTAAGCCACCAGGTGGCATTGCAGCCTAGCCTGCTCAAAATAGGCAATTGATCATTTATAAAGATTTGGATAGAAGGCATTTCGCCTCTCCACCCGATTAATTTTCTGTAACTTTTAGGATTTCATTTAGAATATCTGATAATTATGATTAATGTTCCTAAACCCCAAAGTTATTTACTTCTAGATTTTTTTACCAAAAAAGTGAAAAGTGTTAAAATTGACATGTCAGGTACTGGCAAAACATTTTTTGCTTTGGTAAGGTGATAGCAATAGAATTATGTTCCTTTTTAACTTAATGAATGAGTTTAGATTTATCCACAGTGAAAGTCACAATAATTTCTGAAAAGCTGTGGAGTGGACAGGCACAGAATTCCATGTAGGTTTCTGTATCAAGTGCAAAGATACCTTGCTGTGTTCAAAATAAAAATGAAACAATGACACAGCTGGGTATTTTCCCTCTTTTGCCTTAAAAAAATCTCTTTCCTCCATTACCACCTACCATTTAATCATACCTTCCATACTCTTTTTAAATGGACAACAGAAACACATATCCTTGAAAAATAACTAGAAAATCAGTTTTCAACAATTAACTAAATTATTAAATAGCTAATAATGTGTCATGTAGCTTGTCTGACAAATTAACACCATAACATAGTCAAAAACATAGTAAATCTCGGTTTTGAGTAATGGGGGGATTTTTGCCCACATTTTTTTTACGTTTTGAATGTGTACTTTTATGCTTTCTCCTAAAATGGACGAATTTTAAAGTGCTACTGCAGTAATTTACCTGCAGTTTTACTAAGTGTCACTCCTCTTGTGCTACTGCCCTTTTTCTTAGGTCATTTAATGGGCATAACCCATTTTGAGATATGTATATGTTTTCAAAGTGAGTGTCTCTGACCTCCCACCTAGTTGAAGTCCAAACATACATGTTTTGTTGTGGTCTGAGCATTTGAGACACAGCATAACCAAAATAATAAAAACTCAGATACTAAGGGAATAAGTAAAATCCTGTGTAATTCAGGTAATGTTTTCAGCAAATCATACTTGAACATTGATTTCTTCACCAAGAAAGGTAGTAGAATAGGTAATTGAGGCTTTTGACCCTGGATATTAAACTTTTAAACTTGATACAACAGTCTGCCTCTAAGCTTTGTTGTACACTGATATTGCTGCTTACTTAACATCAAAAAGCTGTGGTAGTTTGCCTTTATAGATTGCGCCTGTGTTCTGGAATTGCCTCCTGCTGTCCTTGAACTGTTTCTTAGTTTAATGTGTTAGATTTTCTCATCAAAGCTTTTAAGCACGACGTTTAGTTAACACTTGTTCTATCAGATCTGATACATTAGACTGGCTTGGAATAAAACTGTTCTTTTCATTAACAAACATGATAGCTTGACAGGCCTCTTTCCCAGCACGTCATGGTTTTTTTGTGTAATGATATGCACATGCAGATTTTACATTGCATGTAATCTTTGTTTGCCCAGTTTGCAGTCATTGCTTTAGGACTGGAGTAAATGACTGTTTTCTGCCAAGATTCCAAAAGTAAACTGGCCTCATTAAAAATAATGGTTGCTGAGGAAAGAATCTCTGTAAGTTGAAGTGGTTTGCTTATAGACCTGTTTAACTAGAACACAGTTTTGATTCCCTGTCTACCAGTTCAGTTCAGTGGGACACCACTGCTGCTGAGAGCTGCTATGGGATTCACAACGCAGAGGCAAAAAACAAGAATGTCTGGATAAAGGGGAAAAAAACAGATTAATTGTATCCACTTAAGATCCAATGCATGCTTAAGCTAGCTAGGTAACAGTTGGGGAGTGAGAGAAGAAAGGACAAGAACAAAGTAAAAAAGTGTCTTTTAATGACTTCAGAAAACAATTCTCTTTGACTTTTCATTTGACATGAGTAATAAATGTGTGTAAGCGTGGTCTGTCAAAACTATGGCAATGTTGTGTATTGCTTTGACCATTTTTAAAGTAATTTGAGAAACATATTTTTTAAAATAGAAAATGCGATCTAAGTGTATAATGGGAATGTTTAATTGCTGTAATCACAGCTACAGTCATTTTAGAGTGGCTTGATTTTATAGTATCTGTGTACTTAATACTTTAAACTTTACAAGACTTATTTCCTACGTAGACACTTCTAATTTTTTTTGGTCCTTCTGTTTGTAAATGTTTTGGGCTTGAGTCAGTAAAAATGGTTATGGAAATGGTTAAATATGCAGCATGTGGTCTTTAGAAAATCTGAAAAATATTTGGCTACTTTATTTGAAAAAGTCAGGGTTTTTTAAGATACATCTACAGTTATATAAATGATGTGATGATGCATATGATTTTTTGCAGTTGGTGTTCTTAGTAATGTTTTGTTTTAACACTACATGAAATTTCAAAAAGTACAGAAAGGCCTTTTCTTAACTGGGAAGAAAAATGTCTGCATATTCCCAAAGACATTCAGATTTGTAGCAGATGTACTGGAGTCCTGCAACTAAAATAAAGCCAAATCCTTCTTTTTTTTTAACAAAACACCGGTTAGTGGCAAAATAAAGACACAACACTAATGATAATATAAGAAACTTCTAAACTCTGGCTTATACTCAAGCTCATACCTGCTTGGAAGTAAACATAGAGGGAGAAATTAAAGCTACTTCTGTAGAAAACACCCTTAAGATCTTAAAGTAGGTGTCTGGGACCATTGTTTTCACCATTTTCTGGATTAGAGAATTATAATTTCATAAATTAAGTATAAAATAGGTAAGCAAAAAGATTATAACATAAAAACCTTAGAAGCCCCAGCAAGTTTCAGAACTGAAATGTGCAGAATCTGCTTTAGAAGCAGAGTTCACAGCTGGCCTATGCTGGGTATTGAAACTGGACTGAGAACAGTTAGGAAGTGTCTTCAAGAAGTGCAGTAACTTTTCAAAGGTCAGTCCTGTTACTCATTTCAAGTCATTGTCCCATAGTTATACTTTCCTGTACCTTTGCTCAGGGCTGTGCCTGACTGGATCAAGTGTGGTGAGATTGCAGAACTTCTCTGTCCCAGGACACCAAGTAATTCTAATAAGTAAAGCTATTCTGTAGGGTGTAGGCTAGAGTGTTTGTGAAACAAGTAGTTGCAGTGTTAAACAGTGAGGGAAACACGGCTATTGGAGTAGAAACTATTTAAGAGCAACTGGAATATGATATTTTAATTCTTTTATGTCTTCCTGTGGCCCACTTCATTTGACGAGAAAGGGGAAAGAGAAGGTGCCAGGGGACATCTTTTACATATGTGTTTGGTTGTCTGTTTCATCTGTTGAAAAAAATTTTTAAAAACTAAAAAAAATACTCCTAAGAGCAACAGGCAAGGGGTTACCTCTTGTGGAGGGCTTATATGCATCCTGGAAAAGCATGCATTTCTGTCCCTTGCTGGTTTGTAAGCAGTGTGGCTGATACAAATACTTCTAGATTTTGTTTGTTTTCTTGAAAATAAAATGTCTATTAAATAAGATGACAACCAGTAAGCTGAAAACATTTGACCTCGAGATTTTAAGTACCTCATTATTTGTTCCTAATTTTACTATTTTAATGTTTTCAGAAGTAATGTTTCAAGCCAAGTAATCATGTACATAAACTGTTTAAAGTTCTCACCTATGGACTTCTTAGGTGCTTCTAGATAGGACATGTTAAATAGCCTCTGTGTGTGTGTTTATGGTGTTCTTTTTTCTTATCTTACAGTCCTCTACATTACATATCAGAAATGATCCAATAAAACGAACAACAAAAAGTGTAAAATTCCCTTGCAACAACAAGAACCTGAAATAACCATTTTATAATGCCAATGAGGTAGCTGCCTGCATGCGTTATTGGGTAATAAGATATTCTCTGATGTGTTTAGTGCATTCAGCCTTTCACACAAATATGTATTGAAGCCATAAAATGACAGTAATTGTAGTAGAGTACACCTTACCTTCTTGCTGAATTATTTCTGTTGTATTAATGATTATCTAGTGAAATAGTTTTTCTTGCTGCTATAAAAATTTTATAGAAAAGAGAATTGATAGATTTTCAGTTTGTCAGTAACATAATTATGTTGTGATCTCACATTTTGTATCTGTGTAAAATCATTTAATGCTTAAAAATTGCAACACTGCAATGTCTCACAAGACCAAGATAACTGAAATTATTTATAAATAAATAACATCTATTATATATACAATGCATAGTAATATAGAGAACTTGGATTAATATGATTAGACAGCAGAAAAAATACTTGTTACTGTTTTTTGCCAAACTGACATTCTTTGTCAGTTCCACACAGTGTGTTGAATGAGTGGGGTTGTGTTCTAAGCAAAGTATCAACTCTTTGCCTTCTTTAATAGTGTCAGTTTTTATAACATTTTGGATAAAAATCAATTCATTCTTAGTGGAAAAGATATGGTTTTATCCATATTGCTAGACTATAGGAAACTAGTTATTATTTTAATAGTATTGAAGAAAAAATAGCTCACATAGTACAAATTGTATCTGTTACATTAGATGAAACTACACATTATCATAGAATTAGATTTCATTATTTAATATTTTACAATCTTCCTTACGCTTTTCAAGGCTGACTCACCGGACTGTAGAATATGACTGTGTTCATCTCTTAACTTTATTTTACTTTTGAGTGACACTCTTTTGTCCTTTATTATGAAAATAACATATCCTGTGAAGATCAATAAAGTAACAATAAGAGTAATCGACAGTAACAGTATCAAACAGTAGGAGTAATCAATATTTAATCCAGGGTGTGCATGGGAAGCAACTAGAAGACAGTAGTTGAGAGCTGAAGATACTGAATGGCAATGAGCTACTCCACAATATTGTTTCCTTCTCCTGACAGGCAAATTTGAATAACTGAGGGTGTGGATGTGTATGGTGAAAGGAAGTGAGGATGGAAAGGTATGTGCTTCCCAGTAAAAATGGACAGGAAAGTAAGATGTTAGAGACTGTTTTGGCGGAAGAACATTCTCTAAAGTCAGGAAGTCAAAAGATGAGGAGAAGTAAGACTGTTGTTGAAGTCATAGCTTAGCATAAAGTTTTTTCCTAAAATTTCCTGGGAAGGTGGGAGTGCTTGAGGGTTGGGGTTATTTTTTGGGGGTGTGGTGGAACTTTTTCTAGAAGTGTGATCAGCATGCTGGAGATGCTGCTTTGCTTCACCTGTGATTTTCTTCATGTAGTCTCTGAAGCATGCAGTTCTCCTAGACAGGTGGTCTCTGAAGAAAAATATCTAAGTTGAATAAGCTGTAAGGAGTACTGGGGGAGACTATAACACTGCTGGACACTGGACTGCCCAAAAAAAAAAAAGCTGAAGTGTCATTCACATAGGTAAGAGAGATCCAGAGTTGCTAACTAGAAGTAGGAAGGGGATCACAGGGAAGAGAGGACTGTAAGCATGTAAGTGCTGGCTTGGAATATTTTGTACCGATGAACTCAAAGTACCAAGGGTTTATGTCTCTCTCCAGATAAAGAATGGGAAGCTTTTACATCTTGTTTTTGTGGGAAGAGTCTGAATAAGTATGTTATGCCATAAAAAAAAAAAAAGACAATCTAGAAAACAGTAAAAACAGTATTGGTTAGCACATCCCAGACTACTTCTGCATGTCAGGTCTATTCTGAAATCTGGTCTATTTTGAGGTGTGACAGATCTGAAAATTGTGTGTCTTGTTTCATGGACACTATACCTTAGACATACACTTGGAATTTTAAACATAATAGTTCTGAGAGTCTCAGAATTGACTTAAAATATTAAACTGTGCCACTGATGCAAAGACACATGTAGCAGGACTGAAGATTCTTATTATCTAAGCAGTTTTGAAAATAGGCTTTGCCTGTGAAGTTGTGCCTGGGATCCAGAAATGAGACAAGCTGATACACGATCCTATAGTTTCTTTTGAGTATGTGGTTTTCACTGCATGGATTAGCCACAATTTTAGTGGTTGTCTTTGACTGGATAGATAGCGACAAAGCTAAAGGAAAGTATATAGGCAATATAGAGTTCTTTTTCTAACTGCAGCTTTCAAGGACCAGGTGATATGGTGACATATTTAGGCAATCACCTCCTTGGATGTTTCTGTGAAAACTGAAAAATTATTAGGACATCTGTAGCAACCCTAGGACAAAGCAATTGTTAAGTGGGTCATCTGTTGTTTGATCATATCTCATCTTTTTCTTAGAGCTGGGTCTTTTTATCACTCTGAGAAAAGGTTCTGTTCTTCGATCAGGGTTTTCTGTGTGCTAGTATTAATAAGTCCTGGGAATTCCTTAAGAATGGAAGCCTAATAATTATCTCTTTGCTGTCAAAGAACTAGTCTAGTTGATGCTTAGTTTTTGCAATGTCTAATGTCAAGGTTTTATACCAGTAATTAGTACCAACACTTCCCACATACTGAATTTATGGCACTGTGACCACATTTTTACATATGTTGAGGGATACTTCAGTAACCCTCTTAACATGAGGATATTAAGAAATGCACTCTCTTATCTCTCCCTAGAAAACTAGTTTGCTGCATTTTTGTTTTTTGCTGTCTGGCAACAAGTGTAATGAGATCAAATTGTGTTATTCTGTAATGCTTTTCACCTAATTATAAATTGTATTTAAAAGAAGCATCCTTGTGATCCTTACAGTATCATGAGGAAATGCAAAATAACTGCTGCTGAAGACCCTTTTAACTGTTAGAAGATATTAAGTGGCAGATAAATGCTGTCCTGGAGGCCTGCCAGAATGCAAGTAACTGATACTGAATCTTTGACCTTACGGTATTTTAGGAATGGATGAACAAAGGAATAACTTTTTCTCATGAACTGGCACATGAGTAATTGATGAAAGTTAGATAAAAATAGTATTAAAAAAAATATATACTGTGTGGGAGCACTTACAATAGGGTCTCAGAAATTAATTTCTATTAATTTCTGACCAAACTAGAGTTAAAAGATTATAAGAACCTATTCTGAAAAACACATAGCAGAAGCACTCTGCAGCACATGAGTCTGTGTTATCAATCTTGCCAGCAGTACCAATTTTTCTACAGGTCAGATAGTCAAGTCTTTTCCTGCTTATGAACACTACAAAAACCATAAATCCTTTTCCCTAAATTTCAGTGTTACAGAGCTTCTCTATCCATTGTCCATTAATAACTGAGCTAATTCTGCTTTATTTTTAAAGGAGAAAATAAAATAAATGTTTTCATTCATCTTAAGGTCTCTTAATTTAGAAGGGATTTTATTTATTTATATGTGGAAAAAAACCATACAATCTATTTTAGCTTGGAATGTATTGTAGTTGGTGGGTGACTTTGTATTCTGTTCTTTAATTTTCTTTTCACAGGATTGAAATCCATGATCTTGGAGTGACTACCATACAGTTTTCATAACTTGCATACATACATCTACTCTTAGTAGATAAATATAGTAGGTGGTATTTGTTAGGAGGCTATATTTATTAATGGAAGGGAATGTCTCTTTGCTAGCTTAGGTCCACAATTAGGGACGTGTCTAGAAAAAATGATGAAGATTGTGAAATCAGTTTAGGTCACTGAAGGACTAATGCAGTGGGGTACTACTGAGAGAGGAGTGGTCATGTTTGCTCACAGTGTCTCATGCTACTACATAGTTTTTGAAGTGTATTTGGGTGTTGGTTGTAGTTTCTGCATTGGTCCTGTGTGGTGGGGATTTTTTCTGTGGCTCTGCTGAACCTTACTCTTTCTTTGCGACCACCTCATTTCTGTGACATGGGAATTCATCCGCAGTGTGTGCTGTCTGCAATTATAGTGTGTCTAAAGCCCAGCAGACCAGCAGACTTCTGGCTAGCCACACATTGCATGTATATGTTCTGCTGCCGGAGATTTGGCAGGATTTGCTAGGTTTGATACTCTTCTTTACTTGTCTCATCTACTGCACTCAGGCCATGGAATACAAGTTATTCAGATCATTTCTATATTTTGATGACTATAAATATTTGTTGCCAGTGGCATTTCTTCCCAGTCAGCTGTTTTTCATTTGATCACTGATTCTGGTTTGCCTCCTTTTAACTTTGAGAAGGGTGGGTGGTTGTCAAGAATAAATCTAAAGAAAATGTAGCTCCAAGTTTCCCTTCACATATTCCTGGTGCTTCAGCCTATGCTGTTTCATTGGCTTTCCTGCAGATCGTAAATACTGTTTGACTGAGAGCTTTAGAGAATGACATTTAACATCTTATATAAATGGTTAGTGCTTTTTAATTCACTGAAAAGGCTAAATAGTAGCAGAAGATAAGGATTAAACTCATGTGCCCTCTCCAACCTCCAGAGCTAAAGTGCAGATCATAGAGATGATTTTTCATACCTTGTGATGAATAGTTGATGTCTGGATTGATGACATCAGCACAGCTTGTTTTCAGGGAAATAATCTTCCCAGCAGATATGTACGAAGGAGCCTCTATGCCTTTTTGGCTTAATGTGGTCACTGCTATGCATAGATTGGACATTATGTAGGAGTTTCCAGTAAAGAAAATTTTTCATGAAGGCTTTTAAACTCTCTGGAGAAGTACTGCTTGGATGAATGTTGTGAATCTTAAGGAATATTTCAATTCATTCCCTCTGACATAGCCTCCAGTTCTGGTACCTGAGGTTTAATGGCATTTCCAGAGTACCTAGAGCACAAGCACCCTTCTTTATGTAACTCATACAATTTTACTGTAAGAGCTAAAATGACTTTATCAAAATTAATCTACTTTCTTCTCTGGTGGCTGAGGAGATGTTTATAGAAATGCTCCCGTGAGTTCCATTTTTTGCAGTGCCTCTACCTTATCACCAAGACCAGCACTATCAACCTGGATTCATTAAACATGAGAGAAATGAGGGCAGATTTGGAACGTTGCTCTTGGGAATGAAGGGAAAAAAGTAATTAATAAAATGTCCATTTCCTTTTCCATCTCTGTCCTTGCTAAGGAGTGCAGGAGAGCATTTATTCTAATGATTATTATCCTCTTGAACTTGCTGCAGTTACTAGACTATCCAGTGTGACTCTGGGGTGCTGGCCAGAGCAGCTATTCTTTTCAATAGATCCCTCAGCTGATACAGGTAGAGCAAAGGCTCTAAACAGGATGGCAGAGTGTCAGGACAAAAGGGAGGACACGGCTGCTCTAGTTAAAGGGGTAGTATCAAACCACCATTATGGTGGGCCTCTTGCAGTAGAGGTTTGGAGAGAATTGGAGGAGACTGGTACATTATTTGTTGCATGGTGTTGCTCTTCCAGACCTATGACCCACAGTCTGTATGTTCAGCAGAACCTTAAAAGGGAGTGTATTAAGCAGCAAGAAATTTAATACAGTGCTTCCAGCTTTGAAGCTAAGATGAGCCTGCTGTAGGATTTAATTTTGCTAGGAAACTGATGCCACAGGCTGTACCCCACAGCAGAGTGGAATCAGCCAGAATAGAAGAACTGCTTGTAACGTGTGACCAAGCAAATTACAAAGAAACCATTCAAGAGGCCAGAAGGAATCTTTCTTTATTTAGAATGATTGAAAATTGTGACAAAAAAGTTCCTGTCTGTCATTCCACAAGATTAAATTCTCTAATACACCATCTTTCTTTTTTTTTTTTTTTTTTCTTACTAGGTTATCTTATCTGTGATACAGCTATTGCTTTGATGGTCTAATTGTTTGTCTCTTGACCTCTTTAATGATAGCCCTCTGTTGGTCCACTCCACCTTGCCTTGACCAGGTGGCCATATGGCAGCACCTTAACTTCCTCCAGTGACGTGTTATGTATGAAAGTGCTTCTCCCATGCAAGAAAAACTTCATATTGCATAAATCTTTCTCCTTGGTCTGCTTGGGTCTCCTGTTTGTGACTTGAGTCTTCTGGATCTCATTGTGGCTGCATTTCCCTCCTCCCAGTCTCTTATTTGCAAGCATGATTCAAGCCATCTCTGTGGTTTGCCATCTTCTTTTTTTCCTGATACTGCAGATTATTTTTTTTTTCCATGTTTGTTTCTTCACTCATAGGTTTTGTGATTCATAACATCTTTTCTACAGTTAATCAAAGTTCAGTAACAGGTGCTGGGAGCAGTGGAGAGACTTGAGAGTTTCCTTTGCCATAAAAAACATAATGGCTTGTCAGGACTGAGAAGTATACTGATAGTGGCTTCATTTAAACCTTCCTACTTAATGCTGCCCATTAAATAGTTGAAAGTCAAATATCAGATAACAGGCCAAAGCAACACTGAAGAAGAAAGTGTCACTTGTAAGTTTTGCTCAAGCAATAAAAATTAATGCTAAATCAAAATTTCTTAGATTTACTTAGCATAAACATTTTTTCATGTAAGACCTCAGAGACTGTTTGAAGGAATTGCTGTTCTGGAGAACGTGATTGAAATTGAAAAGATATATTTATAATTGACCTCACAATTGGGTGACTTATCATGCATCCATTTTTTCATAAAGATAATAATCATACTTGTTGCTCCCAAGAGCGCTCCCCCTGTCCCTGTGTTGTCTGTTCTGCTGTGGTTTAGTTCTTGTTAAGAATTACAGTATTTGCAAAGTAATTATTTTCAGAAGGAAACTAAATGTGGTTTGTGTTGATTGCGTTATTGGTAGTGTCTGAAGTTGTTCTGTGTGTCAGATTATGTTGTACAACATAAATACCTCGGTTAGCGGTAAAAAAGAGCAGGAACTTGATGTTGCTCTGGTTATACATTGTTTGTGAAACTGTTTTGTTGTTGGCTTGTTTGTCTGACATAAAGTGTAGATTGTGTTTAAGACATGCTCAAAGCAGAAATCTGGTGGCACCAGCATAAGGTTAAAAACTGGAAAATAATTCAGTATGATTATGGAGTTTTTATTACAGTCTTGATAATATTTAAATATAAAATCAAAAGGCAGAGCTGAAATAAATAAAAAGTCTCTGTACAGAGTGAACTAGTATATTTCCTGACCAGACTTCCTTTTACAAAGTAATAAAGCTGCAGTAGTGGTGCACTATTATCATGTCAAAAATAAACAAATAAAAGTTTGAGACAAAAATCGGTTCAAAATTTCATCAGTCAGATCTGCATCAGTAGACTGCATTTTATTAAACATTCAGTATTGTAATACAGTCTGCAGAGATATACCTGTAGTAAATGTTCTTGTACCGCTATGCTTTGGTCTTTTTAAATGTTCTTCTTAGGTAGGTGAAATGGAAAGTAAATATAAATATCACATTTTATGGGGAAGATGGGTAAAAAATATCTTTCCCTGGATGTTCATCTAGTGACAGAGGGAGCAACTCCTGATTCTTTTACATATTAAGAGTTTTGTATATCCTTTGGAGGGAGCCATTATAAAATTGGGGTTTATTTTCTTAATTGCACTGTTCACATAATTTTTGTCCATTGCCACCTCTTTGCAGGTGCTTCTGTTAGTCTATGTCCTTGCCTATGTCTGCAACTATTATTTTTTTCTTTCCAAAGTCTCAAATCTACTGTTCCTCTTCTGGCAAGTTCTCTGAAATGTGGGGAATTGTTTATTCTTTTGCTTGGATCACATGTGTTAAAATCTTGCAGATCTGCATTAGTGTTCTTTGGTGCAAGTTGGATGGAAGCTTGCTGCATGGAAATAGCATCTCCCATCTGCTTTGGAATAAATTACTTGTCATAGTATCTTTACAAGGTGAACACTTGTCATAGCCATCCTTCTGTTTCTGCCTTGATTATATTTCTGACTTGACCACTTCAGTTTTCAGAGAATTTGAAAATTGCTGAAGAATGACCTTACAGACTCCATTATTAATCTCACGTACATAAAGGAATGTACATTCAGCACTGTGCTCATAATGAGCTGAGGCAAGGAACATACATGTTCCTACTTTGTTATCTTCTTCCTTTGGCTTGTATTTTGATAGAAATGGATAGTTTTATAAAAACAGATGACCTAGGTTTTTGCACAAAATTAAATACTGTAAGAATTGCATTCAGGTCCAGGTTTATATTCTCTTATTCTGGGCCCATTTAATGTCTGTTCTTAATATTTGTATATACATAGAGTCTACTCTTAATTCCTTTATGTGAACAGGCTCAGAGAAGAAGCATGGTGGTTCCTGGGAATGTAGGAGAGGTACAGAAGATACCCAGCAGCTGCTGTTCAAGGGATCCCAGCATCATGCAGAAGGTGGCCTTTCAGTGAAAAGGATCTCTTGTGTCTCAACAGTATTCCAGGGAGCCCAGGAAAAAACCCGTCTGCCATCTGTACATGACTGGATGCAATAGGCTGGGTAGCCAAAGTGAATCGCTACAAAAGGAGGGGACCAAATGTTTTCACTCATTTTTTTTTTCCCAGATGAATAGAAGCTCTTGCTAGACATAAAAGTTGCCCTTTTTAACCCTTTAAAATGCCCTTTAATCAGTGGCAGTGAATCTGTTCTGATCTAATGAGAGATCTACTTCTCTAATCTCTCTGAGATCTGTTTCTTCTTTCAGAACAGGAAAACTATAGCTATCTTATTTTTCCTTTCTGTTCTGAACCTTTCACTGTCTTGCATCATTCTGTGACTCTCCCAGGTGCACAGTTGCATGTCTACATTATGAACTGGTTATCTGGAAAAAAAAAGAAAAAAACCAAAAAGTTACAGCTTTTACAAGTCCTTCAAAATTGTTTTGGTCACTTGAGAGTAGAAAAGATGGAAGATATATTGGCTTTTTAGGGGATATGATTACAAAGTACATTCAATTAAATTGTAAGACAACAAATTAAGATACATGATCAAGCAGCATGGAGTCAAATACAGTTCAGTCTTGATAAATATAAAGTGCTACTCTCTAAAGAAAGCAACACTTGATTAACTCCTTGTTGCTGACCAATTTTGAATTATCTGAATGCATTTAAGACATTTTCCTTTTTTCAGCAACTCACTGTGTATATTTATATACTAATTGGTGAAAGCTTCTTCTTAATATGGATCAGCACACAAAACAAATACATGTTAGAGTATAAGAGAAGCAGGTCTGAAAAAAAAAAATACTAAAATCTAAATCAAGTATAGAAATGAGTGATGTGCCACACAGCTTTATGGCTAACATAATCTGGTTGTACTGCTTTCACAAAAATGAAGCTAAAATGAGATTTTCATACTGGTGAAGTAGAAGTTGAAACATGGAAAAGGATAATAATAATAATAGTTTCCTTTTAAAAGGTAAATCTCCAAAATTAGGTAGCAGTGGAAGTGCACACTGGAACAGTATTTATGGAATAAATAGACCATCTGTGTTTTGCTTTTTTCAAGGTATAAACATAAAGGGGCATTCAAATTCTAAGGCAACAAACTAAATACTAGCACTTTTTTTTTTTTCTATTGCAGTGCAGTATTAGTCTATGAAATGAATGCACTGACATAAGATACCATTTAGGGCAGAAGCTTCTTAGGATTAAATTAAATGATTAAAACGGTACCTACATCTACCAAGATCACCCACAACTTCATTAGACATGATTAAAAAAAAATCTAGGAGGCATATACATTTTCATACTTCATTGCATCAGGCACCTAGGAAATGACAAAGATTAAAAATACATAAATTTCATGTTATTCTCATGTAGGATTTCAGCCTTTCTGATTTAAAAATTAAAGGACCCCTGACTTCTTAACTCAATTTTCGGATATATGTGGAGGGGAGACTAAGCTGTTCAAACATTTTTACTGAGAACCTTGAACCATGTGCACTTCAAAGCTGATTTTTCCTATTGCTTATGAAACATATGTGCAGAACATCATGTGAAACATCAGTGCACAACCCTCAATAATGCAGGAATAAAACTTGCTGTGAGAATTTCATGAACAGACTTTTGGATTCCTTTGATATTTTTGGAGCTTGGCCTAGAAATACCTGTGCAGAGCATCTGTTCTGGTAGGGTACAGGAGATTGGGATAAAAGAGTCAACAGAAGGAGCTATTTTTCCAATGTCTGCATACTTGCATTCATCCTCTTGATAGGAAATGGTTATGCCATTTTTCTTAGCAAGAAACTGAACTGTTAGGAGCTTGGCTCTCAGTTCTGTGACTGAGGAATACAGAAAGTGAAATGACTAGTTGATGTAGTTAGAGTGGTTCAGTACTGGATACCAAGTGGTGGAATCCTATAATCTTGAGGATACTTCTCAGGTGATCAAGTCAGCTGACATTAGATTTTCTCCATTTTACTGAAATACCTATCTCGTTGATTACATGTCCATGTCTTCTTTGCCAATGGGATGTGGGTTAGTATTTCTTCTTCAACATTTATTTATTTATGCCAAATCAAGGTACAACTATATAAATGGAAGTTAATGTCACATAAATATAGAGAAGAATAGCCTGAATCTGACAACAATATTTGTGTTCTTGTTACAGGAGTTTTGTAGCAAACTTGACTTGGTTTTGTCAGACATCAGTAGCCTGAGGGTGGAGTCATCAGACCTATCCATATTGTTTTTCCTGGAAGGTGTTATTCAGGGTTACTTCAATGAAACAGAACTTGACTAGAGTGCTGATTTATCCCTGAATAGAGACACTGATTTATCCCTGAATAGAGACACTGGGTTTTGTGTATAAAAAGTAGATGATGAAAGTCATTTTAGATTTGGTATTCTCTCAGACTATCCTGGTTCCTATTTTTTCAGAAAACACTTTTTCATGTCACCTCCTTAAGATGTGAGTTCCATGCACATCCCTTAGTTGATTTTCACAAGAATATCTTTCGCTTCATTAGGAATGAGGATCTTAAAGCTCCTTCAAAAGCAATGCTTCTAAGTCAAAACCAGATGTGCCAATAGTGTGCATTTCCATTATACTTTTCTCTCGCTCTTTTTCCCATCTACTCCAGCACAATTCAATTCAACAACAAAAAAAATTCTTTGGGAATGATAATGTTTCTGACTTCTTTGGGGCTGTTAGCACCATTTGTTAGGATCCTTCAGGGCTGTTAAGTGTTTTGCTTAAGTTACCTTGCTTCACTGAATTTGGATACCTTTATGAAAATTAAAGAAACATGAGGCTTTTTCAAAATCACTTTTTCCATCTGTAACAGCTTTGTTCTGAATTCAGACATCTATTTTCTAGCATACTTGCAGATCTGTCTTATTTTCTTTATCAGGCAGAAACTACTTTGCATCTCCCTCCTATCATTTTACAGTCTTAGAAAGGTTTTGCTGTTGTACAGTTTTAGTCAGCCATGTCCCTCCTCATCACTAGTACTTTCCACTTTCTCACTCCAGTCCATTATGATATTTGACTTTCATTTCTCTTTTTTCAAGAAACTGGATATTTTCTAAGTATTGCTGATATTTCACTTAGATTTGCTTGAGAGTCTTACCATAGTGTTTGTACGACCATGGGCCATGGCCCAGTTATCTTAGGCCTTGGCAAATTTCATATTTTAACTTTCCCTTGAACTCTCATCATCCTTTGTCTCTCTGCTGTTATCTTGCATCTAAAGTCTTAATTTCTTGCAGTCTGCTGTAAATGTATTCCTGGGATTATTTTCCTGATTTCTGATCTCTGCATTGACTATCTTCCTCTTTCAAGTAATGCCTTTCAAATATGTCTTTTTTCCCATCCCCATCACTAATGCCAAGCATTCTGCCAGCACGGTGTGTTGTGCCATTTTTCCAGCTTCTCTCAAAGGTTGACTCCTTTCTTCCTTCACAGCAGCTCAGGTTTCCAGGCATTAATCAACTCAGTCTTACAATTGCATCTTAATATTTTTCCTCAGGTTTTTGAGGGTAAATAAGTTTTTTAAGTAAATCCCCCCCCCCAATACTTTTCTCTTTACTTGAAATTCACTGTTGAAAGGAGTTGAAAAGATGAATCAACACTTAGAAAGGCAACTTCATTCCTGTGAAGGGAAGGAGAAAAACTAGGTTAGAGAGACTTGGTTTTATTTGTTATCATGTGTCCTGACACCTGAATTGGTTTTAAAACATGTAGCATATTGATCTAGCTAAGTAACCATGCTGTAGCCTTATACTCAATCTAGCTGCATGCTTTGCTTTAGAAAACTTCTCTAGTATTCTTGTTCAGTAACAGTATTTCTTTTGCTTTGTGGTAGTTTGAGAAATACAAGTATTTTTAAATTGGCGTATGAGCTAGATATACTTACACTAGTTTGTTCTAATTTGCTAATGTTTCCTATGTGAGATCTTGAATAACTTTTCAAAATGAAGGCACTCAATTTTCCGATGATGTTTTGGGCAGAACTTTTTACTAGCATATTGAGCAAGTTTACTATACAATGTTTAACTCATCCTTTCTAATTTTTCACCAAAATTTTCTATTATAAATTGTTTAATTTACATGATGAATTCTTTCAGTAAAAAATTTCATATCTCTTCATCAGGGAAAACAATTAATAGCTCAAACTACATCTAAATTCGATTCAGAAAATAAATATGTGAAAAAAAGTAGGTCTTCATTGCTGCAACAGTACTGCTAGTTGAACAAATCTAAACTCCCTATGTGTGATAAAATCAGAAATCTCACTTTTCATTTCCTGTATGCATTACAGGAAATCCCTCAAACACAATTCACTGCTTTCCTGAATATTCTCTTTCATGTATATTTGTTTTGCTTTTTTAAAAAATCATCACATGAGCTAGAATTCTGCCAGAATTTTATAATTCCTGAGTTCAAGCTGTAAATTAGGTAGATAGTGTGGCTTTAACTCATGTTTGATTAGATGCTGTATGTTTTTAAATTAATTTCTCTCTAAGCTCTTTGCAAGGAATAGTAACCCACTGCAGAAAGGTTACAGTACTATGGACTCTGTCTGTTCTGCCTTAATGATACAAGGGAATAGTTGAGCAAGAATAAATGAGGTACTTTTGGTGGGTAAAATGTGAGCTGACTGTCAGTGTGAGATTGGTTCTAGGAGCAGTTAGCCAGCAGTAACAGGGCACACTTGAGTAATTGAATTTGCATAACAAGGCCTGCTGAAGAGATCTGACAGGCCCAGAGATTTGTCTGGCTGGAGATCTCCAGATGGACGTGACCACACAGCAGCTGGGTGGCACGTTTCTCAGCATGGTCAGCAACACCCAGACTGTCAGCTGGCCTCTGCAATTGCAAAGCCCTGGCAGGCCAGCTGGTGGCTTCTGACAGCCAGTGGCCCCGTTAGAGAATCTTTTCATTCTGCCTGTCAGGGTACAGAACCTGCAGGGACCAGTGGTAAGATGTAACAAGTCACCAGTGAGAGTTGTTAAGATGCTTCAGAAACCTGCTTCTGTTAAATAGCTTCTGCTTTACCGCTGAGAGTGAACCTTCTGAAATCTATTTCCATCCTTTAACAAGGACAGGACTAACCTGTTCTCCAGCATGTTTGGAAATCTATCACTTGGTGTTAGTTTCTACATGTTTAATATCAATAGCAATATTTCTGCATCTAACCAAGCATGACCAGTCAGTGACAGGAATGCATTTTTATGCGCTTATACTTATTTTGAGACTAAATGCTAGAGCTTTTCTCCTCTGTATCCCTTCCATGGGTACTAATATTGCTGTATTCTAGATTTAGCACATTCACTTAAATGGAACAGTTTATGGAAATACTCTGTAAAGGAAAGTGTTAGTAACAGTTGAGGCAACAACTATTTTACTTGGGTAGTGTGCACAAATATTCTATATACATAGGAAAAGAATATGCCTAATACTAGAAATCTCTTCCTCTGTCACCCTCTGAGAAGTAGCATAAAAAATTAAGTCTATCCCTCTCTTCTTCCAAGTTGCTTGGTCCTAACATTCCTGAGTCCCAGACAGTAAGCAGTAAGCTGTTGGATTTAAACTCTGTTCCCCGTCTCAAACTTGGGAAAGTGTCCGTTCACCAGGACTTTAGAATACACAACATTCCACTCCTAAAACAGCAATAAAAGCACTAACAGGAGTTATATACTCTTGTCCACTTATTATTTTTGCCTCATTTATATTACTTTTCCCTTTTTACAAGGTGACATAGTCAAGACAGGTAAGTGCCTGTTGTCTAGCATGCAAGCTACTGATTTTCACAGTTTCTTTTTTGATGTATGCGAACTCCAGCAAACTGAGGGACCTAAGAACAGGGCTTTTTATTGGATGTAGTATCCATAGCCATCCTAATTTCTTAAGGATCTTTTTAGTTTACTGAGTTTATTCATTTACTTTCTTTTGGGAAGTCTGGAGGTGAGATCTGTTTCCCACTGTTCTTCAAGCATCAGTGTCTGGGTCGTTCCGGGGGGGGGCGGGGTAGGGTGGGATGTCATCCATAGAATTCTGCCAAGTCAGTAGCCCCAAGTTTTTACCTTTTGTCTGAAAAATTCTATGTGAAAGTTGCATGTAAGTCCACTCAGTCCTACTGTGTTCTCTATTTTTCTAGCAAGTACTGTTCAACCTTTGTAAACCTGACTGGTCGATTCTGCCACCAGGTTTTCTGCCTTCCTCACTTGATTAGTCCTGTCACTTATAATTATGACTTATTACATATGTTATCTAGTCCCTACCTTCTCCTTCTGAAAGCATGTGTACCTTTAACAGTCATGTCTAATTCTACTGTAGCCATACTCTGTTAACACTCAGGTCAGGGAAACATGCTCTTCCCTATCCAGTTTGTAACTTGAAGGTAGCAGGGGAACCCCTATAAGACTCCTTGTCTTAATTTTATGGTTTGTATCTCTTCAGGTAAGCAGGGATTCCCTTCCTGCACTTCTGCATCCTGGGTTTAGTCAAGCTGGGGTCTCTTTCTGATGAAGAAGGATGTTGTACCCAACTGAGCTCAGGCAGCAGCAAAAGCATTTTTCTGCAGAGAGGACTCTGTATTGGTGAGAGCAGAGTGAAACAGCATCATGAACCATCCCATTCATCCAATCTTTGGGTCTGCTCTAGCATAGCAATTTAATGCTGGGTACCCATCCCATTTCTCTTCAAGCTGGCTCAAATTCCCTGCCTGAACCCTGGTTTTAACTGGATGGTGCTCCTCTGAAACTGTCTGGAATCAGCTGTATAATGACCTATTTTAATTTATCTGTTTAATCCATCTTGTTCTTTTGCAGAGTGTATGAGTCCCCTTTATCTCAGGAAGGGTTAGATTAGACTGTTAAAATTTAATTCCAAAAACTTCACAATTTGGAGGGATGAGTGGGCTTCTTCTTAGCAGGAGCATTTTTATACCACCTCAGAGACTGTCCAGAAAGTGTTCTCTCTTTTAAAAAGAACTTGATATGAATAGAGAATAAATAAGAGACATTGTGAAAATAAAGACTACTTTGATTGTTTTGCATGGTTTAGACATTTCTACTTGTGTTTTTTCTTATTGTCTGTAATAAATCATTAGCATGCATTAAGTAGTTTACAGAAAGTTCCAGTCTGAAAGAAGTGGAGTAATGCCATTAAACCTTTTAATTAATTTTAGATCCATCAAAGAAGGCTGAAATAAAAAGTTATATATTTTGTTGGGTCCTGTGATGCTACAACATAAAACTTGCAAGATTTAGCACTTGTAGAATGGAAACCTCAAAGCATTTCTGTTCAAACAATAATGACTGAGCAAATCACTGGTTAGTGTCCATCAGATAAAAAATATGAGCATTTATAGTACATAGGAGACAAAGCTGTCGTCCCTTGCCACCCTAAATTTTTTTTTACATATATCATTTTGAGGTGGAAAAATACTTTATCTTTTGTCAACTTGTCAAAAATACAGATGTGTATATAATCCCTGCAAATTCATATGCTAAATAAGAGGAAACCTTTTTGAGTGCACTTACATCTGAGTCCGGAAATATCCTTTTTAGGATCTTAACCTGTCTTTTTTTTTTTCATTAAATTAAATATGATATTATTGAGAAATAACATTGGTCGACCAGTTTCTCCTGGCACNTGTGTATATATTTTGCACAAAGAAAGTGAGTTGTGCTTGATACAAATATACAGAGGCTGCACAGAGACAAGAAATGTGGTCTGAAAAACTGTACACACAGAAGAATGAATTGTTGAAATTCCAAAGTACCCCTTATGTGTTTAGCCAGAGAGTTTAAGGGGATGGTATTTCAAATGTTGCAGCAGGTATGATTATCTTTCCTGATAAAATCATAATGTTAAGATGTGTTTGGCAGATCTGATTACTGTCTGTGTGTAGAATGTGCCAACTTATGTAGTTTCTGGATGCTTTCATACCAGTTGCTCAGTAGCTGGTTCAGGCATTTAATTTTTTATGTGATTTTTAATATTAAATTCAAATTTGGGGCAGTTATTTATTTAAAATTATATAGAATTAAATACGCTTTGTAAGATTCTCAATGAACAGCTCTCTCCTGTCTTCGTTCTTTCCTCCACTATCCAGGAAAAGGGAGATGGAGGTGTCATCAAAGCTTTTTTTTTTTTGAGGTTTCTCAGTACAGAGAGAACAGAATGANTAATAAATCATTAGCATGCATTAAGTAGTTTACAGAAAGTTCCAGTCTGAAAGAAGTGGAGTAATGCCATTAAACCTTTTAATTAATTTTAGATCCATCAAAGAAGGCTGAAATAAAAAGTTATATATTTTGTTGGGTCCTGTGATGCTACAACATAAAACTTGCAAGATTTAGCACTTGTAGAATGGAAACCTCAAAGCATTTCTGTTCAAACAATAATGACTGAGCAAATCACTGGTTAGTGTCCATCAGATAAAAAATATGAGCATTTATAGTACATAGGAGACAAAGCTGTCGTCCCTTGCCACCCTAAATTTTTTTTTACATATATCATTTTGAGGTGGAAAAATACTTTATCTTTTGTCAACTTGTCAAAAATACAGATGTGTATATAATCCCTGCAAATTCATATGCTAAATAAGAGGAAACCTTTTTGAGTGCACTTACATCTGAGTCCGGAAATATCCTTTTTAGGATCTTAACCTGTCTTTTTTTTTTTCATTAAATTAAATATGATATTATTGAGAAATAACATTGGTCGACCAGTTTCTCCTGGCACAATAGTGCATATTCTAATCAAAGCATTGAAAAGCTACCTCAGAGGAGACTTGGCACCATTTGAAGATGCTCACATAATCATTTTACTGTTTCCTATGTTAAGTTCTAGCTAATCTTTGAAGAAAAGAGAAAATAGCCTTTTTTAAAAAGTAANTTTTTTTTTTTGAGGTTTCTCAGTACAGAGAGAACAGAATGATGTCCTGCTGAGATGCTGGACACATAGCCAAAAAAGTTTATATTAAGTACTGACCTGATCATATTTCTCTATTTTCCTTACTAAAGTCCCTTCTGAACTGTAGTATGTTGATGAACAAGGGATACAGCAGAGCCATATTTTGAGTACTTGATCCTCCCTGTTAATCTAAAACAAGAGACACAAAACTTTGCTACTAGAGAGTGTTTATTGTAATTAAGTCTGTATTCTGAAATAAATTGCTGTAGTTCACTTATTCTTTATAAATGAAAGCCCAAATTTCTCATTGGGCTACACTTGGAGGCATAAGAAAAGAATGCTTCCCAATTACAAATTATAAGGCCAGAGTAAACATGGAAAGATTGCAAGCTAACCTCCTAAAAAACTTATTTTCTGTGTTTATATTAAGCAAGTGCTGTTCTTTCTTTATCTACATTCCTGCATACTTAAAAAGTTAGTATGAAATGGTAATATTATCTTCCTATGAAAGCAAATGTATTTTTTCTTTTCATTTAAGAGCTTTTAAAAGCATACTTTACAAAATAACTCTTTTGCTAACATTTCAGAATGATTTAGAGTATTTAATAGATAGTCATAAACCAAATAGAAAAACATGCCAGATTATATTGTTTATTCCAGGTTCTTCCTTCCTCATTATCTTTCTGTGAGTGAGGAGGAAAAACCAGCTCATCCAGAACTATTGAACCAATTACATGCCCGCCAAAACATACTAGAGAATACTCAAATACGGGAAGGTTTGGGCTACTCTCTGAATTCTTTTTTCAGTAATAACAATCATTACATCTCTTGATGCATGTGATTCAGTGCATTTCTGATGCAATCTGATTTTTCTAAATCAAAAATTTTGAAAATAGAAAATAAATGTGGATCAAGATGAGAAAATTGTTTACCCTCAAGGATGGCTGTTTCTTTCCTTCAAGTGTATGAATCCCATAGATTCTCTGCTTCATTTTTTGTCCTTTCTTTCAACTATACTTCTAGACAGGATATAGTTCTGTCAACTGTCCTTGCCAGTACACCTTGCAAACCCCGGTTAGATCTTTCCTTCGTTACTACATGCACCTCTCCTCTAGAGTTGATAGCTGCAATTTTACTGAGGTTATTTACAATGCTTGAGTTGCAAATAACATCTTTCTATCATATTTTGGTTGGTTTGTTCTCTTATATGCCCCTTTTACATGATGAGGAGGAACAGAAGCCAAACTAAATTACACAGCAGGTAAATAAAGTGGACTGAACTGCACAGGATTTGGAAAATTTGATTTATTTGGTTGTCATCTGCCTGCCATTAGGCAAGAATGGCAGATCCCTTTTTTCTCTAAGTTCATCAATGCTGTCTTCCATGTTGCCACTGTTGTGGAAAGTCCCCACCACCACCTTCAGTATATTTCTAAGATGATTTGGGAATCTGTCCAACATAGGAATTCTGGTTAAACAGTTGCATAATAGTTGTTGTATCTTTGACACGCTGTTTCTATGCAGAATCTGCACTTGATACGACTTGTAGCATCTACCCAACACAGTCAGGACTGTAGAGGGTTGTTACCTTAGTCTGAGTGGACTGCTCAATTGATAGACTTTGGTTATGTCTAGGAAATTTTTGCAAAGGCAAAGAACAAGTCCCCACTCCTTTGTTCCTCTTCCTTTCCAGGAGGCAGAAGTGGCACAATGGGCTTAACTTGAACAGAACAGGAATTACTATGGCGAACAGAGACTTTAAAAGGGCTCATAGAATTAGTGAGGCAAAGCAACTTTGGATAGCAGAAGAGGGTTACATAGGTTTGTGAGAGTCAAAGATGCAATCTAACTACAAGACTTGTAGGTGAGCTAATCTGCATTAGAGTAAGAGGACACCATGGGAAGGTGACCGTCAGTTATGGATAACACAAAGGATTTGGGACATTCTAGCAGAGAGGTGTAGTTTCTGCTTGATGGCCATCTAAGTACAGCTTCTCTGTGTTAACCCTTCTTATTACTAGGTCTGATGTTTCCAAGAGTGGTCTCTGCTACTGTATAGCAAACACCTCTTTCAGTTCTTTTTTTCACCTTTTCCAAGTTCAGAGGAGGGGTGCAAAAGAGGTTTTAAACTGCTGTCAGGTACTGCTACCCACCCAGGGACGCTGCAGCTAGCAGCATGTGCAGCTACATAGAACGTGCTTTGCAAAACAAGCCAACATTTACTATCAACTCGCTTACAGGAACTGTTTGGTTTCTGAATGGAAAATCAAAGCTTAAACATATGTCTGTGCTGGCAGCATGAGTTACTTTCCTGTGTAAGTGTCCAGAATTCCTTTACTCCTTCTTTACATTTCCAGCAGAGCTCTGAACAGGGAGTTCAAACCTAAGGATTCATGTTTTGACCAAGTTTTAGTCAAGTCAGCTTGACATCTTATTTCCTTGGCTGCCAGTGGTTATAAGTCTATACTTGAAGTGGTCATTCATGTCTCACCCACAGTCATTCCATTCATGTGGGCAGTTTTAGGGATCTCACTCATATGTTTTTCCCAGTCCTTTGTCCTGAAAATCCCCTTACCCTTCAAGTACCAGGTGACAACTATACAATGGGAAGGGTGAAACCACTGATGTTTTCTTTTTAAAAGTAACTGCAGCAATTTTCACCAGTTTAGCAGCACTGTGTTTTAACAATAAACCATAGTAGTTACTATGCTTGTGTCAGTTAATGTAATTTGACAGATAAATACCATGTAGTCCTAGCAGACTCAGTCTGAGTTATTTATATACCATGATGTACAGAATCCTGAAAAGCTGGCTTAAAAATTCTGCATGTTTTTTGCAAGGCTCCTAGCCAGTTTAAATTAAAAAGAGATGTGGAGAAGATCGAGCAAAATCATACTAACCTTACTGTGACTGGCAAGAAGTAGATTTTTTTCTTGTTTTCATGGTTTATTCTCCATGAACAATAGATAGATTTATAAAAATTGTGTTGAGTAGGGCTATATCATGGTACTGAATTACAAAAGGAAAAATTGTTACTGAAAATGTAATACCATGGGTCTTTTACTCTTATATTCATGAATATAAGATCTTCTTGAAGTGCATTGGTTTTATTAAGCTGAGGTAGCTTTCTTCTATGAGCTCCCTATGCAGCATCACTTGTACAAACTGTTTCCGATTTACAGATCAGTATTTTTACAGCCTCGTTGACCTTAGAAAAGCAAGAACAATTTCTGATCATTTCCTGATAGGAATTGACAGTAGCAAGTCCTACACTAGAATATTCTATTTTTTTTCCTTATTTGTATCAACCTGGGGTTTGTATTTGGACAGACATTTTGAAATGTTTCACTGTACATCAAAATAACAGGTCCTAATGCATTGCTTCCTGCTTGACTAGGCATGGATATTTATGAAAAAAAAAAATAAAAAAAAAATTGTGCCTTAAGAAGTTTAAAAGAAACCATAGAGCAAATTAAAGTAGATTTTCTGTTAATGGCTTTGCTTGATCAGTTATTTATATTCTGTGTATGGTTTTATTATATATTAAATTCTGACAATAAGGTAGCTTTTCCTGTCTGAGGTCAGTAGTGTTCAGATTAATCAGGCTGACATTTCATGCCGGTGGGTCATGAACTGTTGATAATAGCATTAAATGGTGATTCACTTGCTGCGGGGAACACAGCTCATTATCCAGTCACTATATTAAATCATCGCCACAAACAGCTAGAGAGTCTGTGTGCGTGTGTGCGCGTGTCTGCACACGCACATCCACACGTGCACGCACCAATCCGGCGGGGATCTCTGTCCTGTAGCTGTCCAGCTCTCTGGACATCCATGCAAGGATTATGGGCTTGTCCCTATTTGGGAGACTGGAGTAGTTCTCTCTGAAAAACCTGTTTATGTATGAAACAGGACTGTGAGGTTTATTTTCTAGTTTCTCTCTGGTGAAGGGGCATAATTTTTATAGTAAGTTCCATGTTAGACAAAAGTGAAGAAAAATACATTTGCATCATTTCTGAAATGTTATGAATTTGAAAAAGAATAGGATGCAAAATGAAAACAATCAAAATCTAACTTGTTTGTCTTTATTATGTATTTTTACTTAATACTGTGTTTCGGGTACTTCTATATTAGTTTCAGATGTGCTACTTCCTGTAAAAACATTTGTGCTTAAAATAAAGAAAATAAAATAAGCCACTGTCCTAGTGCAAGAAAAAGCCTATCTATCATAATGGAAAAATTTTAAATAGAAGACAGTCTAAATAGCTTAACAGTGGATTATTAATTGTGTTGAATGAGGGGAAACTCCATTCTCTAATGTTTAAAAGATTTTGCCGTTAAATGTAAATCTTACTTAAGTTGCATTCTTTACAAATGAAATTTGAGTGAAGACTATGGCAAGGCATGTGTTCAGCGGTTAATATGAATGTTGGGCTTTTTTCACCTACCCGGAGCAGAGAATTGGGAAGTTTTCTCCCTCCCTGTCTCCTGCCCCCTCCATCTAAGCCAGTATAGTTTGTTTTAGTTCAGAAGTGACTGTTGTTCAAAGACAACACTTAGAGGCTTTAAGATACGGAGGCTTATTTGAGGTATAAGCTCCTCAAGGTCTTTGTTACTGACACTAGAGAAGTGATTTTTTTTAAGATAAATATTTTTCTAGAAGACATTATGTTTAATCAGTATATAAATATTAATTAGCATGTTAACCATGTTAACATGTATTAAATTTAAAACTGAGAAGTTGGGGGTTTTTCCCATGTACATTTTTAGATTTTTATATAAATGTTTCCAGAAAAGGAAACATTTTTCTGAGGCAATTAGAATACTTTATACTTCAGGAGAGTAAAAAAAAGAAATTATGAAGTGAAACATTTTATATTTCACAAATTGCCCTTTTTATTTTTGGGGATAAATAACGACTAAAACTGCCAAGATAACCTGAAAAAAACTGTAGGCCACTAGAGGTCACTGTTTGGTAATCAACTTCTAATGAACCAGAACTGTCAGGAAGGCCAATAAATTACACTGTGGATTTTTCTAATTATGAATTCCTATTTAATCATTCAATGACAAGTTAACTGTGGCAGCGGTTCTATGTACTTTGCATACGCAGTTATGTTAATGTACTATTATATTTCTTAGGATGGAGGTCCTCCATCATTAGAGCAGTTCATTACCAAAGACTCTCTTATCTAATCATAATTACTGATTATGAGAAATAATTAACTTTGTTACCCTCTTGATTCTGTTCATAGGCAAAATGCACTCTTTTTCTTTTCCTTTTTTTTTTTTTTTTAAAGGAAGACCAGTTATTGACTTTAGATACCTTTACATTAAAGAAAAAAGGTTAATTTGGTTTTGAGCAAAATTGCTTAAGTTGTAGTGTTGTAATAGTTACAGTTAGTGGGGTGAAAATGGTACACTAATTATTTTATAGTGGGTCTCCTTAGGTTGCTATTCAGTACACTTAAATGTGAAAATGCATTTTGTTTCATGAAATTGCAGCATTTGGAGCATGAAAATATTTGTAAATTTAAGCCGTATGATTGCATATTTGCTCATCCTGAAACAATAAACGTAATCATAAAAATAGTATCTCTTTTAAAAAATATTTCCATATTAAACTTAGAATTAGTTCATCTTAAATTGCAAGGGTTTGAACTCATTGGATAAGGCATGAAATCCTTTTGAGAGCACTGAAAAGTACATTGCATTTTAGGCTGAAAGGCAATGCTAAATCTAGTTCTCTGAAAGAGATGTACTATCTATTTTGCCGAGTAGTAATAATAGGATTATGCACAGAGGATCCCTAAACAGGAAAGAGAACTGGGAAAGGCCTTATAACGAAGGGATTCTGTAAATGGAAGCTCTGCATCTTTCCAATTTTGGCTGTTTTTCTAGCAGTTGTCGTCTTTCACTATTTACTGCTTTGCTTTTACAGTGCTGAATAAAAGCACAAATAATTCAAGAATTTACTGTGAATAAACTGTGAATATCCTGAAATCGGGCAGCAGAAAATGCTTTGTTATTTTATGGATATAGTGTTAGGCATGCTTAAGAATAAACAGACATTTTAAAGGAGGAGCTAAAAGAGAGACTGTGTGGGCTGTTTACTGTACCCAAAGGCAAGGTTCAATGCCGAAGTGTTTGCGGAAAGGACAGACATGTCTGAAGCAATGCACTCTGACAGTGGTTCAGATTATCAAAAAAAAAATCTTGCTCTCATACCACTGAGATGGTGACACTTTAAGGGACAAGGTTCAAGAGTTTGTTCAAAAGTGTTCAAGTCTTCAGCCATATTTTTAAAGAATTTCTTTTATTTCAGTTGGTAAAGCTGTATCAGTTGTCCTGTCATAGATTGTATCCCAAACAGGCAAAATTAAAACTCACAGCTGGGCAACTTTCCATCAGAAAATGATGGAGATGGATTTCTTTTAAAATTACCTGCCTGACACTTCTTTCTGACTACATGGGTATTTTAGTTTAAAATTTTGTTAGACTCCTGCTTTGAAATACTGGCTACTTTTTAAATGTTGTGAATGTGATTATGCTCCTACTGCTTGGGATTGGCATATGGCATTGCTACATCTTTGACTCTTAGATAAACTAAAAATGCTTACAAATAGGTATGGTATGTTCTTTCACTCCATTTTAATGCTTTTGGTTTATTTTTTCTGGTTACAATGGTTTTATTTCCTTATATAAGAGAAAGAGTCTAAGGAACGCATGAACAGCAATTTACGTGCATGACTTTAGGCTTCTGCAGCTGGCTTTCTAAGAAGCAAACCTTTTATTAAGGTTTTATTAACACTTGAACCCATGCCTGTTGAGCAATGCAGTTTAAATGCATACCTCAGTGTGATTTTTTATTTTTTTTTTAAGCAATATGCTTAATGCCTTCATTATTCAGCAAAAAACCCCAAACATGCTGCAGTGTTTTGTTGCTTTTGGGGGCCTATATGAAGGTAGCATGGTAAAGAAAATCACAACGGACTGAAGTGTTTCAGGTGTTGGGTTTTTTTTAAATAGAGGATTAATATCTTACAGTTGTACTAGTAGTGGAGAAATATGTAAGCAATAATATTAAAAATTACTGATTTAGTTTTCCTTCAAAGGTTCTTGGGTTTCTGTTATAACAAAAGGGTTTCAGCTATTATGTATCTATTCCACAATGCTGTGTAAACCTACTTGCATTTTGCTGGGGTATTAAGGTAGAAAGCAAGAGTATTTCAAACTTTCCAGATAGAGACATTCAAGTCCAACTTGCAAAATCTACAAATATGGTGATGTATGGCTTGGTTTACAACAAGGTTGGCCACACAACTGTTTTAGTTGGTTATGCATTTGTGTGTATGTTGCTCAGTCAAAACAGGTTCGATGAAAAGCTGTGATGCCACGGTGGACTGTTGGTTCTATTTGTGGCTTTTGCTGTCCTATACAAACAATAAGCTTTTGGGGTTTTGTTGCTGTTCATCTTGGTAATGTCTAAGTATTCTGTTTAGAGCAGATAGAATAGCTCTTCTAGGTTTTTACCTGTTCTTTTTTCTAAAGGGACATCATGAATGTTCATCCCTTTGAGCTTTTTCTCCTGTAGTCTCATAAAAGTCTATTTTCTGGTTGCTGATCTTCTGCACAGAGCAGAAGCTTCTGAAGTAAATGTGGTTGTGATGAACTCCCTGGGTGTTAAATATGCAGCTCTGTGACCTTTCTGTGCCAGACAAAAAATTATTCTTGTTTTTGCACTATGTGATTGAGATTAACTTTTATTTCTAGGACTTGAAGCTTCATCTGGTCAAGATGGGAATTGTACTAGATCCTGTCTGCTCAATTTTAGTTGTGTGGAGGGTTAACTGGCCCACACTGCTGAGATGCTGTGTGCATGTTCATTTTTAAACTTCCCCTAAAAGACTGGAAATTCAAGCAGTAGCTCTAGGCAAGATGATGATGGGTTATTTTCCTTGTTTCTCTTGGTTTTGTTATTTCTTTTGTATTTGATGCTATGCTTACTGAGAACCTGGCAACGCTTAACCAGACAGCTTAATGCCATGGGCTTCACATTTGGACTGTTCTGGTCTTCTCTGAAACTTTGGTATCTTGTATATATGGAATATACAGCCTCCTGTTCTTCACTAGCTGTCCAACCTTCTTGTTTGATGTCCAGATAAAAAATGAAGTATTTGTTTTGAACTGTGCAGTGAACTCTACGCAGTTAATTTTGCTGTCCACAACTGTAGGTACTTGCAATTGTTGCTAAGTTTTAATATTTCTCTATGGGTCTGCAGCCCAAAATGAGATTTAGACCATATATCTAAATATTAGGGATGGGTAAAAGAGTAGCTAAATCTGCTACTCAAGCAAGAATACCTAAAGTATTTTTCTGTTGTCAAGGACTTTTAGGGTGGATTATGAATTAAAGGAAGAGAATAGGAAAGATGACTGGCACGAACTGCCATTTTTAAATGTTTCTAATATGGTATTTTGGGTATTCAAAATAAGCAAATAATTTAATCGATCATACTTTATTTCCTTTCTTATTACAATGCTGTTAACCTTTTTAATTCATAAATTTTCAGGTGCTTTGGTATTTCTCTTTGACAGTACAACGACTAGAACTAAATGTAATGCTTTTTAAAAAATGCTGCAGACAGAATGATCTCATCAGGCCGTTCAGCTTGTACTGCTGCTGAAAAAGTTAGTTATCTTCTGTGTGCCTTTTGCAACTTATTTTCTTTGGCTAGTCCTTTTGGAGGCATCAGTTGCTACTTAATACAGTCTCATAAAATTTTCCTGGTGTGCTCCCCTCATATTAAACTGCCTTAACAACAGCTTCTACTCATTCTTTTGCTTGATTTATTCAGAGGGCATATTCTTTTCTGTGTTTTGGCATCCTTCTATAATACATCTAAATCAGACTGAAGATTTTTCTTCTGGCATCCATGGCCAAGTTCAAGTACTAATCCCTATACAACTCCACTCAGACTTCCTCTAAAAATATGAAGTTTATAATTTCATTTTGTCTATTTTGTTTAAACAGATTTTTATCCTTTCTTCTACACTGCTTTCAACCTTCAGTTCCTCATGATGTTTACGTAATTTTTTTTGCGCCCAAAAGGAATATCCTCTGGTACTGTAACACATGTACGTCCTATTGTTATATATATGTAACCTCATGATTCATGTAAATCCCTAAGTATGTTCTCCTTGAGGGCCCCGGGGATCCTTACATGTACAGCCAACACTTCTCAGATTGGCATGTGTGACTGGAGTGTTTGGTGTCTTTTGTCTTTGTATAGCACCTAGAAAAATAGGGACCCAACCGTGACAGCAAGGGAAGTGCTAAAGAAACATTATTAAAGCAGGCTCTGGCTGCATCTTCTACCTTCACATTATTTAGGAAGCAAAATCTGTTTAATTACTCCCTCTCATGCTGGGCTGCTCAGAACAGGTAGCATATTGCACACCTCTCTTGCATCTTTCTTTTGGTCTCTGCTACTGCTAGGGAAATAGCTGCATGGAGCATTAATGCTGATGCACACAGTCTGATCCACTCGTCTTCATTCTTGCCTGTGCTTCTGGAGGGGGGTGAAGGAGGAGGAGGGAATTATTATTCTGCTGCTGACACAGGGAGAATGAGAGTGGCTTGATGCAACAGAAGATTATGTTCCCTGAGGATAAACAAACAGAAGGAGATAAATTAGGAGAGAGGATAATCCTGTTAATATGTGCATTCCTTAATTCTGATTCAGTTTTTCAAAATATACAATTTCAGAGTTTAGAAATTTAATTAGTACCTGTAAACCATCTCTTGAAGTTTACCTTTTAGATTGTGGAGTAACGCTTCAGCTTGGCATTTGAGATGCACCGATGTGCCCAGAAACAGGAATTGTAGGTCACGATATGAATATCTCATGAGGGAAAAATAATAATGTACTGATCACCATCCCTTCCTCAATTGAAAAAAAAAAACCCAGACTATTGTTCTCCAGACTTTTTCACAATGCTGTTTGTTATGAAGTCAGAGCATCTTATTCCTTGCAAGCTTCTGTTGCTTTTTCAGCAGAAGCTGGGCCATTGTGATATTTATCTGAATTCAAACAAGGCTAATTAAAAGAGCTGCTGACAGTTGTTGTGATCTGACTTTGACTGGAGCTTGATGGTCATTATGGGTAAATAATGAACCAGGTCTGCAAATGTAGCAGCTGCCAACTTGGGATAGAAGAACAGCTATTGCGTCCAATTTAAGGATCTATCGACCGCTTCCCTTCTCCCTGCAGATCTTCTTCCTAGCAGAAAACTAATGTTTTCTCCTGCTTTGTTTTGTGGCTTCAGCTATTTCTGATATAGTCTATAATTTCCTCTTAAATATTTAACCTAGTCCATTATTAGCTTTTAGAGTTAACAACTTTTCCAATGGGTTTTCTTTGCATTTTTATTCTGTTTTGTTTTATGGGTGGTTTTTTTTGTAGTTTGTTTTTATGTACAATGTAACTGCATAAATAATGATAATAATGTGTATTTAATCTGCCTGTTGCTGCAGAATAAAAATCCGCTAGGCTTTTTTCTTTGTATAGCCACAATCTAACAAATTGTGTAATTGGGTTATGCTGTAAAAGAGATGCCTCTTCTTCCTTAAGTGTGCTTTTGTCTGGAGAGCTCACTGTATAAATCTTCAGAGCACTGCCTTGAATCTCCATTTCCATTTCTATTCAAACATCACTAGTTTATGAGGTACAGTGATGCAAAGCTCTATTTATCAGAAGAGAGAAACAGCAACAACTTTCATTAAGGTGCATCTAAGTATGTTGTCGCTTCGTCATGAGCTTTGCCTTGTCCATTTAGGAAGCAGGATCAGTGCGTTAAGGGGAAAATGGCAAATTTTAACAACAGATTAATTGAACTTTCTTTTCAAACCTCTGTCGTTATAAATGCAGTACAGATATTTAAAAGCCACCACAGAATTTTACACATGTACAAGAAGTTAGCGCATCTACCCAGCTTTTGCTCAGCTGCTGTGAGAAAAGGCAGCGTGCATTATGTAAAATGTACGAAGGCGCTTGTGCATAGTGCATAATGCGACAGAACGAGGGATCTTGCTGGGAAGAAATGATCCCAAGCATGCCCCTAAAAGACAAGACTTGCTTTGAGATATAATGATGAAAAATTGCCCATTTATTTGCGTCTTTGCATTTCAGCAGAAACGAAACTTTGACTCGTTGTCTGTGGTGCTGCCGCAGGGGTTTAGTGCATGTGTGTGTGTGTCCACGTGCACGAGCGTTTCTGTTCTGGCTCTGGAAAGGCCAGTGATATGTTAACAAGGGGTTATGTTATGCTGGTTTATGTTAAACCAGATCACCCCCTAACATGTGCAGAGCCATTCATCTGTGTCACCAAAACCCAAGAGAACATCTGACATGGACTTTGAAACAGAAACAGTGATCACTTACAAATCAAACATGGCACGCTCTAAACCGATTGTGCACGGCAATCTTTTCGAGAAAGGACAACTAATTGAACATGATAAAGTGTAAAGTTAATTAACACCCTTAAATTTGTTGATTACTTTCACGGGATTATATTGTTCGTTGAGGAGCAGCTTTCCATCCCAGCTGTCACCTTTTTAGCGAATGTCGCTGGTAAACAATAGAGACACCATAACAAGTCGTAAATGGTCCCTGTGACAGCAGCCCCTTGTGAGGCTGCATCTGTAGAAAATGATTAGAACAATTGCATTTTAAAGACGGCTCACATTGCAGCCCAGTCCCATCGGCCCTCTTCTTTATCTCCGCTGATGGCAGACTGGTTACAACATTTAAGTTCTTTTGAGCAAATTAAGTGATTTACTGTGTTTTAGTTATACAGCAGCAGAATAGCTTCATAGGTCTAGGTCTGATACTGATTTTTGTAATAGGGAGAAACACAAGCCTTTGAGTGATGCTGGGTTGTGGGTATTTTTCCTGAGACTGTTCTGGTTACTTACTTCCTGGAAATAGGTTAAGGATGGCAGATGTTGTCTATGAAGCACAGAGAATAAAAAATACCCTATTTCTGTTTTGTAAAATAACCAGTCTCCTCATGGTTATTTTAAATTCATAGTATGATTTTAAATCTTCTGCTTTTATTTCCAGAAAGGTTTTGTAGCTGATTTTGCCTATGCATGCTTTTTAATTGGTTTTGGATCTCTGTATGTACCAAAACATCAGTAAACTTTTCAGTTAATCTTTCCTTGTGTATCTTGGTTTAACTTTTTGTGAGTTGCAGAAGACAAGTATTTCATGTGAGGTGGCAGGTTCTTAAAAAGAACTGCTTAGTCTTAAAAATGCACATGCATACACAGAGTACACAGATGCAGGCTATCCAGTTCAACATATCTGGAAAAGAGTAAATACAACAAGAAACTTCTTGTTTTGAGGCACCTACAGTCACTTAACCTGCTTTTTTTTCAAAATAATGGAATAAAGAACCAGTGTTCCCATGCACTTCCGGAAGTGTAACAGGCAAAGCCTCAACTCTTACACTTGAGGGTGCAACATTGTAAAACAGGAGAGAGGGTGACACTCTAGTGCCTTTTTTCTTGTTTGTTCTTTCTTGTCCAGTTAAGATCACAGAATTAATTGTTGAAATTGCTCCACAGACTACACATTGAATAGAAAAATGACAAAATAGATTTATTTTTTTTTGCCTAAGCTTCCATATGTTATAGTCCCCACCTCCAGCTTATCCTTTCAAGTCTCTGAAGAAGCTACATACACAGTTTTCAGGTTTTGTGATGGTACTGTAATGTGTAACCTTATAAAAGCACTTCTTTTTAACTCAGCTGCACTCTGCTCTTCTTATGGAAATGTAATAAAACTCAAACCAAAAGCAGATGCTTTCATGTAACATCTTAACATTAACATATTTTTTTCCAGCAAATAGTATTTTTAATAATAAGTGAATGGCTTGAAACCAAGCTGCTTTAATGATTAGCTGTAGAGAGGTAAGACTCTTTTTTTTTTTTTTTTTTTAAATGGGAAATATAAGTGGCAAATAACAAGAGTCTTTCCAATATGTTAAATACTATTGTAATAAGCAAAGAAAAGTTGAGTATGGGAGGGCAGGGCAGCTACTGAACTAGTCTGCCTAGCCTGGAGGCTAAAACTTGAGGTCACCTCCAAACTGTCCCAGGATAGCTGTGGCCAGTTGCTGCTGTCAGGAGCTGAGGGCTCCTAAGCCTCCATTTACATTTTCATATAAAATTTTGCACCCAGGAACTGCTCTGCATCAGGTTCACTGAGTAATCTATTAGCAAGCAAAGTGAGAAGCATGTGGATTCAACTAATCCTTGCCCCACAGGTAACTCCGCTAGATGCCATAGGATGCTTTGTAGAATGGTTCTTTATATAGCTCGTCTGATAAAGAAATACATTTCTCACATCTGAGTCCAAAACCTTCTTGTACCCAAGTGGAAAACTCATTGCCAAGCAAGTATGCCATACTGCAGTGCTACTCTGTAAATTCTCACCGCTTTTTTCCCAGTTTCATTTTTTTACATGCCCCCTAACTAGCTATATCTCTTATCATATTTATCTGCAAACCTGTTTCTACCAGTTTATATCTCAGGGAAACACTCTGATGGTGTTATGACCTACTGACTTGAGTTGAGCTACTCTGTGGGATCTTCTGGTGTGACCTCCTTAAAGGATTTACACACAGGTATGGGGGGTTATCATCCTTAGAGAAGCTGAATGTAGACCTGCAGCCGTGGGCTGTGGAGGAAATCTTACACATGTTAATCATAAATACAGTTTCTCAGAAAACCATTCCCTGAGGATGAGATGAGTCTTTTTGTATTTTAGAGAAAAAGTCTGAAGGACTTCAGACGCTAATCAGCAGTGGTATGTAAAGCCACTATCTTAGGTGATAAGAGATCTTTTAAAAAATAAAAATATGAAAAATAATCATTAGGGTTTTTTAAATTACATTAGCTTCTTTTCTTTCTCCATTACTCTCTTTAGTGTTGGAAGCTAATAGCACTTTACTGGCTTGTGTTGTCAGTATGAAATCTGTGATTATGAAAGAAAATGTGCATTTTTGTCTAATGATTTTTTATTTCTATTTATAGCTGAAGTTACAGTCTAAGAGCTCCCTGCCAATCTTTTTTTTTTAAATTACCAGTGTTATAGATTGGCTGTGTTGCTTGCTTAATTCTGATGAAATAGCTGATAGTTGGCAAGGAGGCTAGATGATAAAATTTACCATGGAGTAAACAGGTTTTTGTTTTTAAAATGAGAAATTTGCAGGCCTTCTGCATTATACAACAAATTGCTCTTTTTTCCTACTTAACTAATTTATTTTTTCTACTTGAAATGTAAGTGTTTGAACAAGTGAGAGAGTGCAGCTGTCAGAAGATTAACCAGCTGAAAACTATTGTCAGCATTAATTTTGCTCTAATAAATGACTCTCTGAAGCTATTTAGCAGTCTGTAATCTAGATACAAGGCTATTGACCTATGATGGATAGTACTGGATTTTGTTTGTAAGCTTTGACTTAAATTGTCTACTTAATTTGCTGCAGGTCAGATCACAGGATTAGTGGTAAAGGCCATTATGTGGTTTGAATAAAAATAGCTAGAGGAATGGAATGGAAATCATTGTGTTTATTAATGTAGCAATCTTTGCGGTCATGTAACATAGTAAACTGGTAACCAACAAGATGACAATGCCCTGTTTGTGTTAGCTCTAAATCTGGGCTTTCTTCTTAGCTCAGTTCCTCTGAGTTGCCCAGGGAGTTGCTCAGAGTTGTTCAAGTCAGATTAAGGACTGACTGCAAATAGGGTGTCTCTCAACCTGAGCAGGGAGATCTTTACCACTGTAGATATTTCAGTACCTCAACAATGTTTTATACTTTTCTTTTTTTAAATTATGTGGGTCTGAGTTCTTTGGGATGCTCCAGTTCTGGACTCTGGACTTGTACAAGAAAGATACAGGTTTACTGGAGTGAGTCCAGCTAAGGGCCATGAAGGTGATGAAGGGAATGGAGTATCTTTCATATGAGAAGAGTCTGAGAGAGCTGAGACTGTTTAGCATGAAGAGAAGGCTTAGGGAGGGATCTTATCAATGTGTATTAAAACTTGATGGGAGGGAATAAAGAAGAGGGAGAGGGACTCTTCTCAGTGCCCAGGGACAGGACAGGAGGCAGTGGGCACAAACTGAACCACAGAAAATTCCATCTGAAACACAAAACACGTTTTTACTGGGTGGGGAGTCAAATGCTGGAAGAGGTTGCATAAAGGGAGTGTGGAGTCTCCATCCTTGGAGATACTCAAAAGCTAACTGGATGCAGTCCTGGGCAACCTGCTGCAGCTAACCCTGCTCAACCAGAGAGGTTGTGTGCCTTCCAAGACCAGCAATCCTGTGATTCTGTGAGTCTAGGTTGTAATATAGATTGAGCAGCTACTTCATCAGTGGGACCCTCTGTCCTCTACTCTGTTGCCTATTTTCACATAATTTATAGGTATTTACTGGTTTTGAGACTTTGATCTGTCAAAATTTTTCTTAAATTCAGTGACTTCAAAAGATGGTACATGTTGGAAGGTAGGGTGGGGAAAATAAATGCTTGGCAGTTACTGAAAGGAGCATTTGTAGACATAGTCACACAGAGGAATTGCAGTGACAGGGCATCAATTGAAATTATTATAGGAAAGCAAACAAAAATTCTTCTAATTTGTCACTGTGAGGAGCTGCATTGTGAATGTCCTTAATGTCGGAAGGGAAGTCCAATTCTTGATTATTTAGCTGTAGTACAGCATTTACATGTGCTTAAGGCTTTGAGGGAAGCTCTGTTTAGCCTGCTATGGGTGCCCACTTTATCAGAGGGGGTTTTTTTGCACAAACTTGGTTGCCATTGTGGCTTAGTTTTGTAGCCTTATTTTTTCTCTTTGTATTGTTTTTTACTGTACACATTGTTAATGGGGAATGAGGAAAACAGAAATGCTCTATTTAAGTGGGATGTATTTCTAACAGAATAAGTTTTTTGCTATTTGAGGTTAGATTGTAATTTTTGTTTGTTATTTAAAAAAGCGCTGTCCTCAGCTGATAAGCTTTTTAAGAGTGCATTTTCATTTGTGACTATACAACATCTAGCTTGGTGAAGGCAGCTCCAGTAACACTCAGGAAACTATTTCAATATAGACATTTACTATTGTTAATTTTCATAGATAACTAGTGACAAAGAACTGTGGAGCATAGCTGGAAAGCAGCCTGACACTGTAGAAAAAAAAATGGTCTGGAGGAAGAGCAAACTGTTGCACTTGGACATTCTGTTTGTAAGAACAGAGTACCGAGTTGAGCGCATCTGATTTGAAAGTAGGTTGTTACCTGGCACCATAACAGGCCAAAGTTTGTTGAATATTACAGAAAATTTATAGTGGCTATGCTTCTTGCTGAAGTGAAAAATAGCGAGAAAGCTCATGTGTTCATCAGTTTGGGCCAAATTTTCCTAGCGGTTCTACCCATGGGGATGAGGAGATAAAGGATGTATGAGTAATTCATATTAGAATTAGGCTTCTTTTAAGAAATAGATTATTTTATGGAGGTGATAAATACCAGATGAAAAATTTGCTGATTTTTTGCTTTGGAACTATATAATTAAAGAACTATGGTGTATGCTTGCTGACCTGTGGTAAAGACAAGACAGAATTATAAGAATAAATCCGGGACTAGTGTGTTTCTGTCAGTGTGTTTGAAACGCTTTTACATTGTTTTTTGCATAGTTCATTACATTTTTTTATATGTGTAGGAAACTAACTCATTTTCTCATATTACGTAGATTTACTTCAGATCAGACTCATAATAAACTGCAGAGGTTCAGAAGGCTTAGTTTTATAGGCCTGTGTTTTTTAGCTGTTCAATTACGTGAAAATCAGGAAACATTGACAAAAATTAGTTTAGGATTGGAAAAGCTCAGTTGACTTTGAACCATAGATTGTCAATAGTCACATGTGAAGAGTAGTTTGACAAAATAGAAGTTTTATTTAGTAATTCAGAGACGGTGAATTTTGTGGGCTGTAAAGTTGCAGGAAGGGTTGATTGTTTCTTCATGTGAAACTACCAAGAGTGACATTGTCAGTTTTCTGTAAGTCTTGTGAATTATTTAGCCACCAGTATGCCCGAAAGATAAGGTGGCTTTATCTTTAATGTTTGAGAATTAAGAACTCTGTATGTACTGGGACTACAGGCTTACTTTTACATAGACTTTAAGAGGCTCATCATAAGTGAAGTATTAAGCACATAAATTTTACATCAACCCCTTACTGGTATGATAAACTACTTAAGGTTTCGGGTTTTTTTAATAGTGATTTTAAGTCCAATGTTGTCTTGATTCAGGTGTTGGAGCTGCTCGAGCTGGAAACCTTACTTTCATGGTTGGTGGAGTGGAACAAGAATTTGATGCTGCCAAAGAGTTGCTGACATGCATGGGTTCTAATGTGGTCTACTGTGGAGAGGTTGGAACTGGACAGGTAATGCTTCCTGAGGGGTTAATAGTTATTCTTTCATCTTTGTTGCTTTGTTTTTCTTTAATGATACCAACTCTTTTATTCCAGAACTAAATGCATGGTAATATATCTTCATATTTGTTTGCTTGTTTACTTTCCTTCAGCCATGTGTTTATAAAATAACTTCATGGAACTCTTCTCCAGCATATTGTGTAGCTTAACACCAAAACATCTGACCTGGCACTTCTTCACATTGACTTGTTGAGATTACACTTCTTAGAGGACACAGATTTTGTTTCTTCTAAATTTGGATTTACTGAATGTTCTGAAGGACACAGAGCCCCTACATGCCATGTATACTATCTGAGGTACTGTACTAAGAAAAAAAACAGTTCCTAATCTCTGAAAGAGCCATAGGGCAGCTTTCACTGACTTAATACTATCGTAGATCTGTGCTTACTGATACTACCTTTAGAAGAGAGTAGCCAGAACATATTTGATCATACTGTCCCAAACCTAGTTAAAGAAGATTCCTACATGTTAGGTCTATGAAAATACAGAAACTAATTGACGGTTTAACTTATTTTCAGGCTGCAAAGATCTGCAACAACATGCTCTTAGCCATCAGCATGATTGGAACTGCTGAGGCTATGAACCTGGGAATCAGGTTTGTGTGATTTTTATATTGGATTAAAGCTTTTTTTTTGTGTTAACAATTTTTGTGGTTTATGGTTGACTTTCACTTGAGACAGTGATTATTAGAAAGCATAGATAAACTTTTGCCAGAAGTACTCCTATAAAGCCATTAACATGATAAATGAATTATTTGATTAAAGAAGGGCTTTTCAGAACAGGAATATTGGTTGTTGCATTCTGCATGTGAAGTTAAGAGTTTGTTCTGCTGTAGTGTAATGTACAATAATGTTTGTCATGCATTAGAAATATACAGAGGTAACTTTTTATTTGTATTCTAAACTAATGTACAGTATCTTTAGACTATTATACTTCCATATGGCTCTTGTTGGCTTTTTTTACTTTGTTAAATTGTTCCAAAATATATTGTAAAGTAAAACTTTTAGTACTGTGTGTATATCAAATTAAAATCTCGCATAAAAAAGAACATCTACATTTCTGTTCGATTTTTCCACTGCAGTTTGTACTAATTGCCCAAACTCTTACTTCGTAAAAAAACTGGAGTATGCTCTGCTACACTCGTGTCAAATCTAAGACTACCACTGCTTTTCTAGCAAATTATACATCTGACTTGTAAGTGGCAGGATATTCAAACAACATTATATTTCCTTTCCAATTCTAACCTATTTATTTTGCTGTGGTCTTTGAGATATTCTTTTGTTTTCCGACAGAGTGCAGTACCACAGTATTTGAACCTTTCATTAGTTCTTTTAGCCAAATCTAAATCATTTGCAGACTTACAGCCACAGAAGTCCTATGTGCAAAGATATCATCTTGCAATTGTGTATCTTTTAAGGGCTCTTCATGAATTATTTATCTGCACAGTTGCATCCTTAAAACTGGCCTGCTAAAACTACAGATATTGTAGATATTTATCAACTGGGCTATAGACCATGTGTTCATGTGGGTTTGATACACTATAAAAACAGCAAGAGGGCATCAAATGCTTAAATACATAAAAAAAAAAGAACACATACATATGCGCACATACACGAGGCAATGTAATGGATTCACATTTCCTCTTAATTACCATATCAAGATGCAGTTGTTTTATTGAATTGCCCTTGTCTCAGATGTTAGACTATCTTGACCTATTAAGTTGTCATGTTGTAATTGAGATAAAAGAGGAATTTGCTTTGCATCAGTGCTAATTGGTTTATCAATATCCTGTACCATTTACATTTTAAAATTGAGAGTCTGTAAGATACTGAAGCATGTCTGCATCAAGCCATAATAAAACCAGTAGTATTGTTTACAACTATTGTAATCCAGTGTAGTGTAAAGCTTTCATCAGGTTCTGGTTTAAGTCATGGTTAGCTTAATAAAACTGATTTTTCATTATATTTTTATCTACATTTGTAGGAATGATTAGAGTTAAAATTGAAGATAAAATAAAATCAAGAGGTTTGAAAGACAGATATTCTGGTCATGTAAGCAGAGTGAGTTGATATCTGCAGCTAATATAGCTTGAAGGTGTTTAGAATTTTTGTTTCTCCTTTTGGACTTTCCCAGTTTAAATTTTGGTTGAATTTGTATTCAGCATCTATAAACAAATACCCATTGTGAAGGTAGCAATATACAGACCTTCCTGCCCTACAGTCATGGTAATCAAGAAGGAACTGACTTACTATTGAAAAAACCTGCTGATTGTAACCTGAATTATACATAGAGCAGAATCTCACTTAGTCTGAAACTGTATGAGGTTTAAGACATGAGGCAGTAATTGACAGCCTTATGAAATAATTTGGAACCCTTGCATTGATTTTAATGAGCTATGATTTAAATCTTGGAGAAGATGACTTCTGCTTATAACAAGAGTAAGAGCTTTCCACTTTTGGTGTGTACAGATTTCTAATGTACAAGTTAACATTTGCAATTCTCATTATTAGAAGTTTTGCTATATTAATAAATCCTTTAGGTTTATTTTTTCAAGTGTACAATTTGAAGGATAGTGTGGCTGCCTAGTGTGAAGACAGTAGAAAGCTGATCTTGGTTTGTTAGATTGATGCCTATCTGTGAAGAAAGTCTGAGTCTAACCTAATAGTGGTAAAGAACACTGGAAATGTAAACACTTTATGATAAGGATGGTAGAGCTTAAACATGTTCTTAACTTTTAGCAGGAATATCATGTCATGCTTTGTGTATATCTGCTACATCATTTAAATCTTGAGTTTTAGGGACTTTGAATAATTAATGATTCAAAACATTGCTGACTGAACTAGATGTAACTAAGAAGTCATATTACAGCACCTTCCAGAAGCTAATGTATACCCTGAGCTTAAATCTTCAAATAGATGTGAAATTAATTCTGTTTAAAAAACCACTTCTTCTTTAATGTGTTCTTAAACCATGCAACCTACATTTTCTTTTTTTTGAAGCAGTTACTGGTTTATTCACTACAGGTTTTTTAATTCCATCTGCTATTTTTTAATTTATTTTATATTTGAAATCACAGAATTTTTAAAACTTCAACATAAGTAGCAAATAGAATGTGATGAGGAAGGAAGACTGACATTAATGGGCAAAAATTCCGCAATAAACTCCTAGAAAAATTGACAATATTGCCATATGAATTCTACATTTACATTCCACTTGGTTTTCTACTTTACACTAGCATTATCTTTATTTACTAATAATTTTCATCTACTAATGAAAATGTCTGTTTTCACTGGAAGTGATTTAGTTTAGATTCTGTAACTAATTTAAAAAAAAATTCATCCTGAATTCTGACCACTGTAATGCTTGTTTTGTTATGTGTTGGTTTTTTTCCTGTTAATTTCCTGATGTTTTATCAATGTAGCTAGTAAAAGTTAGAAGGTGTAGAAGACACTCTGGAAATGAATTCACAGTGACATTTGTATTCGGGTTTTTTTCTAGCATAATAGTGCAACTTGTCAGTAGAAAAGTTTTGAGTAGATTTTATGGATAATGTGCATCTTGCAAAATACTGTAGTGATTTACTGTATCAAACCAATACAGAGAGTACATATAAACTTCAAAAATAATAAAAGCATTGATACCATCTACAGCCAGACACTATTTTTCTTTTTCTTTCTGCTGATCATCTCATTGTCAGTAATTTTCTTTTACTTAGCCCTGAGTTTCAGTGAAACCATGTCTAATACTAAAAAAATAAGGCTCAGAAGTGTAATAATGCTGATACCTGGTTTATGTTTAGGTCATGTGGAAGTTGCTGCCTTTCAGGCAGTTTTCAGTCCCTTCAGAAACTGCTTGCATAGATTCAGGGAAGGGTTCTGGGGTGACACAAGACACCAGTAAGGTTGCTTAATATTGTTAGGATATAAAGGACCAGAAGAGCAATAAGGCTCTTAAGGGGTTATGGGAATAACCTCACTCCTAAATCACTTCTGTACTTCCAACAGCAGATAAAGTCATCTCTATGAGGAGCAACTGCAGTGGCATCCAGATTTATCCCAGAAGCTGCAAATTAAAGCTCTTTACTAAGTAATTTTACTGCATATGGATTTGTGCCTGTTTGCTTTTTCAGATACATAAAGTGAAAAGAAAGTAAAAGAACTTAGCCCTCTGATGCTGCCTAAAGATAGTTTCAGTCTCTAGGTCTAGTTTCTGTGAGTACCCTGGGGCTGTCGATGGAAGACATGAGCAGAAAGGGGAGCCAACAGTGTAGAGAGGAGCATATGCTGCAGGCTGAGGGATGATTATCCCTGGGCACATTCCCACTGCAAAGTTTAGAAACAGTGCCTTGAAAAATAATTCCTCCAGCAGCACTGTGGCTCTGCCATCTTCAGCATGAGGCTATAGCTAAGTCTTGTGAAGGTTTGTAATGACGCTAGAAAGAACTTACCTTGTTTAAAACACCAATGGCAAAACCATCTTTAGCCATGGTAGAAGGGGGCCTAAGGTGCAACTTCATGTGGTGTTTATCTGAGGCACCTCAGGATGGGAAACTCTCAAGAGTTCAGTTGTTACACCTTGAAATGAGACCAGGACATATCTTTTTTGTGAGATGCCATTTCAATTTTTCTGTCTGTTTTGAAGTATTGGAGGAGCGTATGATAATTTCAGTAAGTGGTTTTATCAAAGCTCAGCAAAATTTCAATTTTGAGCAGTGGCCAAAACCACTTAACCATTTTTTTGTTTGTTTGTGTGTCCATTGCTGAGTTTCTGCTGTTCAGTTCATTAGGAATGTTATTGAAGAAGCATTGATTTGAGGGAAGCAATTGTTTTTTCTCTATTATAAGTACAGTTAATACATGGGCTTCTTTTCTGCTTATAAGGGAGAAGAACATTTTGGTAATTGTAAATTCACACGTGCATGCACAAGCTCTTGCCACGTCCAATGGCAAGTTGTTATGGGGACTGGCAGACTGTCATCATTTTGATAGCTTGAGCAGTATATCTCCTGAACAGCAATGGAGCTCTTATGCAGAGAGTATCGTATGTTCCCAGCCAATTTACAGGGAAACAGCAATAACATTTTATCATGGTTGAGAGCCCAGTAGCTGCTTCCTATTAAACTTGCCCTTTCAGATACCTGTCTTGGATTAATTTGTTGATTTCAAATGGAAACTCAGTCTTCTCCACTGAAGCATGACTTCCTAGGATAGACTCTCACTGAATGACAATTACTGTATATTCTAGCTGGCTTCAGACCATTACAAGCTTTGGGCACAGTGGAAGACAGAGGACTTCTTCAGTAACTGATTTTAATATATGTCTAATTTTAACTGTCAGTTATATATGCACCAGTGGATGAATCCTCAGAAAGATGAAATGCAAAGCACTTCTAACTTGCTCTTATTAATGATACACTTGCTGCAAAGGAGAAAAAAAATAGGTTCAGGTCTCCTGAAGAGAATCTGCATGGTGTTTAAGAACAGTAAATTTTGAAGAAGCAGGGATTTAAACTGACACTGTCTTCGTTTTTCTTTTCCCAGAGCAAAAATACTCCAGATCTAATGCAGACTATATTTTACATGTCTGTATAATACACACATATCTTTTAAAACTATACTTTCACAGAGAGGTAGCTGGAACACTGTGAAAAGAGCATTATTTGTGAGGGTTATATGCATTTTGAAATAATAAGCTCTCTGTCTTGCAGTATACTCACAGTTGTAATTATGGGCTTCTGTGTGCAGCTAGATATAGCACAAACAGGCACTGCAGTGCTAAAAATACTGGCCTGAATGTAACGACGATAAGGAAACAAACAAGCCAAAAGATGTGTTTTGGCCAGAAAAGCAAGCTCTGTGTATTTGAAGGTGTGGGCATTGCCTGTTCCCAGCGCGGGTTTTTTGGATGACAACAATTAAAGCAGTTATTCAGCGTGGCTTTTGGTGAAGATACAATTTGATGAGCTATGCAAGATAAAATTACAATTCAAATACTGTGAAACAATACTGGTGCTGGAAGATACATTTTCATTTTTTAATAAATAGCCACTGAATGCATTCAGTTCAGTCAGGGAGCTGGAAAAAAATGGGGAGGAGAATAAAGCTTGATCCTATTCAGGCCATCAGGAGACTTCCCACTGAATTCCAGGGGCTACTGCAGCAATTCATAAATAAGAGTGCACAGCAATAATGCTAAAAAGCTCCCTTTGCAGTACAGAAAGTGGTCTCGCTTTGCATTTGGAGGGCAGAACGGCAGGAGACATGCCATCTTGGGAACAGGAACTGTGCTGTAGGGCCAACTATCTTAAATGTAGGTTTTCAAATCTGAAATGTCTACGGGAATAAATAAACATGAATTTTAGCAACTATTCCATTGGTGATGAGCTTTTCTTGTCTACATATTAAAACCTACAGCACCTGGAAGCAGTGTTAGGATTGCCATACCTATGGAGATCTGCAAAAAGTCTGCTATGTAAGAGCTAATGTAAAGGGTGTTGACTTACGTGAAAAACCTTTATAGAAGGTTGTGAAAGATCCTTTTTTTAAATGTCCATTTCTCATCTTGGACTGTTACTGGAGATAATTTCCTTGCTTTCTTTTCTGTCATGAGTCTATCTGAACATTTGTACATGGCCAGGTAAACTGTTGCTGCTCATCATTGGTATAAATGCAGTTAGTGTAAAATTACACTTGCAACTTAATACCAGCATGAATGTGAAATCATAAGAGGGTTAATTTCCTATAATCCTGAGGATCTTTCAGGGTCTACACTGAGCAGCAGTTTATGCCATCAGCTCTGCAGTAGGACAAATGACATTTCTACTTGGACAAGCTTTGTTTCATCAGGATCAGTAACCTTATCAACAGTTGACCCAGAACTATAATATATGTTTGCAAATAGATAACATGTGTCACGGTGAGAATCAGACTTGCCTCAGCAGAAGAATATAATGAAGAATTAGTAATAGCAAAGCAAAGAATGTACAGATGTATATAAAAGGAGTATTTTTTTGAGAAGTGTAGCGCTTTTTTCACATTATTAGCGCAGATCATTTGCATTATCTTTCTTACACCAAAAATGCACTAGCATTCAGGTGTAAACACAAAACACAAGTACTTCCATGCTGCCACACTTGTTCATGAATGTTTTGCTTTGTTCAACTGTAGAGATTATAATTTTGATATGAAGAACAAGTATGTGACCTAGCAGGTAGGAGAACAGAAAATGCCTTTCAGTAATTGAAATACAAAGGAACTACTGAACCTTTATTTTGCTTGCACTTTCAAAATCACTGGGTGATGGGGATTTACTTAGTGCAGAAGGAAAAAAGCTCTGGAAACCTACTGCTTAAATGGTGGATTGATGCTATTTAATTTAAGATGCGGCATCCCTACCCCCAATATCAATACTCTGTCATTTTTCCTGTCTTATAATAAAGGGAGAGAAATGATTGTAGTGTCCTAAGATATAAAACAAGTCACCCATGTCTTGTGCATTTTGACATTAACACTTCTCTTCCTTGACCTTTGACAGATTAGGCCTTGACCCAAAGCTGCTGGCCAAAATCCTAAATATGAGTTCAGGTCGCTGTTGGTCAAGCGACACGTACAACCCTGTTCCTGGAGTGATGGAAGGAGTACCGTCTGCTAATAATTATCAAGGTGGCTTTGGAACAACACTCATGGCTAAGGTACATAACACTTACATGTAAAGTTTGTACAGTTGCTTCTCTCTGGACTTCTAGGAAGCATTCTTCTCAGTGAAAATTTTTGATTACAGGGAAATATGTGTGCATGATCAGAGGGGAACCCAACCTCTTACTGTAGTTCTGAATTAATGAGTTGTGTAGGCTTTTCCTTAGCCTCCTTTCTAGCCACTGTAACCGCTGAGATACTCGAAGAGATAACATGCACTTTTTGAGTTCTGCCTTAATCCAGGAGTCTTGATGGATTTGTTTGTACGGCAAGCATTCAGCAAGCCATTTAGGTGGTTCTTGCATAACTGCTCTAGAAGAGAGCATAACTGCTCTCTGTCAAGAGAATTTGAGGAAATTCAGGTGACCTAATTAAGTGTGAGTAGTGGCATAAGCATATAAGATTTTGGGCCCCACCTATTCCATATACATTAATTGATGCTACTGGACATGCCTTCTAGCATCGCCTTCCTTGCTAAATCATCTGCTTATGTGCTTGTCTTTCTGCCCAAGGCCATTTGGAATGCAGAAAGCAGACACCACTGCAGACTGCTTTTCGGCAGGTATCTGCATCATGTTGTGAGCTCTTCTGAATTGTCTTTATTTGTGGCAGAAGTAGTGCTTCTTATGAGTAATAACCTAATAATCTAAATTACTTGTCCACGAAGTGGGAGATCTGGGGTTTGAGTCCTTCTCAGCACAAGGAAGTTCTAACCTACAATTCTCCCATCCCAGAAGAGTGCACTTACTGCCATGCACTTGGCTGTTCTAGGAAGAGCACTGTCCTGAGCCACCCTGTGGTCAGGAAAACAAAGCTCTTAGAAGCTAGAGGAAGGTAGGCAAGAAGGTCAGGGCTCTGCATCCCACTGATGGGGACACACAGTTGGAGGAAGGAGCAATAGAGCTCTGACTCTTGAACTACTTCTGCATTTAACATGATTGCCTAACAGCCCTGAAAGAGATGCCTCATCTAAACATGTAAATGCAGGAAATTTCACACTGGATATTAGTTTCACGTTGATACTATCCCATGGGAGACATTTGAGTTCATAGAAGACAGGTTTCAGGTGTACCAGTTTGAGTGCTCCTAGCTGTTTATTTTCATTCTGGTCATTTTCAGCTCTTCCATGTACAGTGAAAATCAAGCACTTAAAACCAAAACAACATTCTCAGTGATGAATTCAGATATTGCCATGCAAATCTCTACAGTGCTGGAGTTCCTGTATGTAGTACCTGCCTACTGAAACTGATGCTGTGGTTTTGAAGTTGATTCATGTTAATTGGTGTATTTGCACGTCCAGTGTAATTAGGAACATTCTGTCCAGAGTAGGTCCAGAGTGTTTTGCCTGTGGTAGGACCAAAAACTTGGCTCAAAAAACCTCAATGGTTGACCTGCTACAGTTTACATTTGTGGACCAACAACCAGGAGCTTTTTTTTCTTTGAGGGCTGTTAAAATATTGGAAATAAGCAGTTTTTACATCATGTTCATGTCATTTAACGTAGGGGACAATAAAGTGTTAGTTAAATTATTAATTTATAAACTGCGTTAGGTTATTGTTTGGAGTTTGTCGGTGCTATTGATTAGAGATAAGCAACCTGATCTTTGCCCTACCTCAGAGCTCTTGTTCCCATCTTGTGTGCTGTTTTCAGAATCTATTGTGCTTGTTGTGCCATGTTTCACATTGCAACCTCTGTTCTCATGATATGTAACTCTTACACTTGTCCAGAATAACCTCATAGTATAAATGTGATGGAGGCACATATTTCCTTCTCTCCCTTCTAAATTTCTTTATAAAGAGTTATTTTATTTTGGTCTGTGTCAATGAGGGACCTTCATTTCCTCTGAAAGCTGCCTTGAAAGATTGTCCTTTCATTGGAGGGATAGCAGCCTGACTTGTGCCTGTTGAAACTGCGAGCTTTTGGTTATAAAGCATTGGTGATAACTAAGAGGAGAGTTCCTCAGAAAGGTTTGTAATTGCTGTTCACCTGTTCTGACTATGCCTCTCCTGACAGTCCTGAAGACTGCCTTCTTTAAGCTGGAATCCTCAGTAATAAGGAAAGACACTCAATTCCTCTCATGGCTCTTGAATAATGCTATATTATTCTATATAGATGGAAGATTACTTAAATAAGTAAGTAGTGAGGAGAACTGATCATGTGCAGGGTATTATTTGTGGAGTGGTGGCCTATTTTAAGACACCACTCCTTAGTTTGTGGAAATATTTTTCCTACTATCCATTTCATCCTGGTATGTGATGCAGTTTGTGAATTGGGGAGGTTTTTTTCTGGGAAATACAGAGCATGCTTTTTCCACTTAACAAAAAATAAAAGCGATATTCAAAGGAGAAAGAGAGGTACAACCTCAAGGTTGAGAAGAAAATAATCCACTGTGAAAATATCTGAGAGTGACTCAATAACAGTCACTAAACACAGTTACTAAACTTCAAGATATGGTAGAAGACAAAGGTTTTCTTAAAAATATTTTGTCAGCAATCATCTCTGAAACAAAGCCAGATGATCCTTATTTTAAGTGTTTGGGACAGAAAAGTTTGTCAGACACCTCTGAAAAGCTCTTTAGTCTTGAAACCTGATATTGAAGCATAGAATTTAGTCAATTTAATGTGGGACCTACTCTAATGATTTTGCATTTTAAAAAGTTGGTTTACTTCCCCTCACTGTCTTTGTGTCTGAGACATTGCAGGCCAGAAGTTCTGTCCTCTTACTCACAGCACAGTTGGTACAGTGAGACATCTGGGAGATGTTGTCAGTTCCAAAGAGTATGAGTGGAGCCATAAACCATGCTCTGATTTTACTTTTCCAAAAAGGTCAGTAAAGGGCAAATTTCTTTCTGAGCTGTTTTGTACTACTTCACTGGAGGTATCTCCAACCTCAAGAGAAAAGGTGCAAAATACTTCACAAACTGAAGCTAAAGATGATCTTTACTTACTTTCCCCTCTTCAAAACTCTAATTTATAAAATGGAATTTTTACAAAAATAACCTTCCTGCACTTTGGAGTCGGGAGTTCTTGTCCATTTCACCACTGATTAATGTCTGAACATTGTCTGATGTTTCAACTATCTTGAAGCCAGAGTTTCGTTATTAAATCAAACAGATCTGGTTTATGAAAATGTATTTGTGCTACCAGTTTGTTCAGAGTTTTCAGGGATTCCCCTTCAGCTTTTGGGGATGCCCCTTCAGAGAGAAATAGATCACAATCACCACTACCAAAACCAAGCACTTTAATTAGTTTGGAGTTAGGTGATTTTGCCATTCTACTCTTATGATTTAAGCTTTGTTGAATAAAACAGGTAATATAGCAAGAGGTTTCACAAAGAGGGGTTAGAATTGGCTAGGAATTAGTCATATCTTATTGTAATTGAGGTTAAAGTAACTCTTCCTACATTTGTCTTGTCATCAGTCATTCAGCAGAACTGCTAAACAAGGAGGAACCATCTGCCCCGATGCAGATGAAGTATATTTTGGATTCTCTGACAACTTATATGTATGCTTTTCACATTTTCCTAGATCCTGAAGTCATTTGAGGGTAATAGGAAGAGTAACTATAATTCTGATATGTATCAGAATGACCTTTATAGAGCTGATTTACAGATCAAAGTGACATTTAGAGAGTAGAGTAAGATCTTGAATTTCCTAGTGCTAATTCAAATCAAGACACACAGAAAGTAAAGACCTGTCCTGTAAGTAAACCCTGAGAAGCCAGAGGTGCTCACAGCAGTACTACAGTCTCTCAGTTCCTCTGTATTAAAGTTTTGTTATTTTAAAAAAAAAAGAAAAAAAAAAAGAAAAACCTAGCAAATTCTATAAAACACCATAGTTCTGGTTGAAGAGTAAATCCAGGCACTTCCTAGTAACACTTGAGAGGTTCTTTTGCAACTTTCTTGAAACGTGGACAGCAAAATAGATTTTCTTAACAAGACGTTATAAAGGCAACCTTGAGTGCCGGAATTACGTCCATCCTTAGACAAGAGGTGTGTTTATATACCTAGGTCCTTGTTAGCTTTTCCTTCTTTGGTTGGTTTCATGTCTGATTCAGCTTATAATTCAAGATGTTCTCTAGCCTAGTTTTACATTTCTGCCCAGCATGTGTGCAGCTGACTATTGCTAGTGAACTGTGGTTAGTCATAGTACCTGGTACCTGACTTTGAGTTCTGTACTATATATTTCAGGTTATAGGTTTAGTTGAGCAAGGATATTTGGAGGATAGGTTTCAAATTCTTCCTCTTTGCAAATTCCCATCCTTATTTTTCCCCCAAATTTACTGTTGAAAAATGCAATAGAATTATTCTCTGTATCCTTTTACCTTTAGTCATTAAAGAAGACTTTGACTTGTAGCAGACCCAGGACAGTCTCCTGAGGAATTCTTTAATACATATATCCTTCCAGTTAGGCTGCAAACCATTTACATTCACAAAGTGTCCTATGCCTCTCATTTTGCTTTTAACTGGTCACATTACAGTAAATGTATGTATGCTAAGTGGCTTCAATTTTTTTGTTATTCAGATCTCTCCTGTTTGATTTTTAACCTATTTTTAGAAAGAAAGATGTCCACTTGCCCGAACAAGAAAATAATGCCATTAGAACCTATGTGAAATGCTTAAGTGAATAGCCAGGGAAACTTTCTTTTTTTTGAGATGATGTAGCAAAGTTGAGAAAGTCTTGAGTCTTGCTACCAGGTTATATAGTGATCTAGAACCTTAAAATTCCTCCTGTCCTGAAGGAGATTGCCTGCCTCACAAAGTTTGAGGGTTTTCTGTTGAGTAACATTGAGTTACTGTTGTAAAAATTAAAAACTGAAGACTTCCTTCTTCCAGGACTGCAATTTTAAGGCTGGAGTATTTTATTTGTTGGCAGTAGAGTTCTCTTCACAATGGAAGCCAAATAACCTATAATATGTACATGGCTATTTATATACTTGTTGTTTCTCCCCTGACTTTTTCTCTTTTTCTTCCCTTCTACTCTTTCTGCCCTCTTCCCCGCTCCATCCTCACAGGACCTTGGCTTGGCCCAGATTTCTGCCACCAACACAAAGACACCAGTTCCTTTGGGATCCCAGGCACATCAGATCTACAGGATGATGTGTGCGAAAGGCTATGCCCTGAAAGACTTCTCAGCTGTGTTCCAGTTTTTACGTGAGGAGGAATGCTTGTGAGCTGTCCTTTGGAAGTGGACACAATAACAAACCACATTTTTTTATCTTTATAGCTCATTTGAGAAGTATGTGGGTTTAATCAATATTGCGCATCCTGATCCCATACAAAGTTACCATCTTTGGTTGTCTAGAACACAATGAACCCCAAGGTTTTTTCATAATTCTTGAAAAAGCAAGCCAGAGGAAGGGATTGTTTGACAATTAGCCAGACAATGTTTTGGTTTTTTTTTAAGAAACGTCAAAGTGTGTTTTTTTTCATGAGATGCAATAAATATTTTTTTTATGAAACACTTAACTGCATATAAAATATCTTACACTATGGCTATGAACTTACGTGAATCTTGAATAGTAAGAGAATGTTATATAGTCATTTTATGATATATAGTGATCTATTAAAATTTTAAAATAATACTTTATGGAAAAAGGGAAGATTAATTCAATAAAGAAACACAGTTTGAGATGGACCTACCATCCTTGAGTTGATCAGTAGTGAATTTTTCCTGGGATTCAGATTGCAGATTAAGTTTATAGGCACGAATTTCTAAGTGGAGAGCTGTTACAGCATGTTTACCTGACAGACTTAGTTAAAATAACATAGAATGTGTGTCCCTCTTGTAAAGTTCCGTTCTTGTATTTTGCTAACCCAGTTTTATATTTTCTTGTATTCTGTCACACATTTTCAAACCCCAAAAACAGCACTTACCAGAAGTTCTAACAAAGTGTACATTTGTTTTGGGTAATTACTGAAGTATTTTAATTCTAAACAAACCCCATTATTTTGAAAAGAAATAAAAATCTATACTGGTAAATACTTGCTGTATGATTATTTGCTTTTTGTTTTAATGCACTTTTGTACACACACAAATAACCAAAAACTTTTACCAATTGGTTTCATTTTTTATTTGCTTGGTTTTGTATAGATGGTCTTGCAAACCCAGTCTTTTCAAGCTCTTGTTGTGAAGTGCAGACGGTAATATATTTGCATATGTAACCATTCACCATCTCCTTGGTCTAGCAAAAGTACAGGTACACACTTTGCTTTATGAAAATGAATATAAATACTCATGCTGGTTTTGCTAGAACTACTCACATCAGACTTAATTGTAGGACCTAGGCTTAATGGTTAATTACACATTTACATTCCTGTTTTGGTTGTATGATGGATCCTTTTAGATATTCACATTTGGGTAACAAAATTGTGTACTTGAGTTAGCTCGAGTCTGTGAATAATGTTCTGAGAACTTGGACATTATATTTTAATACATTAGTAACATCATACAAAAGTCATTATTACTGGTTGATCTGTTCTTCTTCCACTTTTCTTTGAAAATTGTTTGACATTCTAGGTTGTTCAGGGATTTGGGGCTCATTTGTGTTATATATGAGTGTATGACTGCTGGGAGCAATCTGACTTGTCTCTCTTTTGATAAAAATACTGTTTCTTCAGGGTTGCATTCCTTTAGAAATTAGGCACAAAACTAACTGCAGTAAAAACTATTGAAATTGCAAAGTCAACCACTCAAGTGCTGGAAAATGCAGAAACATGGGACCATAGATGCAGATGTGTGGTTTGACCTTTGATAACAAGATTTCTGTACTGTAACATTTTTTCCAATGGGACTCCTTCCTGCCTCACATAATACAAAGGACAGATCTAGTCTTATAATGCATTTGGGATCAGTAGGATCCCTGTTCATTCGGAAGCTTTATAAGGGACGAGGTAAGAAATTGTAGGAGAGTCCTGGTTAAGTTTGTCTCCTCTGTCTTTGACTTGGAGATCTGGCTGGCTCAGCAGGACTGCTGAGAGGTGTTTCCTTCCATTCTCCACCCCAGCCTGCAGCAGCACTTGCAATGAATGTGTTTGCTGATAACACTGTGTTTACCAGTTACCCTGTGTGCGTACCTGGGCTTGTAGGAAGCATATTCATTTGTTCTCTGAAGACAATCTATTCACACATAAAAGTTTGGAGACATGAGGGAAGACAATATGCTCAGTGAGACACGCTCTTTGAAGCTTTTACCTTCTGAAATTACCGAGTCTCTGTTAAGCATGTGGAAGCTTCGTTGTTACTTTTGTTTCTCCCAGAGGCTTTTAGCTTAGGCTTCCCGGGGTTCATTTCTCCTCCCCCACAACCTCTGATCAAATTTTAAATTCCTATTCCAAAACAAAGGGTGTTCAAGTTGGAGGAAGGCCTGCCAGAATGCTGTTTTGGCAAACCAACAAGATGTTCTGTGGTCTGCTTGGAGGAGGATTTTGGCTGAAATTAAAAACAAAACAAGACAGCAACAAACAAAACAAAACAAGAAGTTTCAGGGCAGACAGCCAGCATGTAAAGTTATAGAACAAGCAGTTAGTTTGACAAAGTTAGAAGCAACTTTTAAAATAAATTTATTGTGGAAAGTGCCTAGAAACCTTTATTGATGTCCAGTACCTGAAGCCAGTAATACAATTCATATTAAAATACACTTTTCTTTTTTGTTTTCTCTAATTCTGCAGAGGAATATTAGGCAACTGAATACACATATAATGGTGGAGGTATTCATGCTAGCTGTGGCTATTCTGCATGAGCATATGTATAGAATGTATTTTTCGCTTGGAGTATGCTTCTGGTCTATGGAAATCCAGCAAGCACTAAAACTATTGTCACTGCCAGAAACAGGTGTTGAAAACTGTAATTTGCTGAGCTGAACAGAAAGATTGTAAAATTGGTTGAATTTCTACACTAATTACCTCCCAGTACAAACACACAAATTAGGTGCAACAAATTAACTGCATGTTTTGGAGATTTCCCAAAGGGAAACTTGAGGTAACTTCTTTTTAAATTAGTTTGAATGTTAAACTAGCCCTCCCATCATGCTTACTTTGGAAACTCGTCTATATCGAATGTATTTATTGACTAACAGGAAAACATTGACTACCAATAAAAGTAGTGATGGTTTAAAAAAAAAATGTAAGCAGCCTTCTCACATTTCTGATTCAGTATAACTTGTCTTCAGCAGCTATTTTTGGTGGTCATTTAACAGAGGAGGCCTTCTGTTAAAACTGCTGAGTACTATATTGCTTTAACTTTATTTATGTCTCTTACAAGCCTCGGGAGGAAGAGGAGGCATTCTGACCAAGTAAAAGTATTATACATGATGTTCTGGATCTGCTTTGATCAGTTGGAATTTTGCCATTATGTATAATACAGCCAATATTTCACAGTGTGTGTTGAATGCCCCCATGATTCCAGTGCAGATGTTGATTCCAGTGTCGATGTAGCCACAGTGCAGCTCTGGAGGAGGTCAAGCACATCCCTCTGGCAGGGATTGTGCCACGTCACTGGCATCATGATTATGAGAAGTTGGGGTGGTGGCTGTGAAAGGAAGAAGCCAGCATGAGCTGCTGAAGCTGATATTGCTGGTCTCCATCACAGCCTTGTCCCACAGCAGATGGGAGGTGCTGAGGGGGACAGAATAGATGCTTTCCCCACCCTGCCTAAGAACAGAGCTTCCAGTTGTCTTAGCTGTTTAAATCTTCCATCTCTTTGCCACAAGAAGTTTTAAAATGATTTATAGAACAGAAAGACTGGGGCCACCCCTGAAGCAAGGGTTACCATCATACAAGGGCCACTCTATTTGTGCAACAGTTGTCTTTCTATGCTTTTAGTTCACCAGCTTGATTTGTGAGACCACGTCCATCCAGTACCTCTGAAGGTACTAACTTGACCTGTAGTGACACCTGTTGCTTTTGATCTGTCTTTACTTCATTGTCTTCTCCTCCTTCACATAAAAATAGATGTAATTCAGCTTTTTTTCTCAAGAAAATATGAGAATATTACCTGTTTTTATAAGTCTGGCTAATAAGTTGTGGAAACTTGGAAGGAATTTAGAAACCTCTTTTGTGTTTTCTTGGTGCACGTGTCAGTCAACGTGGAGTTAGGGTTCTCTGAAGTATTTTAAACTTAAGGTTTGCTGAGTTTAGGGAACTTGCAGAGGGAAAGCCTTTTTATTGACTTCAGTATCAGGTTCTTAGAACTCTTACTGTGAGCCTAGCAAAACTGGAAAATTATATTTCAGTAATGGAAGAAGTTTAGTTCAATGTCTACAAATTAGAATAAATGGTGCTTTTGAAAATCTCAGGCTCTCAATAGCAAGGATGTCTTTGCCATTCTGTGCAACAGCATAATGGATGTGGGTTTTTTTAAAGGCTGCTGGTATTTTTAAGATTTGTTGCTTTCTATATGTGATTTGTTGCAACCAGTCCTGCCTACTGGCGCAATTACACCTTTTTTTTTTTTTTTTACCCAACAAGAACAATAGCAACAGTTACAGAGTCTCCTTACGTGGACAGAGAATGAATATTTTTTGTGGTTAGTGTGTTCAGTAGATGTATGGCATGGAACTAGGCATCTGTATGGAGGTGATTTTTTTTTTAGTTTTGGCATTCATCATGGATTGTGAGCACTTGTGGTAAATTGAAGCAGGTGGATAAACCTTTCTAAAGAACTAAATGTCTCATAATAACTACTGTGTAATTAAAAGCCGTCTGGCTCTTTCTATATTTATACCCAGCTCTTCCTTTTGACCTTGACCCTGATATGAGGTCTGGATTTTCATCTGAGGTCAGAGATAACTCAGTTTGTTTCTTCATTTAGTTTTACTGAGCCTCCATTAGGGATGACAGTGTTCTGTTTGTTAAAGTAAATGCTGTATCTGGAGATAATAAATGTGCTAACATATGTTTTATGAAGATCACTGGTTTCAAAAAGCCTTGAAGCACTGGACAAAAACAACTGAAATACAACTGATAAAAAGATAAGTTTGCATGTACCTGAAATGCAGCTACCCTGAAAAGAAATGCAAATATTGTCACAAAACATTTCAGTCCTTACAGTATTTTTACTTAATAAATTAATTGTATTTTGTCCTGTTGAAAATCAAAGGGGAACCAGACAAATAACAGAAGTAATAGCCTTCATATGTGGTCAGATGTAAGCTTTGTTTGACTATAACCAAGTATCACTTCTATCTGTAGAAGACAGATAGTTTAGGAGGCATGACAAAACTAGCTTGGATTTATGCAAGCAATATATGGCACCAACAGCTGTAGAGAAGCAAGTGATGTGGTAAATAACTTAAAGGATGCTGCTTAAAATCTCTGAGCTGCCCACTTTGCTCTGAATGCTTTCTTCCAAATGGTTTAATGGTGTTAACTAGGCTGTAATCAGTGGTTGCAGGCACACCTTAGCCAGCTGTAAGCTCGCCTGTTTGCAGATCTGCAGCTCTCAAGTCCCAGAGCCTTTTCTGGGAAGCTAGGTAAATAATGGGGCAGCAGTGCTGCACAGACAGTCTGTTTCCCGTACCTAAACTGTGGCTGGCAGTAGTAGGCTATTTTTGCTTTTCAGACATCTTATTGCATGGCTACAGTCTGGAAGGTTTCAGTTACCAATATTTAATGGGCTAATGCACTGGATGTTGTAGCCATGACCTGTTTTACAGCATCATCTTGGCAGTCTGTGCCCTGTTTTTTCTTATTCTTGTATGATGCCTAGTACAAGTCCCCTTGGTGGTGTGTAATTGTGTCAGGCAGCCATCAGTCTGCAGTCTACGAAAAAGACTAACTTCGGTTGCTCACTATTGATTGAAGACAGAGCTTCAGACACATGGATTTAAGATGCATTTGAATTCCTCTCCAAGTCTACGTACAAGGGTTTCATACAAGCTCTGCCTTGTTTGAACCTATATATTACATGGCACCAAGAGCCTGTGGTGTGAGTTGGTTATTGCTTTCCTGCATTTCACTGTTAGAGCTACATTTGCTTTCATGCTCAAAAATAGTCGATTTCTGATCCCCGTCAGGAGGAGAGAGAAACTGCTGAGCAAATGGAGATCAGTAGGTCACAGGACCTGATGCCAACATGTTACTCTCACAGGAAATCTGTTGGATCCTGTTCCCACCTCCTACTGCTATGACATTTTTCCTTTGCTTGTCCCTGGGTAGATAACTATGTTCGCTTATGTGGATGCAAATGGAGTGTATGTTTAATAAAAGAGAAGTAGGCATCTTGTGCTGTGTCACCTACTGGTCTGCCACTGGAAGGTGATTCCTTGTATTCCATGATAAAGATGGAGACACCAAGTCCGGAGACATCTTTAGATACCACCACTAAAGTCGCAGCCAGCAGAATGCATTCCTGTCCCACACTGCACCACCCAGCTTTGCCGCCTGAGCAATAAACATCACACCAGCCCCTCCAAACTCTCCCTGGGGCCACCTGTGGCTCTAGTTTTGACAGCTTTGTCTGTCTTGAATCTACCTCTGCACTTCCTGCCAAAAATTCCTTTTCCAGTGCTGTACCCAAGCTTACTGTAGGCCTTCAAGCATGCCTGCAAATAAGATGTTAGGTCTTTCTTGCTTTGCATGTGCTCCCAATAGTGCCAGAAAGCACATAATGACCGTGTCTCCCTTGTTTCTTCCAGACTTAGTAAGTAAATGGAGCTATAAACAAAGCCAAAAGGATGGGGATGGCAGGCATTTATGGGGTAAGAGGAATTTGTTCATTTAACTGGTTGTCGTGTTACTTCATGGCTGTGGTATCTCAGCTTTTTCTGAGAGCAGGAATGATGTGTGTTTCTTTTCATAAAAGGAGGAGCTAAAGCTGTCTCTGTCCATTGACCTGTGGCTGTCATTTTGAAACAGACTCATTGTTTACATTTACAGTGAAAATTAAAAGTAGCCGTTTTAATGTATTAAAATACAGATGGTTTGCTTTGTTGGTTTTTTTTAATCCATTTTCCACAAATGGATGTTCTAATCTCTTTTCCAGTATATTACTTCTCCATCTATGTAACAGCCTGTGTATTACAGGCAATGTATAACATCTAAAATCACATTCAGGAATCTATGAGAAACTCGAGTCTGAAAGTAACCCTGCCATGGTGATGTTAGTAACACATTGCAAACAAGAAAGTAGTGAGTGGAAATAATGCACTCATTTAGAAGTAATAAATCCTTTGATCTTTCTTTGAAGCAAGGGTATATGCTTAAACTACCAATTCAGGGACAACCAGATGCCCATAAAGAATGGTTCTTTGCTTTGATAGAAAATCGCTGAGGCCTGCCCAGCAGCTCTGGTTTGTAAACAGATTAGTTAAGTGCTCATCAGTTCTGATTTGCATAGGACAGTCTGCACACAAACCCTACTTCCAGCCTTAACGAGCTATTTACTTGCAGGAAAGCTACTGGCTTCCTTTTAGTTAGAAATCTCAGTAGAAAATTGCTTTGTGAGAAGGGGCAGGATCCTGATTTAGAAACAGTGCCTTTCCTCTGCATAGATGTTAATGGGTAACTGGTGACTGGCAGTCTGGCATGTTGCAGAGCTTCTTCAGTGCTGGAGTATGGGAATTCGAAAAATAGCTCATATTTGGAAATTTGGATAAGAATTACTTCTCTCTGCTTGTTAGTGGCTTTCATTCTTGGCTGCATAGAGTGTACATGGGAGAGAACTGGGAAGCAGACGCTTGTGTCTGCAGGAGAAGGATCCCACAAGTGTTCACTGAAGAGGGTTTTGCTAGGCTGTAAAATACTCATCGTTTTTTAATAAAAATAAATGCCTCGTGGATGCTTTCTGGTTTGTGTGCAGCCTGCAAATTTGGCACTTACCTTTTTCCCTGTTTAAACTTCTTTTGACCCCCCACAATTCTGTCTAATACAAAGAGAGGTCAGTCTCGGCCACAAACATAGCAGATGGTGAGATTCAGCCTAGAGTGTAGAAGAGCTACAGTACTTCAGTGTCTTTTGCATTTTAAAGTGCATTGCTTCTCAATTGATTTCAATGTAGTCAATGGTTTGCTTTTCTTGTGCATCAAGAAAGCAGCAAAACTGCAAGTTTGTCTAATGGGGAGACAAAAATATAAAAAGTGGGAAAACATACAAATTATTGGTGAAAACAGCGTGAGCAGTTTCAGTGCAGAACTGCTGCAGCTGGAAAGGTCTTAAAAGTGATAGACTAGATTCTCTCTATATTAAGGATCTCACAAACTTTGGAGTGACATATTCACAAATAAGGGTAGAATGCAGGTATGTGTGGTTTAAAACAGAGTACCAGTGTTAGACACAGGAAAGTTAATCACGCGTTTCTGCCTTACCCTAGTAACAGTGAAAAATGTTATGAATTTGTTTTTTCACTGCTTACATAATTTCCATTTTGTCTCCCCTTTTGTTTGGAAGGTAAACTTACATTAGTGTCTTGGTGTCTGAAAACATAGGGTGGAAGGCTGGACTGAGGAAAATACATAACATTTTCATGGACAGGCTAAACATAGTTAGAAACTCTTCCTTGTAAATCCCTGCTTGGTTTTCATTTATTTATTTCATCAGCCAGATGCTAGTTTATCACTTAGGCTATGATAAGAACATTACTCAAACACTTCCTCAAAAAGTAAAATCTACATTATTACAGGGTGCTCTGCATTAGCCCATCAACCGACTGCCTTTGAAGGCTTCTGTTCAGCCCTTCAGTTTTATAGTGCCAAGATTCAACTATGGGATTGCTAGAGGAAATTAATTACTAGTAAATTTAGAACAAAGGAAAAAACCTGCAATTTCACAGCATGTAAAACACCTTTTGGAATTCTTTGCTCTCTTCTTGGAAACCAGTGTGTCAAATTCTCGGAATTATTTTAAAGGGCTCAGTAAAATACATAGCTGTCCAACAAGCCATAATAAAATCTTATGCTTAAGGATATAAATAGCAGGCAGAAAATTATTTTGACTCTGAACACTTTAGAGCAGATCTATTTAATGTGCATTGCAAAGTACCATGGGGGCTTCTGATGGCCTGGGTGCGGAGTATGGCTGTGAGCAAAGAGAGCTGGTTGCACAAAGTTCTGACCCAAAGTGGGACATTCTCTGTTGCTGTACCTGACGCCTGAGCACTACAGCTGCTGCCTCCTTCCCTTCCAGCCCAACTCTTATCAACCACCAGAGCCCAACCAGGGGCAGCAGTGGGCTCAAGGACCCACATCACTTCACACATCAGCTGTCCCACGTGTCCAGCAGTATCTGCATCTTTCTGAGCTTTTTCGAACCTTTTCCTGTCTTCAGCCACTTCTTAGGTTGCTGTATTGGCTCATACTGTGACAAAAAAATGTATTCAGTTTAGTCTGTTATTAATCTGACTTTTCTGTCTTAACCTGACCTTTCTGTTGATTATCTTGCTACTGGTTCTCAGTTCTTCCTCTCTGACATTTCTCCTTTGCTTGTTGTCTCCAGCTCACACTCTGTAAAAAGTATCTGTCACTTGCCTCCTCCCATAGCCACTCTGTCATGTGGTCTTCTCCTCACTTCTTCCTTCACAGTTAAATGTGTGTCTTTGTCCCAGAACACCATCCACAGTCACATCATTCTCATCCTTAAAGTCATCATATGATTCCACCTCTGTCATTGCTGTGGATTTCCTTTCTTTTTGCTTGTTAACTAGCATGCTTTGTTTCTCTTGGCTCTCCCTCTTTATCTGAACTACATTTTTTTCTCTTGTACCTTTGCAACTCCTAATACACAGGGGTCCGTGACTATATTCTGTGTAGTCAGTTTTCAAGTTGTTAGAGAGTTTGGATTTTGTTAGCACATTCGGTGTTGTTTCCACATCTTGTATCTTTTTCCTGCACCCTGAATTGGCTTTTTTGACTAAGCATCAAATGTCCTCTCACTTTTCCTTCCAAAACAGCTGCGTCAATATCAGTCTCTAAGGCTGTGCCTAAACCAGAGCATGAACCTGCTTTTCTTGTTGACATTGGTTTTGTATCCAAGCACATTCACAGACTTCTGTGGGCATTCTCTCTGTGTCATCCAAAGTGAGATCCACACTGAAATGTGTCTTCCGTTTGGTGAATTGTCATGTCTGTGATCATATTCTGTATATTGTAAATGCTTACTCTGGGAAGTATACTGACACTGGCCAAAATGGATGTTTTTCTAATACAGGAGTTGCAACACTTTGTATTCTTAATGGAATATTATTGTGAGAGCAAGATATACTAACTTGATTTTAAAACTGTTTTCTGTGGGAGCTTGTTTTTATGACCCTGGTTTTTAAAAGATTTCAAAGTACATTTGCATTCATGAAAAATGTATTTTAACAACATAATGGTTGACAATCCTGCTAGTTGTAAAGAATTCCTTTGATGGTGAGCTACAAAGTCCTCAGCAGCCCTGGAAGAGATACAGGGTTTCCAACCCATTAATCTCCCCTTTATTTTATTTATTTATTTTATTTGAAAGCTTCCCTTCTCAAAACCCACAAAGAATAGGAAATGATCATCAATGTGGAGGTGACTTTTCCACTTCCTTCTCTCTCATGTAGTTGTTAACAGTAATTTACAGTTGCTCAGTTACATTGTGAAGGCTGTGATCTTTCTACCTAAAGTAATAAAAATCAGTGTGTAGGTCTTATTAATTTACTGCATGCCATAAAGGCTAACAAAGTGTACTGTACTAAAAGAATATTGCCAAAGTATTTCCTAAAAAGCATATGATATTGACAGTAATTCTGCTTTCCATGGGCTTCCTTACCTCTATGGGAAAAATTCTCATACATGAGGCATGTTCATCAGCTGTGCTCTGTGGCACACATATTTCTGAATATGAAAGATAAAACCAGATATTTTTGATGCATGCACATAGCTTTATTTCTGTCTTTGACCTGAGTTGTGTCACTTGGATATGATTATACCTTAAGAAAGTAAAAAAATCTGATTGCTTCTGGATTCAGTAGAAATGTTACCATTTATTTCAGTAGGATAGGACATTTTCTCCTTTTTTTGGGGCATAATTCAAATTGGAATGTGGGTCTTCAAGTTACAAAAAGTGTAAGGTGTTTTATAAAAATCAGATCGTATCATTAAACCAAATAATTTAAACCAAATAATAATAGTGAACATGAAGAGTGCAGCTGAGTTCTGAATTGTATTACTCTATGACAGGATCTCTCAAAAATGTACAGAGAAGCAAATTGTCTTGACTTGAAAGTTGAGTTAAGATCAACAGATTTGTTGATGAGAGGTAGCCATAAATAGCTAGAAGTCAGGAATTAAAAGGTCATAATTAGGAACCTGGTCTATTTAACACTTTCATAGATGAAGAGGTAAGCAAGGACAAACCATTGTTTACATCTGCAGCCACTGCTACACTGAGTAGCAATCTGTCATCCCTGTGGCCTTAGACGTGTGGAAGAGTCACAGGAACCCAGAATGGTGGAGGTTGGAAGGGACCTCCAGACATCATCTGGTCCAACTGCCCTGCTCAGTCAGAGCCATCTAGAACCAGTTGCCCAGGACCATGGCAAGATGGCATTTGAATATCTCCACTCCTTAGGCAACCTGTTCCTGTGCTCAGTAAAGAAATGTTCAGAAAAAGTCTCCTGTGTTTCAGTTTGTGCTTATTGCCTTTGGTCCTGTCACTAAGCAATGTTGAAAAGATCCCAGAAGCGCCATCTTCTTTGCACCCTCACTTCAGGTGTTTATATACATTTATAAGATCCTCAGACAGCCCCCACTCCGAGCTGAACAGTCCCAGCTTACTCAGACTTTCCTCACAGGATCGATGCTCCAGTCTCTTCATCATCTTTATGTCTCTTTGTCAGACTCTTTCCGGTATGCTTTCTGTCATGTACAAAAGCACATTAGCATAATTCCCTAGGGTAGAACTTCCCTGGGCAGCAACAGAGACTGAGCCCTGGTTCTCTGCATATCCTCTGCCAAGCTGTTTCCCACAGACACCCAAGCATGCTGGTCTGCAAAGAAATGATTTCATGTTCCTCTGCCCTGGGGTGAGGTTAGAAACCTGTGGCATCACTGTAGCATTCTGCCCACAATGGGACCACTTCACAGCTGTAGAGATAGCCCAAGCTCTCAGTGAAAGAGTAAATTATCCTTTCTAAAATAAATGGGGTTTATTCTATTCAGGGTAGAATAACCAGAATCCTCAAAAAACAGGTTCTAGGTGAAAAAGGTCAAGTCTGATACTGTACTTGGTGCTACAATTTAGTTTATCTGTTTCCCTTTGTAGGGTGGTCCTGGGAGTCAGGATAGTCTCGATCAAGGTGAAAGGCAAACTTTGTCTTGCTACACTGAATGTAGTGGTGTTGTGCTGTTTGAAAAGTTTTCTGCTAATGGGAAAAAGAATATACATTGAATTCATCTGGCAATATTTCATTTACTGTAATTTCATGAAGTACAATAGTTTTGCACGTGACAGGCTAAATCTGCCTTTGATCTAGGCTGAGCTACTATCCCTAATTTGAGACAACAACTAGCAAGCTGTTCATAAACAAATAATCAACAGAAGGAAAATCTGAATTGACTGGATAAGTTGTTTGCTCTGAAATATTCACTCAACTCTGTAAATAACATTTGGTTTCTATCCAGAGAATGAATGTTTTATTTTACTGGACAGGTGAAACAGAATAAATAACAAAATCCTAATACACTGGATCAAATGAGAAAATAGAAACCGCGATAGATGTGACCTTTAGAGAAATGTTCAATTTTGTTTGTCACTACTTGGAAATAATACAATGTACCTAACAGGAGGTAAGAGCCAGGCAGAAGAAATGTCAATGTTTTCTGTTATTATCTTAATGTGGAATACAAGTTTTTTAACAGATCAAATATATTTATCAGATTGCTTGTTTTCTTTCATTTGTAGAGTTTTTATATGTGGGGTCACAAATGGGTGTACCCCTGCATCCCTGCATTATAGCTCGTCACTGTCACATGTGACATCAGTATTGCTGTATTGTGCAAATGTGCCTACAGTTTTTTTCCACAAAATTCCTCAGCCTTTAGTATGCTGATGAGCTGGATTTATACTTTGTTTCTTCTGATTTAGATCAAAAGAATTACTTGCACATGGGTGAGCCCCTTGCAATACACTTAATGCTCTTCTAAAACAGTGCCAGGTCACAAATGTCCACTTTATTCCACTGTTAGTCTGCATGTTCAATATGTAGGAATTTTCCAGAGTGTTCACTCACGGACATTAAAAGCAAAAAAATTGAATCTCTATTCTCATAAAGACCGTCCTCAAAAGAACTCCTGGCTACCTTATGTTCTCTCATCAGTTACTATCTACCTTTAAGGAGAGAGCATGCTGTGTATTGACATGCAAAATCAAGCTCCAAAGAAGTGACCTGCTGTGTCTGACAATTTCTCTACCAAGTAGCTTTTAAATTAGAGTTAGCCTGTGATTTGGCCAGTCAGCTCATTTGCACATCAATATCCTAATGCTCCTCCTTAGCACTGGTGATGTCCTAGTGTTAGTTTCAGGATAAGGTGGCTAGCTTTGATATTTAGAGGTACTGCAAATTAGAAAGCTGGATGTGATCCTGGATAAAGTTTCAGGAGTGTTTTGGCCAACTGCATGTGGCCTATGTTAGTGAGACCAATAAAAACTACAACCTGAAAAGCACTCATCCCATGCATGCACTGTCACAGGCAAAGACATACTTTGGACAGCTATAGACAGATTACACCAGCAGAAGTGTAATTTTACTGCGGGAACATCACCTGATCTGAGCTTCTGCCAGTTCCAATATGTTGGCCAAAGGCACCTCTCTCTCCCCCACCCTAACTGGCCTAACCATGCCAGTGGTATCCTGCTGCACAAATGTGGTCTCGAGGGATGGAAAATGTACCTGAAGAGCAATGCTGAGGAAGCACGAGTTAGCTGGCTTTCCAAAGAGGAGGTGAAGAGCAGACCTGGTTATGATGGAAGAACTCATCCAAGACAGGCCAGCCCTTTAGTACAGTAGATGCAAGCTCCAGTTCCTTTCCAGCATTTGACACTGAAGCCCGAAAAATTCAAGTAAGGGAAATAAAAGTACTGTTTGCTGACAGTGATGTTAATTATTCATCAGACAATTCACAAGGAAAAGTGATGAATTCGTCCTTAGGAATGCTTTTAACAAACATATACTAACTCAGTTGCCAAGCTACTGGGTTTCACAGCCAGGATCACTACAATCAGCGTGTGTCAGCATCTTTGGATCTTTGTCTTCTTTGCATTCAATACTAAACAGAGGCTCTGGCCTTGTAAAGATACAGTAATTACTGTTCAATACATTTGTCCTTTAGGATTTGGGGGTAGTTTTTTTATCTGTTTGTACTAATGATTTGTGGTACTAATGTCCAATGATAGCTAAGTGTGAGATACAGGGACATTCCTGATGGATTTGGGCAATTACTGCTATGTCATAGCAATAGAAGTTATTACTGGATCTATCTTCTCAATGATGTGGCATAGAACTGAAGTTCTTATTGACACAAATTATGTTCTCAGCTGTGTCTCCGGTTCTTCCTCCCTCCCTGTTCAGACTCACCAGTGCTTGTAGAATTGCTTGGAGAAGAAGTCTTTAAAAATTCAAAGTTTGTATCTCATGGAAATATGGCTGTTAATAAATGCTGTTATTTATTTCCTATGGGAATGTCTGCTCATGTAATTGCAGTGAAACAAGTCATGTGAAATAGTTCTCTTTGAACTGTAATCTTGTGTAAAAATAGAAAAGCACCAGGTCAAGTCCAACCATAGCTCTGCCTTCTGTCATACACAGGAATAAATGATGAATGTGGAGAAGAGTGTGACAACAAGGAAAGCATACCATGAAATTCCTCCAGTCTGCTCTCCTGCTCTCTGGCTGGTTTGTACACTATTTTTTCAAGTTTTCTACTGGCCTGATCTAGTGAGCAGAAAGCCCTAAACCCCCTCTTAAAATATGCTTTGCATGACTTCATGAAACATGTATTAATCTTATCAGGTCCCTGGCATTTCAGCTGAAATTTACAGAGCAAGGTGGACCTCATGGGTAACCACTGGGTTAAGATGGGCTTCCTCTGGGGACAAAAGCCACAAAAGAAGTGGTCATGTAAGTTGTGGAGTGGGGTAAAACTAAGTATGACCATTTCAATTTTTGCTGCCAGGGAAACTGCTCGTTCTTAATACTGCTTCTGTTACATGTACAGAAACAATCTCTTCAGACTCTGGAAATGCTCAATTTCCTTTTAATAGCCCAGAGGGGAAACTCAAGTGAACAACCAATGTTTGTGTTCTACCAGTCTTGATTTCCAGAGTGTGCTTCTTCCATTTTTTTCCTATGCCTTCTAAGCAAGAAGCAACCAACATCTGAGTGGAGAAAATGTTAATAAATTCCACTGATGGCCTTCTTTCATCAGGTCTAGAATTACAGTTGCTGGATAACATTAAAGCAAATTAACCCTTTAAAAAAAAAAAAACCAACAACAAACAAAAAAGTCCTAACAAACCCCCTAAAGTTAGGAAATTCAAATAATATCTTGATATTGCCAAAGCATCATGGAGTTGTACCTGCTTTGAAGAACCCTGCTGTTGCAAATAAAGGGCCTTATCCTCAGTCAGGAACCATTCTTAAAGCTCCAACGAACCTCCTTGGATCATGGAAATGTATGTTACAATGTTTTCCTATTTAATTGCTCTGATTTTATTTAAAGGGGAGGTTAGGGTATTAGGAAATTACTTCCAAGCAAGTAGAAAAGATTAGTTGTGGCATGGGTAGGAGGCTGTTTTCTCACTGGGATCTTCAGAAAGCAAAGATTTGTAAAGCTTTCAAGATGACTGGGGACAGGACTGACTTCTTGTTAAATCAGATAGGGACCTAATTAGAGATTTATGAAAGCAACAAAGCACCCTGCAGCAAGTGGCTTCCCTGCTGGGAGAAAACTTACTGAAACATGAGGGTAAGGCAGCTACCTTAGTAGAAAGAAAAGACAGAAAGATGGAAAGACAGATGGGAAAGGCAAAGCAAGGCAAGGCAAGGCAAGGCAAGGCAAGGCAAGGCAAGGCAAGGCAAGGCACTGTTTTAAACACACATTACTGGTCACTGATTAGAGGAGATAGCCTAACTTGCCTGATAGGAAGACAGGATACACACGTCTGTTGCCAAAAAGCCACTGGGGTTGAAAAAAAACCTAAGATGGTCAGCAGATGAGCAGATACCTCACCTCCAAGTAGAGGGATGATTTAGCCTTACAGTTGCTAAACTCAGGATCACAAATCTGACTAAAGCCTTGCTTCTTCATTGGGAAAATAAGCTTTGAATGGATCTCTGGAGCAAGAGAAAGAGATCAAGGAAAATGTGTCAATTTGGGATAATAAAGGAAGCAGAAGAGCCATAAATAGAGCAGATATGCATCCCTAGGCAGCAGCCACCTTTTTTTCTTTGAGCAATTGACAGTGGCCCTCAAGGTGTTGTTACACATGATGAGTTCTCATACCTGAGTCTGCATTTCTTCTTATTGCCATTTGCATGATACATGACCCTTTGCTTTTGTGTATATGAAACAATCTTGTGAAAAAAATATGTGAACACATGGTGGAATGTTATCCCCACTCTTAACTATTTTGGTGCATTCAGATTCAAAATTGTTATCTTCCTGAATGCATTTTTACAAATGGAATACAAAGATGAACCTGAAATTTTATTTTTGTGTTCACTTTTTCCCTAGCAACCAACATTTTGTTCAATCAATTTCTTTTACCATTGGAGTCTGGAAACTGAGAAAGCTTCAGGTCAGAAACCTGAATAGCTTCACTTCAGAAACATTGTCTCATACAAACAGGCACTCAGCTCAGAAACAGCATTTCTGTGTTCAACATGAGTTAGGCAGTCCAGCATGGTGGACCTTCTTTTGCACTTTCTGGGTGGAAAAAATGCTGGTCATTGTTTGCCTGGGTAAAATTTCATTATTTTAATACACTGCAGCACAAAAAATAATGCCCTGGAAGTTTCTTTAATGGAAAATAGTAAAGAATGAAAATTACTGAAAAGTCATTTGCCACTAAACATTATAAGCTCACTTAGTTAGCACTGAAGCAGTGACAGAGGTCATGCCTACATGTGATATGATTTTAGATGAAAACAAAGCTTCTGCTATTTTCCCTAAAAAATGTTGAATATTTTAGTAATCCTTGCATGCTTAGGTAATAGATGCATGCTCTGCTAGTTTAATTTTCATAAAATTGATTGATTCAGATGTTGACTTTACTACCACAGCTTTTATATCCTTGTCTAATCAAACTATGTGTTTATTATGTCCATTTTATATATTTTAGTAATTGGATTGTCTACCTTAATGGTAGAGTAAGGTTTTGCATACTTTACTAAGGAAAAAAAGCTGACTTGATATTGTTTCTCCTGGTTTAGTTCAATATTCTCAATTTTTCTGGTCCAAGCTAAGATCTTCAGAAATTACTTTACAGGAAAAATATATGATCAAGTTGAAGGGAATTAAATAAGAATATATTAATTGGCTCTTGAATCCCAGTATTACTCCTGCTTATCGCCTGTGACTTTTCCTCTGTAGCTGCCTTAGCCTTTCCAGTGTCATGCAAGTGTACCCAGTTCCTGTATTACTCTTATGGGCTTCTACTCAGAAAATGAGACTGACTGAGTTCTAAAGCTGCAACATTCAGTTTTGTCTGCTTCTTCCCGTTTCTCATCATAGATACAATCCACAAAAAAACATATTTTTTTTTCTCAATTTCACTTTCCAGATAAATATTCAAATAGTACTTCCAATTTGGAGTACTGTCACAGTTTAGGGTTAGGGTGACCCCTTAGACCTAACAGACACTCTCTGTTAATCCCCCTCTCTCCCCAAAGGGGAATAGAAAAGAAATAAGGGAGAGAAACTTGGTGATTAGAAAAGGAAACTAGAACAGCTTTAATGATGATTAATAATAATATAGAATATGTACAAATATATACAAAACAAGTACCGAACCCAACCCCCCTGATGGTAATTGCATCACCATCATCACTGATGCTGTNATCACTGATGCTGTAGAGCAGGCACCAGGGGTCCCAGACCAGGCCCCACAGCAGACGGGAGCAGTGTTCAGGAGCTGGATTCTGCCACTGGATTCAGGAACACAGGGTCAAAGGCAGAATGGACAGAGTCCTCCTTGGATGTTCCAGGGAAGCAGTCCAAGAGCGGGGAAGAGCCCAGGTAAAAGCCCAAAAGCCCCTTCAGACCCCTCTGCTTGCTGCCCAATATGACGTATCTGGGCTGGAATCCCCCGTTGGTCAGTTTGGGGTCACCTGCCCTGTCCGCTCCTCCCTGTGGGTGCAGCCTTTCACTTTCCTGCACCCACTAATGTGGTACACACGGGCCAGCAGTGGCCTTGGTCTGCACACCAATCCTTCGTCGTAACTCTAACCATGAGGTGTTTTCACTGCCAGCAGCAGACACTGCCTGTAAAAACATGCTGCTAACTTCAGAAAGTGCAGTTAGTTAGGAGTACTGAACTGAAAAGTAAAATCACTGAACAGAATTAGTTCTGTTTTCACCCAAATCAGGACAAGTGCCAAATTCAAGACTTCTAGTGAAAATTTGAGGTGTATCTAGTTGGACATAGACAAAATGAGACTCCTCATCCTGCAAGTCAGTCTTGAAAAACTTAGCCTTCAGCTTGAACAATTGCAAGCCTTGTCCTTTGAAACATATTTGGTCTTGTTTGCTGATCTCCTCATCTACCCTTACAACAAATCTTTTAACTTTTTGCTTTTATGTAATCATATCTGTATACATATAAACCATATAAGTGTTGCAAGGATTGTTTTTCATCTGAATATTTTTGAAAGGCTAGTAATTTTAAAAGTTAAGGGCCTGAGATTTATCACATTATGAAAATACTTTTTTAGATAACTTGTAATCAAAATATTCAGGTTGATTCAGAAATTTATTTTTGCTGCTGTATGCTATGAAAAATAGACTGCTGTGAATTGACAGTGTTTTTGGATGAGTCTAGGATATCTGGGGAGAGGCGTAATTCAGGTACTACTCAAAATGTACTCTTTTTGTTCATGTTTCATATCACCAGAGGAGCTGTTATGCTTATTTTTAAAATAGATGCTGTGTTCTACATATTAATTATTGCAATTTATTGGTTAAGCTTTATGTATTAATAGCCTGGCTTCTATGCCTCTCTGGTATGTTTTGAGCAAATTCCTTTATATGTTTTTTTATAGACAAGATGGTAACTGAAAGTAGATCTGACAGGTGGATTGTATTTTGTCAAGAGGAAAGTGTAGACTGGGTGGTATTTTTTCTCTGATATTCTTCTCCCCTTTACCACCTTTTCCTACACATTTTAACATAGGCATATTTCATCTCATAGTTTGGGGAGGGTTTGTGGTTGACATGGGCTTAAGCAGAAGGGCTCTAGGGAATGTCTTAGTACTGCCATGAGTGGTGTCCATGACTGAGTAGGTTGCTATCTAACTTTGGAGTCAGAAGTGAACTGCCAACCCAGTCTGTAGATTAAGAGCCCCTGCTGATGGAGCCACTGTGTTTTGTGTGAAAATAAAAAGCAATGTCCTGTCTGTTTGTGGTCATTGAAGACTTCTGACATGCATCCTTTACTAAGCTGCATTAAGTACAGCATAGTACTGCATTAAGAGTTGTATTTCAGAAGTGGATTAAGGGACCAATGATAACACTCTTCTTCACCCTTCAAACAGGAGCACATCACCTTTAAGAAGAATAAAATCAGCTCAAGGTCTCTTTATCATGTAAACTCAGAAGATGATGATATGGTGTGGGTCATGATCAGCTTCAAATCAGGGTTTGGGCTTCAAGTTAAAGGCTGAACCTTGGCTATGTTTCAGATACTGGCTTAATGTCAGGGTCTCCAGCAAGATTCCATGTCAAAACTGTCAAAATTTAATGAAATCTCCAATTCTCCCAAGATTCTTATATTTGTCTTTGTCTTCAAAGAGCATCCTTCTCCCCAGCTTGTGAAAGACAGGGGAGCAGAGGGACTGCTTTTAACTCTTCAAATATGACTTAGTGCTAAGACCTGGATGTCAAGGGTTCACAACCGGTAGTCTCACTGGGACCTGATTCTAATGCCAAACATAAATGCCAAACATAAAAACAGTTTTGGAAGGAGAGAGGAAAGTGCCACAGAATGTCATGTAGCTATACTGCTCCAATATAGCATAACTCTGCAAGTCTTCACTGGTCATTTTTAAGACCCACTTGATAAGCAAAACTGTGTAGGTACTTAGACAGCACTTAGACTTAGATCTAAACTATCCACGCATCATTTACGAATATTCACAGCACTTTGGGAACCCATGGAAACACACGCCTTCAGCCAATCACTTTCTAACTCTGTGATAATCCATTTTGCTGAGTACTTATCTTTGCAGAGGTCAGCACATTTCTGTCACACAGACTGGAAGTACTTGCCTGGGCAATACAGTAGTAGATTGACATTATCAGTAATTGTGGCATGAAGCAGTCTGAATGTTTCAAATTTGTCTGTGCCTCATCTCTTCCATTTACTGTAGGATCTGTCTGGGAACAGAATGGAAGTACTTGCTAACTGGCATTTGTAACAGGAGTTGCCTCCAGGTGGGCATGTCAAGAAAGACTTCCCTCCAGACATCAAAGACCACATGGTGGAAAAAACTAATCTGAGAATAACTCCAGCTGTATCACAGTCTGCATTTGTTATGGCCAACTGTTGGTAGAAATATTTAACTATTTGAAAACACAGTTGACTAGTAATCACGAGCTACTGGGATCAGCTCAGGAAGAATTACTGTCCAACTAAGTAATGTGGTATGAAATACTAAATAATGTGGTGGATGCTCCATCCCTGGAAATATTCAAGGTTGGGTTGAATGGGGATCTGAGCAATCTGATCTAGTTTCAGATGTCCCTGCTCGCTATGGGGCGCTTGGACTAGATGACCTTTAAAGGTCCCAAACCAATCTTTGGTTCTATCATTCTATATAGCTACAACTTTTAACATCGTGTTCTGTGTACCATAAGTATGACCTTTTCTGTGCCCCTGGAGCTAAGGAGAGTATTTGGGCTGAGAACATCCCAAGACTGGAACCAGGAACATCAGAATATATGAATTACTTTAAGTTGTTCCAAAAAAGAAAACTCACTTTCATTGAAGTACTGTAAATTGATCTAAGTAAGTTTCCTGATGTAATGAACTTTATCACTTTGATCCCCATGAAGAATCCATCTGAGGTAGAGCCAGAAAAACATGTAAATCTGACACTACAATAGGAACATTTGTTTGAGGTTGGGTTGGGTTTTTTTGATAGCTAAAATAAATTTTATGCAGTACAGCCTCAAAGCCTGTTGAAAAATGAATGGATAAAACATGCTTTAGCTCAGGAATCAGCTATTCAGTCAGTTTGCTTCTTTCTTATTGATTCAATATAATAAACAGTTTAATCCTCTGAAGAGTCATTGTACCAAACTGACTGGGTCTGTTAATGGTAAAACACATATTATCATAAAGAACCAACTTCATAGAGATAATTGTTGTGGCAATAGAAACTGGAGCAGAGACACAGATGCTTATTGTGTCCTGCTAGTCCTGAAAAAGGTTATTTGGAAGTTTGCGGTCAAAGAGAAAGATGAGAGTGTGTGTTAGGTTCCTGCCTAGAGTTCTTTCCTACCAGGGTTTATACAAACAATTAGAAATATATACTATCAAATAAAGCTTATGCTGCTTTCTTTTTATGGTCTTATGCTTTTTTTAATATCTATACATTCTATGAATATCTCAAAACTAGTCCCTGGCAACTACAAATTTGATAATAAAATCTGATAGTCAGGAATATGTTTAGCATATTTATTTCAAAATATTTAAATGACTATCAGTTTGTGAGAGTTCTCTACAAGTGTATAAAATTTGAAGCTTAATTTACTCATAATGGTCATCATAACTTCATGGCTCTCAATGAGAGACATCTGCAGCTAGTTGCCCCACAGGCTGTCAGTTGATATATTATCAATTAACCATCAGACTGGCCAAACACATCTGTGGTACGTTTTGCCTGAAGATTGCTGAATCACGTTGCCTGGTACTCTAAAACAGTGTTGACAAAGTGTATTAGAAAGGGTAAGATGGTTGTCAAGCAGATACAGAGAAAAGTCTGCTCGCTACTGTGAAAAAGACCCATTTTCAGACTACTCTGTAGACAGCTGTTTATGATCTTTTCTTTATGGCTTCCATTGAATTTCCCATGCAGTGAATACAAGCAGTCTTCAAGCAGAACCACCAGAATGCTGCAGACTCATTTCTTACTTGGGGGTAATTTAGAGAAACCTAATATGTAAATACATTTTAGAAGGTAAAGAATTAAGGGATGATGGTTTCTCAAATAGTCTGTGTTAAACATTTATAAAATAACTCAGCAAACTGAGGTAGTTTAATAGCTCACATCTTAATAGAACTGTAAGAATTGAATGAAAAGTGGTAGAAAAAATATAGAAACTTGAAATAGAAACACCCATTTGTGCAAGCAGCTGTGAGAGAAATGTCAGTAACGGAATCTCTGTGATTACTTTGGCTCAGTATATGAACCTTGCTACATGTCATAATTTATGGTTTCCTATAGGGAGTGTGATGCTGGCATAGCAAGAAATAGCAGCTGAGGTGAGTGGCTGGCTGACAAACCAATTTAAGATGATGATAAGCACAACAATGATGAGAGGATGTGCAGGAGTGAGACTTGCCCACATCTTTACTCCAGAAATGCTGATTAATGAGTTCATTGTAAACCCCTTGCTTTTGCAAAAGCTTTGGATGAGATGAAGTATGAGCAGATGAGTAACAGAAGAGGGCAGTGAAACAAGACAGTAAAGGGACTAATTTTGCAGTTGAGATGGGAAGACTTTGAAGGAGGACTAATTTCAGGCCAAAAATATTATGAATAATAGAGATTATTTCTGTAAAGAAAACATTAGTTTTAAGTCTACAGGGATAATTTCTAGCAATATCAACACAGGAAGAAAACTAACAAAAGGTATGTAGCGTTAAAACCATCAAGGCATACAGGCAAGAAGATGGTAAAATGATAAAAGTGAAAACGAAACTCAGAAACACATTTTATTGATTTCTCCATCTCTAATGTATGATATGTAATTTAGCTGTGGTTCTGTCCTTCTGGGTTTTGAGGAATTCAGGTTTTTCAAGTCCTTTGTCAGTACCATAACCTCTGTGCCTTCTACAGGCAGGAGCAGGATCAGACACAGTAAGGATTAAGAACCCATTGTGACTGTGGGGACATCACTTGGTTCATGAGGAGACTTAGACACTGGTTTTTTTGAAGAACCTGTCTCCTCCTTATATGTAAGATGGCTCTGAAAAGTTTTAACAGTCACTGTCTCTTGGACTGTGCACACATGTTTGTGTACACGCACTGCTCTGTGTGTATGTGCATGCGTGCGTGCACTTGGGGAGTCTCATTTGCAAATTTAATGAAGCTTACTGTTGATCCTGTCTTTCTTCTTATGTTACTTTCCTGAGTTGACTGACAAGAATAATGCCCTCCCTGATCCGGTGGAAGTTTTCCAGAGGAGAAAGGAAAATACTGTCGGTTGCCACAACTGAAGTAGCTGGGTACATATGCAGATGAAGAATGTTACCCATCTGGTTCAGTTTGCTATTAAAATGGAAATGCCAATAGGTTTAGATGAGAGTTTAAGGATCACATTTATGGACTTGAATGCTCGTGTTCTGCCAAGTCCTTTACGGGTACATAAAAGGACACAGAGCTCCTTTTGCTCTGTCTACCCTGACAGACAGAGCAGGGCAGCAGCAGAGGCCGGCAGTTGTCCATGCTTTTTAATTGCCAGCACACTCCCAAGCACAGCCCTGGCTGTGCTGATTGCTGTTCTTCCAGACAACACACAGACACGCTTCAGGGGAGAGCATGTGCCAGGGACCATTCCCAGCAGGCAATTTCGTCTCAAATACCCTGGATCTGAGGGGGTGGGGAAGAGAGCGAAGAGGCTATGGTATGTAGAGCTGAGCCATGCTGTGCTGCCTGGCCTTGGGGCCAGAGCATGGTCCCTGGTTATTTTACTTACTAGACATTTCCTGTGTGTCTCAATTCTCTGTCTCTTCAAGAGTAATAGCAGCACTTGCCCAATTTGCAAATAATAAGTTCCTTTTTAATGTGTTGCAGGAATAGGTGCTATTTTAAGTATTCACCAGAGGTGAATCCAATATTTTTGCAGTCTGCTGTGAGAGTGGATACATGGTAAGAAATCTTTATCCCTCAATCAAGATTTTGACTGGGTTTCAATCTACAGTGATCTCCAAATCTGTATTTGTTTGTGGTGATAGTGTTTGTGCAAAGTTAAAATTTGAAACTGAACCAGAGTGGAAGGTGAGAAGGGTTCAACTTCATTGCTCTGCCTTTTGGGTTGCTTCCTCTCTGGACAATGTAAAAAAGTCAACCGTCTTTTTTTTTTTCCTTTTCCATGGCCAGGGCCAAAGAATGCAGAAAAATTAGCCAAAAGTAGGGAAAAAAATGGAGATTTGCTCTAGCTTCAGGGATCCAGGATACTTGCCTTTCTCATCAGAGAGCGAGCAACCAGACTGATAGTAATACTATTTTCCATCAATCAAGTCAGCAAAGGCAGGCAGAGCACTTCCTTTGACATCAATGCAGTGGTGACAGTTGTAGAGTTAATGCATTCCTTCTTAATGGAATACCATAAATCTAGGTTCAATGCTGCCAAAATAATGGCTGCAGTTCTCACTGGAGAAGTCAGCTCTCTCCCTGCATTCCCATGGGCCTAAACCAGTTTGGTTATATTATTTACTGTTATTAATAAGGCTCTCTAAGGCAGTTTACAGAGATGGTATACCTGTTCAAAGTGATGCTGTTGCCTCTTGGTTGAGTACACCACAGCCTTTTAATAACTGCACCATATTTAGCAGCTTCTGTATTTCTGGTTTGAAACCATAGGACAAATTTAGAAAGAAGCCATTTATATTTTTCTGGGAATATGTTTGAATTGTATCAGAGACTCACTAAAGCAAGCAGAGCTTCTTCAGGTTTAGTGTCTTATTTATAAGGAAATACATAAGGCAAAATGCAAATGTGACAGTAGGATACAGTACTGTTATGGGAGGGGAAAAAAAATCATTGATTAATTCACTAACTGTATTAAATTTGGTAAAGAAGGTGGGGGGATAAAGCAGGTATACTCGTTCAGGAAATCACCAGATCAGATTCAGAGATACTTTGGAGGTTCAAATGCAAGTCAGAAGACCTCTTTGCAATCTCAAAAGCTGCTTTGCAGGTGGGGTGCACAGCCCTGTGGCCTGTGGATGGAGGAACAATTGGTGCATGGTCTCTGCTGCAGATGAAAGCCCTGATGCCATTGGCAGCACAGTATCTACTGAGCATTTCCCTCACCATATCATGATCCTCTTCCTCCTCTCCCACGGGAATTTACTGAGCCCCCAAGGGGACATTATTTGAGATTGTCTAACTTGCTGGAGTTAAACAGCTTTATAGCACTATTCAGGCTCAAGGCTTTACCTCTCACTTACAAGTTTATTTCACTCTGCAGGGATCATAAAGCACCTTCCAAATTACCAGCCAGTGCTGCCGGGGCACAGCAGAAACCATTGTGGTACAAAGTCCATTGAGCGTAGGATGTAAGTGTAGCAATGCTTTAAACACCTCTCTGCATGGGAAGCTGGAGACAGATGGTAAATGCCCGAAGGGAAGGTGGTGCTGGGCGGAAGGAGGTGGACTGTGAGCATGGGGTAATACACATTTTGGTTCAGTGCACTTCCAAAATGCAAGCACATGAACAGGGCCTCCTCAGAGAGGACACCCCCAGTGAGAGCAAAAGCACCCCTGTCTTCCCTCCCACATGAGGGGACCTCACCAATGACAAGAGCAATGCTCTAATGCTGCCCACCCTCTAAAGCAAATTTAAAATTATTGCCTGTATTTTACAGTGCACTATTAAATTTAGTGTTCTATTTAAGCATCCACAGTGATCATATGAAAGTCTCAGCTTTGGTTTTGTTTGCAGACCTAGACACTACCTTACAAAGAAAATGTGAAGGACGGAAATAAAACATAAGCAGAAGGTAGCCTAGGGAGTCCAAGCCCTGAAGGCATATAATGTGTTGACTGAATTTTTGAAAGGGATTTCTTGTTTATTAAACAAACTGCTTGAATTGAATTGGGATGTAAAGGCTTGATCTTGGCACATCTAAATCATAAACATTCAACTTGCATTTAGTTCCTAAATAGAGCCAACAGTGATGGTTAGACTTGGAGAGGGATAGCAGGACCTACATGCTGTGGGCCAGTTGAAAACTGTTCATGTTGGCTTGGATCATAAGACACAAATGGAGAAAGTGAGGCACTGTTTCAAACTGCAAACACTTTGGTCTGGATCTGTGTAAGTTGGCCTTTGGTCCAGAGCTATGGAGACATACTAAGAAAGCAGCAACACACATTAGGTTGCTCATGGTACTGTGATAATGTGAGTGTTTGGCCTCTGGGTCAGACAGGCTTGCATCTGTCCAAGTGAGAGCATGGGCTCATCCAGGCAGGCATGCACTAAATCTGATCCCAGGGCCATTCCCCAACAGAACCGCAAAATAAACACATGTGCATTCACTGGTTTCCAAGGCATACCGGATGTTAATAATAAGAAGAATAATTTGCAGTGGCTTGACTACTGCTTTTTTATTTTTTTTCTTTAACTTGTAGCTAATGCATGAAGGCATTTTTGATCATAATTATGCCAATGAGCTATTGTCATGTCAGCTATTGCAATATACATTTACTCAAAAAATTGATGGTGTTCTTCTTACTGGACTAAAATAACCAAGTGGGCATGCTTTCAAGAATCACAGTCAGTGTACAGTGTGTCTGCGTACAGTGTGTCTGCATTTAATTATGGGGCTGGAGCAATTAACACTTGGGCTCTGCTTTGTTCTGTATTCCATGGCTGATTGTTGAAAAAATACAATTCTCAAAAGCTTGCCTTTTAAAATGTATTTAGCCTATTTTTAGTTAGTGTGAAGGGGTTTACATGTAACTGCTTAGGGCTGTGAAGGTTGGGCTAGGACTCAGGAGACCCTGGTTCAATCTAAAGAGTTCTTTGTGACAGTGGAAAAGTCCTAATTTATGCTGATATCTCAGTGACCTGCTGGAGAGTAATTCCTTGCTGTAAGGGAGGGACTTCATTAGCCATAAGGTCCTCAAAATGCGAGCTGCTTAAAGTATGTCACTCCTTTCTCACATTTTATTCTTAATGTCAGGGACTAACACAATTGACATCCGTTTCGTTATCTGATAAACAGATACTCTTAAACCAAAGCATTACAGAATGTGCAGCATATGTAGCCTTGCCCCTCATTCATGAATTCTTTTAAACATCTAGGTCCATCTTAATATTTCCGGAGCATGTACCTTAGATTAAAACATATGCTTGAGACCCACTGAAGTTAAAAAAAAAAAAAAAAAAAGAATAATATATACTAAATACCTCCTTTTTATTATTTCCCCTCACAAGTTCACCTTGCAACACTTTCTTAATTGCAAAACAATTTTGGCTTGAACTTCTGTGTCTCAGTCTGCTGTACTGTGACCCTAAGAACAGTACATACACATGCTGAAATTAACTGATCCCTTAGGAGTCCTCTTGCACTGGAGAGTGAAGGAGGAGACGGCATATTTGCAAATAGCTATATTTTCCTTCACCAACTTAATTGCTTCTGTTTGGAACTCTTAAAATCTTGCCTTACCATGCAGTCATTTTCAAAGTGAGCACAGCATGACTGACCAAAAAAAATCTGTTGCTTTTTTAATATAATTTTGGTTGTTATATTTTATTAATGAGGACTGCAACACCCCAGGGGAGTAACAGTTGGCTGGTTGTGGCATTTTTGGCATTTCCTAGCTTATACTCTGATTAGCTCTGCTATATTAATAAAGTCCTTTTAATATGCTTTTGCGAGAGTAATTTCCTAGGGCTTTCAGGAAAGCATGTAGAAAAACAAACTCCATCACACGGTGTCACACTGATACTCTTCTGGGTCACCAGCAGAGCTAGACCTTTGGACCTCCAGTAGGTGAGTTAATGGAGTAATTGATAATAGGACTAAGCTTTCATCGTTCTGAGAGATTAGTACTAGAAATATTTACCAGTTTTCAAAGTTATTTTTTGACAGAGGAATAGTGAGACTCAGGTTGAGGATCTCAGTTACCATGTAATATCTACAACTGCTCTGGAAAGACCTTGCTCTTCCTCTCCTCTTCTCAAGCTAAATCTTTTGCCAACTCTCCTACATCCTCTCTGTCAGGGTGCAGTATCCTCCTACCCAACTGCCTTTCATCACTGAGCTGGGTAGCCCCTCCTCCTCGTGATCACCATTCAATCCAGCCTCATATGTGAACTCTTCTTTCTTGTCTTCTCAGTCAAACCCAGGCTCCCTGCTCAGCACCTTGTGCCACCGGTCCGTTCCTTTCAGGTATGTTTCTGTTTCACAGCCTGCTAACTTCAGTGGCGCCTCTGATGCAGTCTCTCTCCTATGTCCCATCCCACAGTGCCGCCTTAGTCTGAAAATCCCCCCTGCTTGCCCAGCTAGCTGCCTTCTGCCTGTCTTGCCTTGACTTCTAATTTTCCATGTTCCTTAACAGTCTTCAGTGTCAAATTCTCTGTATTAAAACCACTGGTCCACCTTCCCCCAAATCTCACTTCTTCTCCTCTTCCTTAACGTCAGAAAGAACAGTTTCTGTTGCTGAATTGGCTGGTTTAACCTTTGCCCTTAACTTGGTACCTGAATCAAACCAGAACAGAGGTAGAAACTTTTGGATAATGTAGTGATACATAGCATATGGCTATTGAATCTTCATGGCAGTCACTAGGCAATTGGAAATCCATGCCTTTCATGGAAAACTGTCCATTTTAACAGTCATTCAGTATTATTTTTTATCTATAATCCTTGACAATTCAGTTCAAAAGAAAGGTAAAATTATGATTTTGGTGGCACAAACCAGGTTAGCACAAACAAAACGGAATCTAAATTTTTTGCAATCATACTCACAGCATTTCTTACCCAGCAGACTGTATAAATGGCACACAGATTACTATATACACACAGCCCTTTGCACAGTCTTGATCTTTGATGGGAAACTTCAGGCATCCTTTCGACTGGGAGACACTCTCATAGTCTTTTACAGCTGTGGATATGTTTTTGGTCTAGAGCAAACACTTGATCTAGTTAGAGGAGGTTTTCTTATTCTTAAAATGACATGAAGTCCTCAGAAGATGAAAGTACATCATTGTAGCTTTGTACTTGTGGGAATGTTTGTCATTTATAATTATCTGGAATAAAATTGAAATGGAAATACAGTGAACATGATGCATAGTAGGCACCGAACTGTAGGACATCTTTCACATAAACACAGGATCAAACAGTTGCTTCTCCTTCCTTTTACAAAGTATTCCTGACATACTCTTCTCCTCGGTGAACAATTACTGTATTTGTCACACTAGTATCTCATTTGGACCACTGTCCATAATTTCTTCTGTTAACATTCAAGGAGTGATAAAGACATTTTTTCCTACAATATATCTTAATACACCTTTTTCATCTCTGGGGGCCTAAATCAGAAATTCCTACTCTTGCCCACAGCTACCTCCCAGTTAGGGGTGAGGTTTGACTAGGTCTCTAAAACAGACTTTTCCTCACAGTATGGGAGGCATGAGAACCTGCTTGAGTTAAGAATGAAGCATCAGGACCCACAGTTTGCAAATTGCCACCTGATTCTTTTCATCAAATCTCCAGAGCTTCCATGCACCAGAGCATGACCACAGCTGCCTAGTCTTGCACCCAAAAGGGATAAAGCTACAAGAAAGCAGAGGAAAAAAAGTCTCTGTTGCCTCCTCTGATTACAGCTGCAGAATTATTTCAATAAATTACTATTGAGAAATACATCAACATATTGTTGATGCCTTTGGCCTGGTGAGTGATGATCTAATTTCTGTTTAATTGACCAGCAGCCAATGTACATTTGGATCCGAGCTTGAAATGTAGCTTGTTTCTTATTAGGGTGAGCTGGCCATTATAAATATGAATCATACAGTGTCAATTAGGGATCAATCCTGCAAGATGCTGAACACTCTGCATGGGAAGGCAGATATACTCAGTATACCACCTGCCATATTCTTTATATCATCAAATCACACCATTTCTCTGAAGCTGATCTGACAAATCATTCCTGAAGCCCTATCCTGTAAATACAGACATTCATAAACAACAAATATGTTGTACTGTTCACTGAGGAAGCAGAAATTAATTATATTCAGTGACTCTCATTCACACCTGCATTACACTGAATCACATTGGCAGACTTAAGTGAATCTAAATCCATTACCAACTCAAAACTGTTTGGAAATGGTTTTTCAGTTATTCATGTTTCACTCTGATTTCTGTCAATTACAGATGGCAAGAATAAACCAAATTCCTTGGTCAGTCATAAATAGATCTAACATCTTTCTAAGAAAAAATATATCTGCATTTACCTAATCAATAGTAGCATATTGCATGACACAACTGGGAAAATAATTTGAATTAGTTAAGATAATAAAAATACTCCATGTCCCTCATTAAAAATCTTTACAAGAGTAACTAAAATTGAAAGGAACAGTTGAAAGATCAGGGTCAACAGCTGTTTCATTTTTAGCTGTTTTAATTCTAGCTCTCAATTATTTTAGATGCTGTCCTTAAGGGTTAAAGGCGAAAGAGCAATGGGAAGAAGACAGAGTTCTTCAGTGGAAAATTCATCAGTTAATTCAATATATGGTGCATGAGAAAAGAATAAACGGAACAGAGTTCTCTTGGTCATAAGCTAATACTAAAGTCTCTCAGGCCTTCAGTTCTTCAAATTTCTATGTGGTGACAGATCGCTAAAAGTCTAGTGCACCTGGAGAAGAGATTGTCTTTATTGGAAGTGTAACTGACAAGAGCCACTCACAGTGGTTGCACTTTGTCTCACAGTGTCCCCATGTTCATAGGACCTCAGTTTGGCGTGTAGCTAAGGGACTTCAGTGAGGAAAAATAGCTGATGAAGGCCCTTATGCAGTAAATGGAGTCAAAGACAGAGAAAACTCCAAAAGATCAGTGAGATTTCTTGTGGGCTAAGAGTAGTTGGCTATTTTTAGCCCATAGTCAGTGCAATGTCATTTGACTTACCTCAATAAACAATAGAAACGCTTTAAGAGAAGTCAAACAACCTTTCACTTATGTCCAGCCCAAAAAGAAGAAAGTAAACTCTTCTGCCTTCTCCTTAGCTTAACTTCTGCCTTGGCTGCTGCCACTCGAAGATGGAAAATGGAACATGTTAAAAAGAAGAGATTCTTTCTCTGTGGGGACTCTTCAGGCTCTCCTTCACTACATAAGTAGAGCAATCCAGCTACCCTTTTTTCATTACAAACTTTGCTAATAAAAAACAAAATCAGACAATAAAAGCACACTTTCTCCCGATGCTCTGTTTTCTCTTCCTTTCCCTTTCCCTGGCCCCACCTGTACTAACAGTTACACTTTCAGTAGTCCTTACTGGAAGCAATGCCAGCTTTCAGTTTTTATTAAGAAGGCTAAATCAGGAGTTTATAATAGTCCTTTTATACTTTTAACGTTGCCCATTTTACTGCTGCTTTAACATTCACTGCCTAGACCTGGTTTGTATTCTGTGTTCCCAGATCTGAACAACAGAACACCCCTATTAATTTAACCATGTCCTTTCTATTCCTACATTTCTTAAGCAATGCAGCTGTGATATTGTCTTAATTTCCCTGTGGCCCTTAAACATCTTTTGAATCCATATATGCAATCACTGCAAAGGGTGAAAATCAAAGGAGAGTTTGCAGTTCCCTGTACCTTCATGAAATCTACAGTTACACAGTCATACACTTCCTTTGCATTGACAGGGGGGAAAACATGCCCTATACCAAAGAATAGCTGTTGTCTCCTCTCAATGCCAAGACAAGTCTCACTCAGATATACTGGTACTTGAAGGACAGTCATGGGGTTTCACACTTCACTCTCACTGAAAAACAGAGTCTGACTGTTTTCCTTCCTGATTTTGGCATCTGTTTTCAAACTGCAGGCCATGCAAGGACCAGCCTTCTTTCAAGCACTCCTCTCTTGGGCTTGGGTATCATTCAGCTGCTTGTTTCCTGCAGCCTACTGAAGATGTTAGAGACAGGGAGATGGGGAGGAAGAACAACAGAAAATCTTGCACATGTTGGCTGCCTGTGTTTTGGTCATGGGTTGCAAGATGCTCCTCTGTGCAGCTGATTATGGAGCCAGATTTCAAAAAATATTTAGGCCTCTAAAACCAGAAGTGTCTAGGATCATTGTCAGATCTACCTTGCAACTAAGTTGTAATTGATATTACATCCAATGGGCATATCAGCATCCAAACTTTAACTCAAACAGTAATTCAGGCCAAAATTGAGATTCTGAAAGCCCCTGTTCAGAAACTGCTCCTTGAGGTGCCTAAACTTCCACCAGGCCTGCCCTTTCTTGAATTTAATTCTAGCCATCTACCTGTGTTTGCTGGTATTCACAAACTCAGATAACTTGCCTGCCTGGACTAAAATGCCTGACACAAATATTGATTGAGTTTGTGATGCAAGCCACTCCTTAGGCACACTGTTGCTTAAGGCAGGTCAAAGACTCATCGTGCCCATTGTAACCATTAGAAATATCAGAGAAAAAAACATTTGCACAGCACTGTTCCTGAAGTGGAGATTGTTCCTGCTCTGGGGTTATGCACTGATGTACCTCTCCTCCCTCAACACACTAATGAAAACAAATAGTGTGGTACAGTGTGACCTCCCTACAAGCAGAAAACAAGCACCATCATGTACTTAAATAACAATATATTAAGATCATTATCGTACAGAGTATAGTCAAGGCTATGACTAATAAGTAAAATCAGCAGCAGCAGCCTGTTCTTTTCTAAGTGGCAGGTTTGTCAATAGACTAAAAAAAAGCTTTTCTGTCAAGACATGGTAACATAAATACAGGTATCTTAATGGAATACCAAAAGTCACTGCAGGCAGAAGGGAGATATCTTTTAACAACAATAAAAAAAAAAAAAAAAAAAAAAAGGAAAAAAGTTCAGTTATTGACTAATTTGCTGTAAATCTGTCTTTTGCTTTCTAATCAATCGTTAACAATCAAAGGCCACCTGGCTTAATTGAGCCTAATTTTCAAGAATCCTGATCTGGCATTCCTCACACACTGTTTGGTTGCAGTGAGTGTAGGGATAGGAAAACAATAGCACTAGTAAAGAAATGATGAAAAACTAGCATTAAAACATCTTTTTAAACATCCACAAAAACATTTTTTCAGTATAGATGCAAAATATGACAACTGGTGGACATTCAATAAACTAGCAAGAAAATAATATTTTTCCTTCCTCTACAGTCTTTTAAAGAGTGAACATACATGCAAAAACTCACAGCTGTATTTATTTTTTAAAGCTGAAAAGCAACATGCTATAATATGACCACTTAGCTACTCAAGTGAGCGGTTTTTCACATCCAGCATTCTAAAGACATTCTCTGGCATGTGGGTCATGGAAAGATTTGGGAGGATTTCAGCCTAATAGAATAAATGCGTATGCCTTATAACACCTTTCCTCTTTGGTACTGGGAAATAATTTACTGGAAGGCTAATTAGAGCCCTAACAGCTTTCTCACTCCTCTGCGGGAAGATCTCTTGTTTGGACTCTATACCTAGCTCCATTTTCCTTGCAGAAGCAGAAGATCAGCTCCAGCCCATGCTTCTGGCACAACAGAACACTTCTGTCAGGACGTAACACTATTTAGAGAGGGTGAAGGCTTTGGGGGCCTGCTTCTGGGGTCATTGCAATGGTCTGACTGCATGCTGCTAATGGATGAAGCCTTTGTTTTGTATTCTGCCTGAGTAATTGTAATAAATATTGATAGGTGTGCTCTATTATTAATTTATTTTGGGCAGAGGATGTCTGTGAAGCTGCAGAACGACCTTGACAGAGGAAGCAGTGCTTACCAGGCATAAGTATCTCTGCTGAGGGCATGGCAAAGACCAGGGGACCCTGTCAACACAGGTGAAAGATACTCAGTGGTAGCTTCCTTGGTGCTCCAGACAGGTAAGGTATTTCCTGTAGGCAGAAATTTAAAAGTATCACTTAAGTTTTTTTCAGATTTCTCCCAAATGAGGTCATCCAAAGATGCAGTAGCACTAGTGCATTGGACCTATGAAATGAGGCATTTTGTTCCTTTATGAGGAGATGACATGCCATTCCTGGCCTGGTCCTATTTGGGATTGAACCTCAAGTCTGAGTTTTCCTACAGCTATGGTGCTGATCCACAAGCCACGTGGGGCTGTGCTATCCACACACGCATGGTGCTGCGCTTATGTGTGCTTATGTAGCATGCCACGAACAGATCCTGTCTCTGTAGGGACAAAAGCATTGCTGGGTCTAGTCTTTTTATGAGATCAAGGCTTTAATCTTAATTTCAGTTTCCTCATAAAATTTGTATGCAGATATTTTCCTATCTCACAAATTTGTTATGGATGGGATCGCCCTCTGGGTTGTTGCCATTCAGCCTGGTTGCATTTGCTATAGACTTTAGTGTTTGGCATCAGAGTTGCTTTGAATGTACAGACCCATGTGCAGCTGAAGCAGCAATACTTTTTTCCCAGATTTGCTGGGTATTCTTGCACTTCAGAGATGGCAACCTATTTGTTGTTCTTTGTTCATTAAGGTCCTTACACTATGTACATAGCTCCTTTATTCATGGCATCACTGAGACTGACCTGAAAGTCAGAAACATATTTCTTTCCTCCTCCCCTGCACCAGAGGAAACGCTTTGTGAACAGTCTTTTCAGAAACAAGTGTTTCTTGGTTAATACGTAGTAAGGTGGTGGATTTTTCTTCTTTACCTCACAAAATCCACCCCTCTGTCCTGAGATAAATTATTCTTAACTCACACATAATCTCCACAAACTGTCTATTAATTTAAATGGCCAAAATGATCATCCTTTACATTAAGGTTCTATTTCAGAGTGACTGATAAATGGTTAATAAATGGTTAATAGATGTTGTAATAATTTCTTCACTGAGTATTATAGAGTCAAACAGGTTAATTTGTTTCAAATAACCATGGCTTAAAACTATGTATTATTCTTTCTATTGATGTCCTTAGAAGGCAGATTTAATTCAAGCCATAATACATAATTCTGATGACAGTGATATGTGTATATATGTAATCATGCTTCTTAGTGCCTCAGATATGGAACTTTGCAATTCCAAATATTTTTAAACAACACAGACACAAAATAAATCAAGCTAAAATATTATGAAGCTAGTGGAGCTTTGTGGAAATATTTTAACTCAGATTCTTGATGGTAGCAAGGCATTTTTGAGAATCGGCAATTTGCAGCTTCATACACCAAATATAACAAGTACACTTTCTATGAGGCTTTGCAACTCCTCAGTGTATCTCCAAGAGCTGTGTCATGCCTATAGTGAATGAGTAAGCATTCTCTGAATGCTCCAGAGAATCATGGCAGTTACACCCTCTTTAGCCCCTAGATATCTGTGTACTGTTGACTGATAAATATATACTATAAAAGAGTAATGTTAACAAATGTCCCCCTCCTCTCCACCTTTCTTTCTTTTTTTTCCTTACCAGGCTTATTATAAGAATGAAGCTTGGAGACTTATGCATGCCTATCAAAGGAGACTGAGTTGCCAATGTGGCAGAGCAATGTATGTCTTGAACAGAACTAATACTATGGTTATCTGATCACACAAATCTTGTATGTCCCAGCTCTAATGCACCCATGAGTCTTACTGTACCAAGGACACTTCTGCTGCTCTGTGTTTCCTACGTCTAGAGTTTTGCCATGCTGCCCCATTTTACCCAAGCGATGCAAAAAAAGCCATACAGCATTGAAAAAATCCCCTCCATGCTCTTTCACCTATGAGAAAGAGCTATGGTTAAATTCTGTGCCTTGTTGCAAGTACTAAGTATCACTTAACATGATGACACTGCGTTCATGCAGGTGAAACTTTGGCATGATTTTGACAGAAACAGGGTGGGTGAGTCCCGAAGTTACACAGTAAAGGGTTCATGTTCCAGGAAATAAGCCACTGTTGATAAACAATAACCAGCCAATGTTTAGTCACTATTGCAGATTTCCAGTAACTGAATGCTAACATTTATTCCTATCCTACTAGTGAAATAGTTCATTAATAGTGACAAGGATGAGGGGACACGGGAGCAATCATAGTTGTGTTCTATAAAAACATCTAGGAGAGCATCTCAGCATGCTCACACCAGCAGAACTGATGGAGACTAATTTAAAGATTAAAAAAGGACAACTGCTCAATTTTAAGGCCATTTCTATAATTTGATTCATTCCAATCAGAAGGAGAGAAGTTTATACTAAATAAATGCTCACTTTCTTCACTTCCTTCTTCACATCAGTCACTGTCAGCTTGATATAGAAAATATGGCTGTTAATAGCTTGCAGTGGAACAAACATTTGCATAACTGTTACCTCAGAGCCCATAACTCTGAGCTAATTGGCTGATGGTGATTAAAATGATTAAGTGACTGTAATTTATATGATTAACCAATTAAGCCATTCTCTTGTGATTGGCCCAGGGTAGGCTCTGGGATGTGAGCTTGTTTCCCAGCATGCATGCCGTCAGTTCATGGTATTAAATATTCTTTTAAAGACTTGCTGTTGTTCCTGACAACAGCACTCAAGGTGCTTTAAAGGTAGTTTAATTACTTCATATCATTTGTGTAGCACAGAGAGTCATAAGCTGAAGGCAGCTCATGAATTATTAACAAAATAAATCTAGCACTAGCTAGGATAACACAGGATTACTGAAGGCAGTAAATAGGACAGTGAATTTGATCATCCAGAACTGATGGATGACTGATGTGTAAATGCAGACAGTACCACTGCCTTGAACAGAAGTTACGCTGATTTACCCCAGCGTGACATCCATATTTTGATCCTTGAAAACTGGAAGTTCACCAGCAGATCTGAAAAAAATTCAGTTCCTTCTGGGTAAAAGAAGCAAACTGACTTTGTTAATTTGTAACTGCTTCCATTAGGAGTTCATTTTCCAAGAGAGTGAATGAGTGAGCTCTGGTTCTTGAAGGAACTAGGCAGGTGGGCAGGAAGCAATAATTAAGCATATTCTTTGTTAATCTCCTGCTAGGTATACTGAAGGGAAATCTCACTGTGGTTTCATCCCCCTCCTTTCTTCCCCCTCCCACCTTCCTGCGGGTTGCTGTTGCCAAAACAAGGGACTGCTGCATTTCCAGCTTTTTCCCATCTCACCTCCTACCAGCAGACAGTTTAATTCCATGCTTCCTGAGGCTAAACACATCACCTTCATCCATGTTACTTTCAATTTCAGCTGCTGTGTGTCCTGAAATCTTAAATCTGTTGCCAGTTAGTCTGTACTATCAGTTCTGATGCTACAGTATAGTAATCTTAAGAGATGAGAGTAATATGGGGCTTTTCTCATCATACCTCAGGATGTACTGCAATTTCCATTGTGTTTTCTCATCTTGAGTGGTTATTAAACTTCACCATAATATGAATTGCTAGTATTTTACTATCACGCAGGTTAACTAGTTCCATGTGCAGTTTTGTCACAAACAGTGGCCTTGGTGAATGAGCAAATATTACACTTTGTTTTTGTTGCTATTGCTGCTACTTAACTGCATTAAACATCATTTCAATGCTGGCTGGGTATTCCCAGTGCTTCAATGGATAGTTTTGGAGGGTATGATGTGTTTTTACACAAGAGCTGAAAAGTCCATTGTTTCATGAAGGATATCAAAATCTGAACAACTGCTTTTGACACAAATGTTGTGTTCAAAAAGGCTTTGGCAAGATGTCTCTAGTGTCAGAATGTCTGTTTTACAGTGCACTGCAGAAAAGTTAAATAAATTGCCCATACTCCCATATTGAGCCTGTGGTGGACCAGAAACTCACCCCCCAGCTTTGGGTGAGTTGGATGTCATTGTCTCTGTATTGCTGAAAGAAAGTGACCAGCAGAGCTCTAGAGATGTCTGTGAAAGGGTTCATGAACCTTCAGTCAGAAGTTTGTGTACATGTGTGTCTGTCTACCTGTCTGTCTATCCCATTACTAATATGTCATTTTAGACTTGACCCTGGGAATTATAATGAAAGCTTTATCACCTGCTGAAGTAAATGGCTATAACACAAGCAAAAAGGAGAGCAGTAGTTAAGGCTGAGGTACAGGAGATTCTGCTTCAGACTCTGTGCGTGACCTTGGCCTATCACCTTACCCCTCTTTGCATCCATTCCCTGTTGTCAGAGGGAGGAATCATGCTTTCATCACTCCTAGCATAGCTTGAGGACAAGGCCATTAATATACATAATGCACTCACATAGTACCAAGATGACCTCCATGGGAAAGCTTATAAATAAACATAAATAAGGACCTGATGAGTAAAAGTCTGGGTCCTGCCCAGGCTTCAGTGAGACTTAAACAGACCACACAGAAAATGCATCTTAAAATAGACTATTTGAAGGTCATAGCCTCCTACCCTTACCTGTCAAGACCTGAATGGAGGCTTTGCCTGCAAAGTGATGGCACTGCTGATGACATCAGCATTCTCCATGCAGGTTTTGGCAGGTGTTAGCCATTCGTTTCACCTTTGCTACTGTTCACCCAGGAATTTCTTCAGAGTCATGACTCGCCGTGTGCTTTCATGGCAACTACCATTTAGTTGTATGAAAAAACACATTTCTGCTGAAGATCTACTGCCATGATATCAGAACTTGAGAAAAAGGTAGAGCCTCTAACTGATTTTTTTTTCTTTTTTGACAGGTTATAAAATATAAAAAGAAGGTAAGATTTTAAAACTCATTTTTAGGTACCTATCTACAGCCAAGTCCTGTTGGCCTAAGGGATCAATCAATGAAACAACATTATATAGAAATGCTGAATGCATGTTATCCTGGATAATCTATATTTCAAAAATGAGACTGAGCTCTTAAATGACCCACACATGGATTTGATCTTTTCCTGCCTTTTAACTTGCACTTCAGTAGCCTGGCTTTAAAAAAATTAACTGTTTCAGTAATGTGGGAGTCCTTTCATTCCTACAGTCTTCTGATTAGTTCCAATAAAACTGGATAGTAGTAAAGTTAAAATCCATTAGTGGATACAAGACACACAACAGAACTCATGCTGGTATTAAAAAAAATGTAGAGCCACTATAGCCTCCTGTGCAAGTTTGAATTTAGCACAAATATCTTTTGCTTCTTATTAAAAAAAAAAAGTAAATTCAAACCTCAGCAACATGAGTCTTGTTTCCTCATGTAATACTATAAAAACTATTCTGGCAGAGTACTGCAGTAGTGGACCAAAACATGAATGATGAAAACCATAAAAAAGGACAGACTTATATTAAATAACATTAGATTTTGAACATTTAAGACTTTAGCTGCCTGTAAGTGGTGCAACAAGACTGGGTCTGTAGAGGGGAATGTTATTCTAGGTACCAAGGACCTAGTATCCATGTTGTCTGTTTGGGCTGGGGAGCAAACTGAAGAGCTTTCAGATCAGCACTGGTAGGTGTTTGCAAGTGAATGGAGCACTTTGGTGCTCCAGTTTGTTTCATCCAAAGCAGTGCAGAGTTTGTGATGAGTCATCACTCTGATGCAGCTTCAACAGCCTGTGCAGTGGCTCAACCTCACACTTAATGCCACTGCACAAAATGGTGCAAAATGCCTCTCTAGCTCCTGGCTCCTAATTGTGCTTTCTAATCATCAAATTACTAATGATCAAATTACTAATCTTGCAAACACAGCACAACTCTGAGGTGAGCTCTGGCCTAATGTGGTGTTTGCACCAACTCCACACCCCAGGCCTGGAAGGAGGCATGACTTGATGGGCATTTCCAGAACCCCAACACTCAGCAGATGAGTCAGATCCTGCACAGAATGGTTTCCTTTAAAAGATTACATGAAAGAATGTCCCTTTTTCTGAGCTAGTGCCCAGGAAGGGTTGCCAGCCCAGCCCAAAGGGCTCAAAAACTTTTGTCTTCCTCATTGCTGGGCAGCCAACAGGGCTGCAGGGGACATATCCCTGGGCTTTTAGCACCCCTGACTGAGGAGAAAACTAGCCCTGGCTTTCTCATTCTCTGGTTAAATGCCCTGATGGCTAAAAATCTATACAAAAGGACAGGCACCCGCAAAACCTCCAGCAGCAGCCAGGTTTAAAAGGGAAGACAGATTAACACAGTGTGTAGATGAAGTACAAACTGCTGACAAGTGCTTGGATCAGAGGGTTTCCTCACAGGAAAAAAAGTAAACTCTCTCCTCCTGAGGAATAATTGGAGGCCTGGCAGGTGTGCCTGGTGCTTAAAATAAAATAAAAAATTCCATGACTGCACTTTTCAGTGAAGTCCCCTTTTCCTGGATGAAAATCAATTAACTCTTCACTGTGCCTTGAGGCTAACAGACAGGAAAGAGATTAACAACAGGAAAAGAGACTTCAGCTTTATTGTACAGCAGCATAGGGCTCCCCGTGCTTGATCCACTCCATGAGTCCTCTAATCCAGGGTCACGTCTCTACTGGGAAAGTCTGAGGCATTTAAGCACATGCTTAACTTCAGGTCTGGGAAGATTTTCAATAGCCTGGTGGAAGTCTGGCATTCACCTCTCCTCCTCCCCCCAGCTTTGGATGGGAATTACACACCTAATTGTTTTTTACCCCTTTGAATATTTCCACTCAACATGCTTTCCTAGACAGCAAAGAACTGCTGAGCTGGGGCCTTCTGGACTAACTGCTCCTTTAGGGAAGCTGCTCCTAAACCCTCTGTCGTCTGCTGGCTGTCTTTTGTCCTCAGGCACAAGGGTTTATTTACATGCTTAGGAAAAATCTTTTAAAAATTCAGTTTAAGGTGATGCTAGCCATTTTTTTAGGCAATGGTCTTACCTTTTTCAGTCCCATTAAGTACTGGACTAAAATGAGGGTCTGTGTCACACTAGTTAGGCACTGTTAAAAAATAAAAAGTTGCCTTTAATTACATCAACTACATTTCAATTTTTAATTAATATAAATGATAACCAAAGTACAGTGTTCCATCTTTAAACTAAACTTGGTGCTGTGTCCTATTATTTGCTGTAAATTAATCTTCTCCTTAATGTTAATCCTCTCAAAATAAGAAACATTTACATACTCCTTATCATCCTTAGCTGTTTCCAAGCTCTCCAATTTCTGTTCTGTCATCTTTGGGATAGGAAAACAAAAGAATTCTGGTAAGATTTATATCATGCCACTGTAATAGCCCCTGTCTTAAGTCTCTGATCTGTTCATTTAATCTCTTTTTTTGCTCTTTTGGGTGGTGCTGACAAGTGATTGCATAGTAGCTATAGTCAGATCAGAACCAGATATGATCAGATAGAACAAATTGATCTTCCCAGTATGTATTAATTTCTGTTTATCAGAATTAATATCAGCACATTGCTTTTTCACCTAATTTGGATAGGACCCTACCTACCTCAAGTTCCTAAACCATTTTGCTTTCTCTGCAGCATTGCTACTTTGCTATCCACTTTTACAAAGAGTGACAATTATTTTCCCTCTCCCACTGTACAAGGTTGTCTGTAGGGAAATGTTGACTTATATTTTCTTTTTGATTTCTGTACTCGTTAAGATCAGCTTCTTCAGATACATGGTGGAGCAGTCTGTTCCGTGACGTGCTGTGTACAGTGGTCCTCTTCTGATATATCAATAAACAGCAAAGACTAAATGGAGCCATAAACATCATCTTAACAGACTGTTTGCAAGACTGTACGTGCTCAGCTGCTGATACCTGCTTTTAGTTCAACCACAGCACAAATATTAGTGGACAATCTGATCTTAATTTAAAAATATCAGGTTGTGGAAAACTTCTTCCTCTATTGCCAGTCTGGTGTAAGAGCTGCCTTGTTCACCTTAAAACCTGATGTTTCTAAGTTTCAGTTCTGCTGCTTTTGTTTTCTGGTGATTGGATCCTGTTATGCATCTATTAATTGAGAAGTGCAAGAGTCACTTAGAATGTCTTTCTTTGGGTGGATATTTATCCAGCAGAATTAAGTTAGCTCTTAATCATAAGCTAAATATCTAGAATTTCTTTCATAAAGCAAACTTTCCAGGGCCTCAGATTATTCTTATAGATCTTTTCTTGTCCAATGCTTTGATATCCTTATTGAGGAAGGACACTAAAAAAGAGACACATCCTTCTACTAGTGAATTAACTGATATTATATTTATAGACAGCATCACCCTCTTATCCTCAGTTATGTATCAAAACATTACAAAACTTTTTGGCCATAGGTTTACATTGAGGAATCATATTTAACTGTCTGTGTCCTATGGTCATTCAGTCCTTTCCAAAGTCACTTCTTTCCTGGTGTTAATAGTATACATTCTCTCTTTCTACTACTTAGACAAGCTTGTAAATTACTTTGTTAAAATGCATATTTTTTGTTTCCAGTTCATCACATTACTGGGATTATAATAATACCTGACCTATCCTCATCATTATTTAACCACTTTCTCCATCCTTATCAGACAAGGTTCATAATTTCTACATTTCGTATAAAATGATTAATTAATTCTTTTTAACACTGTACTAATCTCCACAGAGCCCCACCAGAAATACTCTCACAAATTTATGGCTTTTCATTTATAAGTATATTTTGAGCTATAACAGTTAGGTAATTTTTAACAGTAAGATACAGTTTTTGATGACTTGCTTGCATGAAATATGTATGTTCTTCATCTGGGCGAAACTAGTTGGTATTTATTTGTCCTTTCAGAAATTTGACAAACCTAGAAAGAAGTGATTGTTATCAAAGTTTTCTACTGAACTGTCTTTTTTTTTTACAATGAAAGAAAGGTCAGCAGAAATTAAAACTTGCATTTCAAAAAACAGTTAAACAGGCATATTGCTGTGGTGCCCTCTGGGAGTCATACTTGAAATTCTTTAATTTTTCTTAACTCCCTGACACACTTATGTGACCTTACACACAGATCTCTCTCTGAGGTATGATGGTGCATTTTGAGACTTCTTGCTTCACTATATTACAGGTGAAGCTTGTGAATCAACATTGAAAGGGAGGAATTCATGTCATGTATAGCAGCATATCTGCATAGACACATTTGGGGTTTCAAAGGAAAATTTATATCCTTTTTTTGTTTGGATTTTTTGAAGGAAGGACTACTTTTCTGTGGAAAGTCTTTGAAGCCTTAATTTTTATAACATGCACCACTGTCCCGTGTAGAGATGCATTTAAATGTTGCCTATTTTATTCTTTTTCAATAAAGCACTTAAGTACATTTAGTTAAAATTGAACACCTGTCTGCTTTGTGAGTAAAGCTATCTTGCTTTGTGGAGCCAGCAAATTTCTGCTCTTGAGCACTGAGGCACTTTATACTAATTTGTTTTTTCTCCCACTTACTTCCCACACCAAATCAAACCTTTAAGTTTTGGTTAACTCAACAGGTATTCTTTACTTTCACCAAATAAATTTCTCATTCCTGCTTAGCTGAAACTCTCTTGTGCCTGTCCTCTGACTAATTCTGCTCACATAAGACTTCTCTCAGGGGACACTGACACACCCCACAGCCCCCACAGCCCCTCTGGTCTCTCACCACTGCTCCACTGCTGTCGCAATTCTTTAGAAACTACTGCTGGGTGCATTTCCCTGTAAGTTTGTCAGATGGCCTAAATGGAGCAACCTTTTTCTCAGATTCTTGTTGATATATCAAGACACAAAGCCACAGAGATTTTTATTGTGCTACAAAATTGGGTCAAATGTACCTTCTGAAAATGCCACCCTCTACTGAGAATAGGATGCTTTAGCCAAACACATCTGTGTTTAAGTTGAACCATTTCTTCCTTATTTAAAAAATATTGAACCTCAGTCTCTATGATTGCCTTTAAGAGAGGATTCAGATGGCTTCTGTCTCTGCAACTAGCACTTCGTGTGGTGTTTAACAGGCAAAATATCTCATCACAAAGGCAAATACACTTTCTTGGTATGCACAAGAAACTTCAAACCCTGATATCATCTTATGTGAAACCAGTTTTACAGCGATGACTATTCAGCTGTTTGTATATCTCTTTTGTAGTCCCCTTCCTCTTAACAGAGACAGGATGCAGGAGAAAAGGTAATTTATTCAGGCAAAATAATTTATTGGCATAAATAGAGAGGACACTGGTGGTACTGGAACAGTGGTGGCTGAAGGAACTAGAATGTTGCTGGTGATGATGCATCCTCAGCTGTGCCAGAGGAGTCTGCAGGTCTGTAGAAGTAAAGCAAGTGCCTAAGTCATGCCCTTACTCCTTCATCTGGACATCACCTGTCTCTTCCTTTTCATTTGCAGAGTGTGTAATTTATACAAAATACTGCTTAGCTTTACAGTATTTTCTCATTCAAGATGAAGGTTATATTCAAAACTTTGTTGTGAGTGCAAAGGGAAATAGTGAATTAAAGTAAATGGAAAGTAGCAGGGAAGAAAAACAAACTCTTGGCATGTTTCATAAGCTATGGACAGGCAAAGGGACAAGGTGCAAGCTTCCAGGCAAAATAACATTAAACAATATCAATCTTTGACCTAGAATTAGGAAAGGACAAGTGACAGAATATCCAAAATTAGATCATCTCAAAGGCACAATGTGGCGGCAACTCGAGACATAGCACCTAGTTTGATCACATTTTACCTGCTCAGAAAAGGCTTTTTCCTAAGTTCTTATAAAATTACTCCAAAATTAGTGTCCATGCCTTGCTTAATATGACAGATGTGTGATTCTTTAAATGATTTTTAGATGATCCCTGCTTAAATTCAAATTGTTAAGCCACACCAGCCAGAAATACAAAACTCATTATGAAAGCCCTTATAATCAACTTGCCCTTAAGTGTTTATACGGCTGTCTTAATTAACCCAATCCAAAAAGCCTAGAATATGTTGACAGTATTCCCCTTTACAAAGGCAGACCTTCTTGCTTTGAGATCAGAGCTGCCCATTATATTTATAGCTGCTCCCCATGCTGTGGGAGATGGGTTTGAGACCAGCTCAGCCAGCCTGGAAGGTTCCAAATTTACATCTATATTCTGAGTTTTTAAATGCACAGCTAATAAAATAGAATAATGAGATAAGTTACACCTTATTGCTTGGGGGTTTCTGTGGCACTGACTACCTAGAACAAGAGAGGTCAGATATTACTCTCCTCCCTCCAGGTCCTTTACAAGCTTTGACTTCATGGATTACTCACTGTGGCAGATGAAGATCAATTAAACTGCCACAACCAAACGTTCAGTGTATTGCTCCCTGAAGAATAATGTCATGAAAAAGTTTCTTGGAGACTTGCAGCATCTTATAAAAACAACAGTACCAACATTATGACCATTAGGCACTTTGTTATAGTAGGGAGTTAGGATTAATATCTGAGGCAAACACTGTGGTGTCTACTCCAGCAATTATTTATATATGCACACACAGAGGAGATGGTGCAGGAATAGTGGAGAAATGGCACACAATGCCTCTTTGCTTCCCTAGCAATGTCATGCTTGAAATATGAAGCACTCTCTGAGCTGATGACTTCCTTGTGCTGCTTATACATTATCCTGCCTGGGCAACAACCAAGTTCTGTGCCACAGTACTTCATTATTTTAATTAAGCTTATTGCAAGAGTAATCATCATTGCCATCAGTATCAATCACCAGTAATATTTCCAGTGACGTCGGTAAGTGATGAAAGTCCTAACTGACAATAAATAATAATGCTCTGGGCTTGAGCTGACACTTCATTGGACTTTGCTGGGTTGCTCTAAATACTCCAGAGCTTGCTACAAAAAGAACTATTTGTCTGTGACAAAAGCTAGGTCTACATCATATTTGGTTTGATTTTCCAAGTAGATATGTTCACAATATTTGCAAAATTTATCCTTTTGATTATGGCAGCTACTCTGTCTGAAACACATTTTAAAAGAAATTAGAAAGGTCTCACTCATCTGTCGTAGATGGGATTTTCCTTGTATCCTGAATTAATATTAAGTTGAGTAATTTCTTTATTTTCTCGGAAGAAGACAGAGTATAAAGTTGTTTTGATTGCAAAAATGCTTTTTCCATTACTAGGGAGTAGTTTGAAGAGACATCTTTCTACTCACATGTAAATAATACCACAGCATCAAGATCTGTTTGAAGCGTATCACATATTTAGTGCAAACTATCAGTACATTTGCTTATTCTTGTCACTGTGTTTCTATGGTTTAAACATTCTGCCTCTTCTGGTTTGTGCTACAAGATTTCTTGCTGGACAAAGACATTTCTGGCATTTTAGAAAAGGCTTTCCTTTTCTTATTTCTTTGTGTGCTTGTTAGTGTTCTGAGAATGAACATTTGGAATTCAGCAAGAGATACTTAAAATCATTCCAGAAACATAGAACTTAAAATATCAACGTAATATTTCCAAGAAATTTCAAAATACTAATATCATGGACAATAACCCTGAATTATCTTTTTATTATCTCTCATAAAAAAGCAAATCCAGGACTATTCAAGAGCACTCATCCACCTCAGCAATAGGCAAGCTCAGCTGTAAGGTCAATAGCTGACACTTCACTCTTCTTTTTTCTCTGTCCTTCTTTCACCTCTCTCCCTCTCTCCTACAAAAGGCAGGCACTGACCAGATGTCGCTGAGGTCTTTGATGAGTGATAGCAGAGAGTCTTGTTTATTGCACCAAATATTAGACAAGACTGACACTTTCCCAAATCAGATTTTCAGGAACCAGAAAGTTTTATAATTAGTCCATATTCATAGGTGACACAATGCAGAAGTTCTCTTCAATGGCACGAAACAGCATAAGACACAGCACACACCAATTTACAGGACAAGAGCTCCTGTAAATACCCACCTTAGAGTGTGTGGGGGATGCAATTATTCTATAATCTCCAAAATAAAACTTGTTGGAAGCGGTCATCGAAAGGATTGTGTTACAGCACTATGATCAAGGCCACACAGACATCCCCCAGAGCCCCTCTGGAGCTATGGGACTGTTGAACAGCTCAGCTCTCCCCAGAAGGCCAGAGATGGGTCTGAGGTGGACTCCTGCCTCCCACCCAGCACTGGCTCTCCCCACCCAGGAACTGAGGAAAAGAGGAGTGCAGGAAGGGCTGAAGGGCCTCTCCATCTTAATGGTATGAACATCATTTTAATTATTTATGTTAGATGAAGCTGAAGATTTCATTGATTTTCAACATTCTCCATAGAAGTAGCTCAGACAACACAGCTTTGTATCCAAAGCATCACAAAGAAAGCCTGAGAGAGTGAGCAGTGGAGAAACTGGAGGTAGAGCAATTAAAAGAAATTGTACAGTTCTCCTGGATTAGGCAATTCCTTCTTTCTACATCAGACACGTGTCTGCATGAAGCACTGACAATGCTGAAGAATATTTCCACATTGCTTTCTTCCCCTCAACACATTTCATGCATGCTGCCATTTTCCACATCCATTTTTTTCTAGTGCAAATATTTGATACCTGTTCAGTTTAGGAAACACTTTCCTGTGTCTGTCTATCTATCTACCTACCTACATCTCCTTATTTACTCACTCCAAAGCCCAATGTAAAAATGCAAGCAGTGCTATTTTTCTCTTTAAGAGGTGGAATTGATGAAGTGCTATTCTGAATCCATCTCTGTGGCTGTTCACTGCTGGAGAGACACAGCCTGGTCCACCTGGGTGCTTATGGGAAAGAAAACCCTTGTTGGTTAATATGCTGGGATGCATCAGGAGCTCATCACACCCTCTATTTTCTGAACATAAGCACAATGCAGTTTTGCTATGAGAGACAGCCTGTTCCTGGCCAATCCATCCCTCTGAGGACTGTGAACACAGGAACTGAAACATTATCATTATTATTTTGAAGCTTTCTGCAGTGCATAATGCTATCATCACTTCTCTGAATGGAAGTTGGTCTTTCCATTTTTTCCACTTTAGTGCTGCATCCCACTTTCACAAAGATGTCTTACTCTCCCAGTTTCTTCTCCTTACAGGTGTTAGATATGCCCTCTATCTCTTTCGATATATCATGTCACAGCGAGTCATGCTCCTGGTGCTTTGGGCTCTTTTTAAAATTACATTTTACACATCAGTAAACTTGTAATGTAGGAACTGCTTTCTTAGTGTTATTTATATCCCTGTGTAGCAAAAGAATTTGTCAGCGAGTAATATGAATGTTATTTATCTGATGGCTCAGCTTTATTGACTGCTATATTTCATAGCCTTCAGTACTTTTTGGCAGAGGAGTAAATAACAGTGCTATTAACCTCTAACACCAGTATAAAAATAGGCAGCTGTTAAGGGGTAAATACTACCTTGATTATTATTGCCCCAGTTTGCTTTCTCTGTAAAAAATGAGATCCCTTTGCAGATCTTAAAAAAAACCCAAAAGAACCCAAAAAAAACCCCACAACAATAACAACAACGACAACAAATTTTATTTAAGTTGTAGACAGTTCCCTGGCCACCAGCTCTGGATAGTTTCTGATAGCTTCAGCAGTAGATTAGGAATATATCATGCTTCATCCATCTGACTGGATAGGATTGAAGTAAGAATATGAAAATAGTAAGAGCTGGGCAAGTTAAACTGATATGCTTAGGGCTGTGCTGACATCTGTCTGTGATGCATCAGTGACTCCCTTCTGTAACCCATTCTAACCTCAGATAAATACCAAGAAGACTTATGAAAGGACTAGACCTATTACTGTTTAAACTGCAGAAGTCCCGGACAGTAGCAGTGGGAAACGAGTTAATTCCTAAAACCCTCAGCCCTTTCAGCAGGAATTGAAAGGCACACTGGGCTCATATCCTCAGAGATCTTTTTACATCCAGCTTCCTTTGTTTTTGAAAATCAATAGATGTGATATATGTAAATACATTGGGGACCAGGGCACCAGCACTTCACCAGGGGTGTTCAGCATCTTGCAGGATCAAGGCCTTTACATGCAACTCTAAATCCCCTCAAGTGGCAATATTTCATTACAGAGAAGGGAGAGCAGTATAAGTCGCATTTCTTTTTCTATGGCAATTGCAGCAGCAGAAAACATTGGGGCTTGTTACTCCAGAGAATTCTATCTTCTGATTCTGGATGCAACTTTTCTCTTTAATATCTCATCTCATTCATCTAGAGAAAAAAAAAAAAAGATTGCTAGCATGAAGAGATTTTCAAATATCTATTAAATTAGTCAGATTTGTATATAAAGTGCAAATGTACATATTGGACTACATTAGAATGATGTAAAGAATTAGTATACCTGGTAACCCTCTGATGTCTGGTCCCTCTCCTTTACACTCTCAGGTTTAAGCCTTCTGTGTAAGAGAACAACACCAAGTTTAAAGTATCATTACTTCAGACTATAGAAGAAGACGGTTTTTGTCTCATGGTGTTATCTTTGCTCTGGTAGGGATTTTCACCCTCTTCATTGCATTCCCCAAGTGGCTTATGATGACTGTTTTAGTGATGGCTAAAGCCAGCATCTGCCTGGCTCTGTGAATCTCCTCAGGAAAACAAACATTATCCTTTCTGAAATGTGCTACAATGTGCAAGCTCATGAGCCCCACATAGGGCTTAGCAGCACCTGTGCTAGTGGCAGGACAGGAGCAGCCTCCTTGCTTTTAACCATAGTCCTCTCATATGGCCCAGTGAGAGTATTCAAGCTTTTAGGCTTGAGAATAACACCAATACAAAGCTTTGGGGCTTAGACTGAAAGAAAACAAAAGAAGATGCTCTTTGTAGAACAGATATGACAAAGTGAGATCTTTTCTCAAGTTGGCCTGTGGATGCCAAAGTGCCACAGGAGTCCTCTTTTTGACATCAGTAAGAGCTGAAATTATCTGGCAGACAGACCACAGTCTCCCCCCCAACCACAGTGGCAGTGGTGAATAGTCTCCTGCTTCAGCATGCAGATAGCCCTCCCATCCTGGTGCCGAATACGTTATGTCATGAAGATGCTTCAAATAACATATAGAAAGAAAGTGTTGTTAATCCTGGCCAGAATAGCATCAATATGTGCATGGCCATTAAGGTGAGATATTGATGGGGTGACTACAGCAGGAAATATATGAGGCTACATTTTTAGTTGCTTGACATGTGTTGTGAACAATAGTTAAATTGGTCTTGCTATTCAGAATCACCTCTCTTTAAAAGGAGCATTCAGTGGTCTCTGAAAATTTTGGGGGTTTTGTTTGTTTTAAGAAAGGGAAATCAAAATTATTCGGTGGGACTATTGGAGATCACAATCACTTAGAGCGGAAACTGATTTGATGTTGTAATCAGACTGAAACAACTTTGAGCTTTGACATTCAGAATTCAGAAAAGTAATTTAGGAAAGAGAAGTTAGAATTTGGAAATGATCATTTTGAAAGTAGAAATGTAGAATAATGAAGAATTTTAAAGTGAGCTCTTAACACTTGGCCCAATTTACTTTTCGCTGTGGTGGAGAAACTTCTGCTCCATGCATTCTATAAAACCAGATTTATTATATGCTTGCTGACCAGATAAGAATCAGATGGAAAGCAAAATGAACATCAAGAAAGTAACAGCTAAAGCACAGTCTTCTTTGTATAGAAACTTGTTTAATGAGGTTATATCTGTTATGAGTTAAATTGCTGCAAACCTGATCTTCATCCATTTTAAAAAAATTAGTCACTACTAATAAAAAAACATACATCATTTGCAGTCTTACTGAACATGTCTCCAGAGACACTTCTGCAAATTTGTTGTCCTCTGTTTAATTACAAGATTACCAACTTATTTTGAAAAGTACTTCCAAGTTTCGTTCATATATACTGCTTTAAAATCACACATGCACAAAAAAAATTATATTTTTATTTTCTTTCCTAGTCAGAAGTCAGTAAGTTAACATGTATTCAATAAAATTTACAATGGAAATCACAATGAAACATGCTATATATTAAAATCTAATTTAACTTAATATTTTTAAGCGGGCAGGCAACAGTAATCCCAGAACTGTATCTGAAATAAAATCAATATCTGTTTGCCAAATAATTTGGTCCTTACTCAAATATATTACAGCACTGATCCAGATAACTAGACTAGGTATAAACTGGCCCATGTATGATATTTTTTTTTTATATATATATAGGCTGGTATATGTCATAATACAATATTTTTGTTGTAAATAAGATAATGAAGTCACATTGAAACACAAGTCTTTGGAAGCTTCTCTATTCCGCTCTTCCTTTTTCACTCTCATTTGCAGTGAGACTCAAACCCCAAGTCCTAGAAGCACATTAACTTTTTTTTACTTGGTTGTTTCTAAGTTGTGATTTTTACCTCAACACTCTGCACGTTGACATTTTCAGAAAAAATATGTTGTGCAGGATGAGCTACCATGCATGTGCTCATCTGTTGCACAATGGCAGGGCACTGCAGAACTCATGTCCAGGGACAGATCATCTCGGGTGATTGCTACACCCTTACCTCAGGAAGAAGTTAGATACTTTTAAAGCACTGGAAGTCACAGTTTACCCAAAACGTTTTTGACCCACATGAAAATGGTGATGTCCAATGTCTCATGGATGGATTTTGCAAACCCATCAAGTCCGAATCTTTGTCTCCACTCACAGAAGCAACACCATTGCCAGCTCCTGTTCATAGGCATGATTCATTTTTCTAGTACAGCAGAACCAAACAGAACAAACCTCAAAACACATAGAGGTCTAACAGATTGGGAGCTCCAGAGGAAGGAATATATAACCAGTAGAAAGCGGAAATTCAGAAAGAAGTTACATGGAAATTTGTGCAAATGCTGTAGCTCCATTTCTAAGCATGAGAGGTCTCCAGAACATTGAGCTATAGTCTTGTGTATTTTAATGCTACACTATAATACTTATAGTCACCTGAAAACCTGGACTATTTGTGCTTCCTTAGAATCTGATAACCCATTTTTGCTCTACCGAGGAAGCTTCATTCACAGGGAATGCTGCCAAGAAAAGACCCTGGGGCAAGACAGTCATGGGTACAAGGGACTCAGCTCTGCTCAGAAGTTATATATATGCAGGTAGTGAGCACATCTCTGTCTCTCAATTCTTTGTGGTCATGGCAAGAAAAAGAGATAAAAGAAATGAAAGCTGAAAGGAAAAGGTAGCAAAAGGGAGAAAACAGAAATTAAAGCTCGTGAAAGGAATTCAAAGAGGTTAGAGGTTTTTGCGTGTGCTATTTGTTCGGTTTTGTATGTGGAATTAATATTTAATGGTGAAAAGGATCATAGACTAGGCCCAGTAGAAAAAGAGACATTAAAAGAATTCACTAAGGTAAGCAGCTATGCAGAAAGTGACCACAGCTTTACCTACCAAGCATAGCGACTATTTCATTACAATCCATCACATCAGCAAATTAGCCAGTAGAAAAGCAGACAAATTTCATAATCACCAATTGCCCTGCCATTCTCTAATATGTCAGATAAATTAGTTCCTATACATTCTGTCTTGCAATATGAATAATTTATATTTTAAACTCTGAAATCATTGGTTTTAATAAATGTACATTTTATTTATTAAATAAAAAGCAACTTGCAGCAGTTATTCATTTCTTATCTGCTAAGAGCCCTTTAGAGTGATCTTGTCTTTTCAGAGGGCTGTCCTTAGGAATGAACACAGTATATTGACATAGGAAATCTATCTAATGATGAAAACTGTAGAGGAATATTACTTAGATCTGTGTACAGTGACTTTCAGTCTTTTCCTCAATGTAATTTTATCATTGCATTTCTATACTACAAACATAGCTATATTATCAGGACAGTCATTCAGGAAATGAAGCACTGATTATAGTGATATAGCTGACTCAGTCTTCAGAACCCTCCATAACAACATGGCCTACATACAGTTTTACTTGTGACAAATAGACAAATTTTTTAGGCAGTTCCTTGTAATTTTAAAATTTTGCATTTATCCAATGATACGTATGTTACATAGAGGTAGCAGCAATGCAATAAAAATATGCCATTTACATCTTCCTACATTTTTAAATCTTATCCATGCTGAAAGTTATTAAGAGAAAGTTATTTATTTCATAGTCGGGTTTTCTGAAGTCTGCAAAATCAGCAGTATGGAAATGAGTAATTTTTGCTCATCTCACATTGTTTAATAGGTTGAACTGAGCATAAATTCAATGGCAGCATTGTGATTCACATCTAAAGTAAGCTTGGTTTCCATTATGGTGTATTCTTCTATTCCTTAAGGGCTTCTCTGATTCCCACTAAGTCAAAGAGAGTATTTCCCTTGATGCAGGATTACTGTGCAATATTCTATACATGCATAGTGTGCAATAGCTATTGTAGATACATGTGCCACAGTCCACAGAACTTGGAGATGCTATATAGTGTGTACTCATTTCAGGGACTTTAAAATCTCTTAAGGCAAAATCTTCCTACATTAGAAAGCATGTAGTTTTATAGGAAGATTTTTTTTTATCCTAAAGGCATTACACCTTTTTGGGTTTTGTTTTAAACAAAAGACTATCCATTAATTCTTTAAAAATAAAAATAAATCTTCCTTAATTACTTCTTTATTTCCAAGATTTCTGATCTGTTAAAGAATTAATCACTTCAGAAAATACTTTTTGTCATGTGAGTCATTCCTAATGTGGAGTGGTCACTTTGGTTTTGTAAGTTACCTTAATTACTTTATTTGTTTTCCCTCTGGAAGCTGTAAAGACATGTATAATTACTGTAAATGGTTTTCTTTTTCTGCTAGTAAGGAATTACTTTTGGTTCTGCACAAAGACTTAGGTGCCACCATCACATTAAGTGCCTTTGTTTCCCGAAGCCTAAGGGATTTTGTACAAGGGTGTTCTCTGTCTGTCCATCAGCTCGTACAGAGCTGTGGGATGAGAAAGCCTTTCTTTCTCCTATTGAAGCTTAGTCATTTTGCATTTTAATTAAATATTGTTTAGAATAAATTCTGTGATCACATGTAGAGATCGTGGGCTGGAGAGGCTCTCCAGTCAGAGCAAAAATAGCGCTCTTGAAGCACTTGGAGACTCTTCTTCCCCTTGGTTGCCAGCCATCTGTCCCTGCCATGGGCAGGGACAAATCCTCTAGATCAGGTTGCTCAGAGCCCCATCAAGCTCGGCCTTAAAAACTTCCAGGGTTGGGGCTTCCACCACCTCTCTGGACAACCTGTTACAATGTCTCACCACCCTCATGCTGAAGAACTTCTTCCTAACATCCAATCTGAATCAACCTATCTCCAGTTTTAATCCATTCCCTTTAGTCCTACCACTACCCAACATCCTAAAAAGTCCCTCCCCAGCTTTCTTGTTGGCTCCCTTAAGATACTGGAAGGCCACAATAAGGTCTCCTCAGAGACTTCTTTTCTCCAGACTGAACAATCCCAACTCTCTCAGTCTGTCCTCAAAGGAGGTGTGCTCCAGCCCTCTGATCAATCTCGTGGCCCTTTTCTTGAATATTTAACTACCTCACACATAGCAGAGCACCTTCAGCCAAAGTGGTTGAATCTTACCTCCTGCATTGCCTAGAGCAACGGGGCTTTTCAAAGAGGGTGTGTATGCACTTCTCACTGCATTTTATTTTACGATGTTCCTCGATTCAGTTAAAGAATCAGGTTGGTCTACAGAGCAAGATAGTTATCAGGTCTCCTCCCAGTAGCGCCATCTGGAAGGACAAGCATGAATAGATTGCCAAAATGTTTCTGTTACAAAGTTCCACTCCATGCCTTATGATTGCCACGGAGAGACACTTTGCTGGCATGACCAGTTCAATGAGGCTTGATAATTCCTGGAATACTCAGAGAAAAAAGGTAGACTGTCACTCCATAACACCTGATTAACATGCACCTTAGCAGTGGCTAGACAGCAGCTGGAAGCCTTTGCCAACTGAGATGTGCAGTGAAGAGATACAACTCCTCCCCGTGCAGACATTTTCTCAGTATATTTGGGACAGAGAGTAGGAGGGAGGTTCAGGATGTCCTGGCACTGCTCCTGTCTTTCTAACTCTATAAGGATCAGTTCTCCTCGAGAGACTACTCCCTAGCCAGGGACAGCCAAGTGAGATGGCTTTGCTTTGTGAATGTGGTATGCATTGAATGAATGCAGAGAACAGAGACACACTGCTTGCCTGGATTGAAAAAAA